>OX578133.1:17098025-17100525 GCA_951213105.1 Amaurobius ferox
ATCAAATGGATAAAAAATACAAAACACAAGCTATCAAGTTACAGAAAATTAACAAAATTCAAAGGTATGGAAACGAAAAAAAAAACTTAATAAAACAAGCTACATCGCTATACACGTGGGAAAAGGGCTAAGCCTAAACAAATGGAAATGTTCACTTCGTAAAATTCGTTCTCAAGTCCAAGCATTTTACGAAGCAGACACAAAACATGTATGTTTCTGAAGAAATAAATAGATTATATCTATTTTTATAACTATTTCCATACTTGGACGACATACATAAAGAAGGAATAAAAGGAAAAAATGAATACCTGGAAAAAGCACAGCGTATGTACAATCGAGTCGAAACCGGGAACACTGATAGAAGAGACCAGTTTTGCCATTCGTAAAGAAAAAATAAAAAACCATTTACTGTTGCCTTTCATAAGAATTTAAAAACAGTTAAGCGAAATGTTAAGAAAAAGTATTAATATACAAAAAGAGCTACTAGAAGGAGGGGCAAATAATAGTAATGCTGAAGTGGAAGAGAATGTAAAAAAAAAAAAACCAAGAGAATGGAGATGTCTGGCTAATATAAGATACTATGAACAGAATGATATGATACTATGAAAAGAATTATAAAAATCCAGCTATTTTAAATTTTTTAACAATACTATTTACTAAATAAGAGGGATATTTATATAAATTGCTAGTAATTTTGAGATTATTGATATGCATAGCATGAAATTTTTTATCAGATAATCTATAAATTCTAAAAAGCTGATTGAGTATAATATTTCTAAAGAATTGAATCGAGTTACAGGAATTAAATGGTAAGATTTTATTAATATTAAAATTATAAAAGTCTTTTTTATCATATAAATTTGTAACAATTCTATTAGAAGGATCAATAAAAAGAATTAAATCCAAAAAATTAACACATTTTTACTAATAGTAGCTTCATTAGGAATTAATTCCAAATTGTCTGGATAGTAATCTATATCTATGAGGTAATTTTCAGTATGTACTAAGCAAATCAGATCATCAACATATCTGTAAAAAGTGAAATCTGTTGAAGTAAATGACTTTTCATAAAGATAAAGGTATAAATTAGCTAACATACTGCTACTGTAGCCTCCCTGTGGAACTCCTGAGACTTGTAAGTATAATTTATTTCCTTGAAAAATATAATTATTAACAAGAAAGATCAATCATGCTTAAAGCATTGATTATGAAACACTTTCCAACTTCAATGCAATTTTATTTAAACAAGTCTAAAATGCAATACATTCCTCAGTAATATTTTGAAACTTATCACTATACTGCATTAATTTATTATATTTGAAAACTTAAACCTTCATCGAAAAAAATGAACTGCATTCAAATGACGGCATTGAAATATAAATTGCCTGGTTTAAACATCTCTAAAATGTTATACATTCCTCGGTAATAGTTTTAGAATTATCATAATACTACGATAATTTATTATATTTGAAAACTTCGTCGAAAACAACTGAAATTAATTCAAATGACGTCATAGAAAAAAATAACACGCCTGGATCTCTCTATAAAAATAGGATTTCATTCATAACTTTTTCCCATTCATTTCATTCATCACAATACTATAATAATTTATTTTATTTAAACATTTTGTTTAAGACCATGGAGCTACAAAAAATTAAACTCTATGCTTGAAACTTCATCGAAAAAAATCGTCCTTCTCTTTATGAAATCAATTAATATTTCATTCATATCAGCCATGCAGACTCCATGGACTAAATTATTTTGTGTTAAAAAAACACAGGAATTCTAATACAACTCATTCTATATATTTTGCTGTTTACATTTTACATAGGTGAAAAATAGGCTTCGTAGTAGAAATAATCACATTTGGATAATCATTTAAACTCAAATATATTGTATTTGCGTTGTTTCAGTATGTAGATGCACAGAATTTAAGCAAAAATAAAGTAGTTTTAGGACGGATACAACACTCAATATGAATTATAAAGAACTTAAAAAAATCACGATTTTGAAACAAGATGGTTGCCATATATCATTTTGAAGTGGGTCATGTGATCGTTTCATATCATAGTCACGTGATCGTTTCATATAAGAGGTGTAATTATTATTTTAATTTTTATTTAAAAAACTACTGAATATATTTCGCTGAATTTTTTTTTATATATTTTATGGAACAATTTGACTATTACCTAAAATTTTCGAAGCAATTTGTGAATTTTAAATACTGTTCTAAATACTGTTACTAAATACTGTTACTACTGTTACTACTGTTCTAAATACTGTTCTAAATACTGTTCTAAATACTGTTCTAAATACTGTTACTGTTCTAAATTTAATAGGATTTTTATGAAATTTCGGAATAAGCACTCTATAAGGAAATTTAAGATAATTATATTTAATATTTAAATCACTATACATATTGATAATTTTCAATTTAATACTATTGATGGAATGTAAATCAAGTTTAAAAAGACTATTATTTTTTAAATAAACTAACAGA
>OX578133.1:17105525-17443025 GCA_951213105.1 Amaurobius ferox
TGCAACTATCACAACTATCTGTTTGTAAATTACAACATATAAAATTATAATTAAAAAACCTTCTCCCCAATGGTTTATCATATTTGAAAGCCACTTTTAACTTCAAGTCTTTTACTGGCAAAGTATGAGCAAATAGTCTTAAAATTCTGTTAAAAGGAATAAAATCGTATCGTTTATTAATACATTTCAAGGTAAGATATTCGTTAATAGGCTTTTTTATTTTAATATCCTCTAAACCGATACCATGTATCCTGGCTCTAAATTTGATGTAATCCAACATTATACACAAGGATTTAGACCGATCGCCTTCCGTACATTCTACATATACTTTTTTATAATGACACCAAACCCTATTCAAAAACTTCACTCTTATTCCGTAAACCATATTCTTTAGCCAAGTCACTGGAATATCTTTTCCAGCATTTATATCACGCAAAACCCCATCAATATTTTCTACTGCTTTTTAAAGCTCTTTTTTCCTTTGTATCCTCCTCGTTGTTTGCGACTAGACTTTCCTAAGCCCCGCTCAACCATACTGCCCGACCTTATGCTTGCATAATATTCCTTGTTATAATTATTACCGTACATAACAGTATTGAGACCATACGGATAAACCGATCTTCGTTGCGCTATATGTGTATTTTCCCACCATAATCTCAATTGTGTATCCACCACGACATCCAAAATAGTAACCCTCATTGCTTCAACTCCGTGTTTAGCAAAGTGTCTTATTTCTAAAGACACTTCGCTATCATAATTGTTAATACATTTATAAATCATACTACGGTGTAAATTAATTCTAATATTTAGACAGTTCTTTGTTTGCCCTATATACTCCATTCCACATATATCACATGTGATAGAGTATACGCATTGATATGTTTTACAGAATCTCTTATATTTTCCAACATTGGAAAACTCTATCATATTTGCTTTAGGACACAACTTACATTTTGTCGAACTACATTTACTATATTTAAATTTTACAAAGTTTTTATAATAAGTGCGATACGAAGAGCCCGGACATCCCATAGTGGAAACAAAAGGTAATACTCTAGAAGATGGCACACACAATGCAACAGCGTTATTTTTTGGTACGGCAACTCCTGGATCAATAAAGTTAAAGTATTTTTTAATAGAATTCTCTTTAGGGTAACTGGATGACGGTCGTCCTATGCCCCTTACATCTGACGACTGAGCAATCGTGGTTGAAACCCCAAAGTTGCCAGTCGCTAAATTCTTATTATTGAACATTTCATAAAAAAGTTTAAGAAAAAACGCCAACCGTTTCGAATATAAATTCCATCCCGGTCAAAGCCCATTATAACTGAACCACTACCGGTAAATCTCCAAAGATATACCTCCGCCATTCAAATTATCATCATAACTACAACATATTATCATATCACAACATTTTATCATATCATCCACCACTTAACCAATAAATACGATATATCATCACACAGGAGAAGCCGATCCCATACTTTTTACAATATCTATTACTTTTTTTGTACAAATAAATACCTAACATATTATATTTGGTTTTTCATATTTTATCCTTTTTATTACAATTTTATATATATATATAGATCAATTTAACAAAAATGATTTACTAAAAAGGATCACAAAACAAAATAGGCAAACAGGAGCATCAAGAACCGAAAAAACGTTCAACATGTTCTCAAAAAACCACCAGAATAAACGAATGTCACCCATCCCCCCAAGAAATACTCCAAAGTCACAAAAGACCAAGTCTAAAATACTATTAAATCATCTGTGATCAACTGCGCAAAGCTGCTAGTACGATCATCTAATTTATACAATATAAAACCTGAAAAATTGCTACAATTTTTTTTTTGAATTGATTAAAAAGCTAAAAGCAAAAAATAATTTATAATACAACTTGTAAAGCGCTATGCTGCAATTTTACATGTGTATACCTATATAAATTCCCAAAAAGGACAAGTAACAATGAACTCGTAAATTTCCAGAAGAGTGACAAGAGTAACGGCCGGGGGGAGTTGCGACCCCCAACACTCCGGGTTAAAGATTTTTTCCGCCATGGCAAACGCTCCCGGTAGCCGATACTCCCTACCCTATCTACTTCATGACTCTTATAAAACCGTAAAAATTACATACAATTATACATATTACATATATATGTATATATGTATATATATATATATATATATATATATATATATATATATATATATATATATATATATATATATATATATATATATATATATATATATATAAAATATTAATTTTTTGAATTTAAATCTTTTTGTTGAACCTTCTAATAGAATTGTTACTAATTTATGTGATAAAAAAGACTCTTTTAATTTTAAAATTAATAAAATCTTACCATTTAATTCCTGCAACTCGTTTCTATTGTTTAGAAATATTATTCTTAATCAGCTTTTTAGAATATATAGATGATTATCTGATAAAAAAATTCCATGCTTTACATATTTATAATCTAAAAATTACCAGCAGTTTATATAAATATCCCTCTTATTTTGTAAATGGTATGGTTAAAAAATTTAGAATAGCTGGATATTCTTGAATTTTATTTATTTAATATTGCTTTAAATTTTAGTTGTTTTATTATTGTTTTAATATTTTATTTATACGTCCACTTTGACATTAGCCTTTCTTTTATTGCACCTCTTGATGGTATATTATCTCTTGTACATGTCTTTTCGCATTACTGTTATTTATTTCTCACGAATGGTAACAGTATATCTTATTCCATTGTGAATGGCAACACTTGTCACTTCTTTCTGTGTTCCCATGCTTACTAGGTTAGTGTGTTTTTTCAGTCCGTTTTTTGGTATCCATTTTTCCTTTTATTTTTATTTTTTATGCATGTCGTCCAAGTAGAAATAGTTTATAGATATAATCTGTCTATTTCTTCAGAAACATACATTTTTGTGTTTGCTTTTACAAAAAACTTGGACACGAGTACGATTTTTGTGGAAGTGAACAATTCATGATTTAGGCTTAGAGCCTTGTCCTCGTGTATAGCGTTTGTGCTTGATTTCGTTTGTTATTCTTTTCTCGATTCCTTACCTTTGTATTTTGATACTTTTCAGTGACTTGTTGATTCGATATTTATTTTATTTATTTGTTTTTTATATTTTTCCATTTGCTTGAGGATTTGTTGATTTATACCTTTATTTCGTAAGCCTGTTAGATATTTTAATTTTCGTGTTACAGATTCTCACTTTTCTTTCATAGAATCTTCAAACCCTTTTTTCTTATATATATATATATATATATATATATATATATATATATATCATTATCATCATGGTACTACAAGCCCTTGTAGGGCCAAGGCCTCCTTTCAGGTTTCGTAACAAGAATTTTTTTCCGGGGTGGAGTTGTTAGCCCCACGCCCAACCCCCAACCTGGAGGACCAGTCCCCTTATATAATCCCCAGGGGCAGGATACCTGGCTATACCCCCATGTACTGGGGCCCCATTTTTCGCCTTCTACGAAACATAGGTGGGTGGTAGGGTTATTCTACAACCCGCCCCTACACGAGGAATATATATATATATATATATATATATATATATATATATATATATATATATATATATATATATATATAAATATATATATACATATATATATATATATATATATAAATATATATATATACATATATATATATATATATATATATATATATATATATATATATATATATATATATATATATATAAATATATATAATATATATATATATATATACATATATATAAATATATATATATATATACATATAAATATATATATACATATATATACATATATATATATATATATATATATATATATATATATATATTTATATATATAACATAACATATATATATATATTATTTTCTTATAACTAGCACATGGAAAACACAAGCAATGAAATTTAAATATAAGCGCTTGGAAAATACAGCGTTTTTAAAAATTCAGGAACATATGTGATTTTCCATTTCGAATTTATGATTTCCGTTTCGAATAAATAAGGAAATGCATTTGTTCGTTACATAGAATCTGACACGTGAAGGCAACACGTCTGTAAAGTTTCTGATAAAAGTCTACAAATGACAGGTTACGATATTTCAGGGGAACAGCCAGGTGCAATATACTGTAAATTGTTTATGAGAAAATATTCTAACATATTTCAGGTAAATGTATTCATGTGGTAATTTATAGATGAATAGCTGAAAGGTAAACGAATATTTCATGAAATGCTTGATGCTAAGAAAATTCTAACGCAAAGATGTAATGTGAATCATTTAATGTTTGCAGTTTGGTTTGAATGATGGCGGACATTAGAAATATTAAACATTCCTAATTCCCAGTTGAAGTATCGTGATTTGTCAGAGATCTCACATGAATGGAACTGAAGTGATTAGTGCGGAACCAAACATCTGGGAAGGGGTGGGGAGAAGTGAACGAGCGCTGAGTTTGAGAAATTCGGGGATTACTAAAACGATTTCTATGCACAATTTGTTGCACTGACAGCAAACCTAGATATTTTAAATTGGATATCAAGATTTGTTTCCACATTAATTATTGTTCCTCACGTTACAGGAGTTTCCTGCGACAGATAACGAAATATACAAACTTTGACTCCATGATATATAATTGGCATATTGAAAATTATGAATTTTTTTTCAAAATTTCATATGTTGTGGAAGAGTTTTCGATTTGACAATTCGACATACTGCTCCCGTTTCTTGATAAAGGACACTAAAATATCCGTGGTTTGTGTAAGCAAAATGAGAAACATCTAGTCTAGTTTCAAAACAGGATTTTCGAGTAAATGCCTTTAAATTACATACTAAGTATAATTCAAAATGACATGCATTGTTGTTTAAGTACATTGCGTTTACTATTCTTGCAAAATTCAGTACAAATCAAGAGAAAGTATTAAAACCAAATGTGATTATTATTATTTAAATCAATGAACGTCAGCCTTTCGTGGTGAATGAACTAAAATAAGGCTTAAATTTTTTGAAAAAATATTTCGCAAATCTAAAATATTATACAAATATTACGAAAATAGATATATAATGCATGATTTTCTATTTAAAAGTGATTGGCATTATTTATGAGAAGCTCATGCGCCGCTAAGATTTGCGCTGCGCTTAAGGCTTACTGATTTTTAAAGTGAGTGGATCAGATGTAATCTTTCAATTTGTCGAATGAAATTACATGAAATCAAAATTGCTTTATAAAGAGATGCTTATGTTAAAACAATTTTAAGGAAGTTGCTATTTTACATCATTTAAAGGATGCTGACATGCGTCGTTCTCAGATATCGCCTAATTTTGAGTTAAAATGGAAGAAAATCAAAGAAATTAAATATACCCATTATTATCAGAACTCTAACATTCTAACACTCTTAAAAATTAAGCTACACAACTTTAATGAGTTTTATTTCGTTTAACAACATATGGTACTTAAAGCCGAAATTGGCATTTCAATTGAAAATTGGCCTAGTTAGTTTCCTTACCGTGGTCGAGTTTGAACGTATTGTATCCCCGATAGAGAACTTTAGTAATCCCAAAGACTAATTACAAAAAAATCTGTAATTTAGAAAATTCGCTTACGTTAGGTTCTGTCTGATGGTCGATACTATAAGTGTGCAAAATGATTTGTTCTTCTAGGTTCAAAAGGGGACTTATCGTGGGACTGAAAACACTTCGAAAAAGACCCTATTTTTCCGCCTCTGGAGATAAGTCCAAAATCCTGCTCCGTTAGATTCTATACCGTAGTTGATGATATAAATATGCAAAATTTTCAGTCTCATGGGTCACTGGGGACTTCTAGGGGTCTTCACAAGTCAAAACACGTTAAACAATAATATATATTGATGAGTTAAAACTTTGTAAGTATTTTTAATTTCAAATAAAATTACACTATTGTTTAGTATCTATTGCGAACGTCGGTCTTGCGATAGAAATTTTACTTTTCTACGGAGAACGATATATATCTCCCAAAAATTAAAGCTAATTTCATTAAAAGGGTATTCTTATTTTAACAGGTGACAACGGAGAGCTAATTGTTTGTAAGATAAATGAGAGAATTTCTAAGACAGAATTTCTTTGGTGAGCTCTACATTATTTCAGAGTTTTTAAAGATATCAACATTTATATATATGTAGGTATAGTCATGTGTTGGACATATCATATTTTTCAATTATATCTGTATGCCTGTCTGTAAGTCTGTGGACGAAATATCTTTCGAACAATTGAGAAAATCCGATGAAATTGTGTACAATTACTACAATGATAAACTACAGTTGTTTGATTTTTCATTTTTAAAGCATGCAAAATAGAGGAAATGCTTTCAAATTTTTTAACATTTTGGTTTCCGTGAATTGAAAGAGATTTATAAAAAATAAATTCTTACAAAAATAATCATTTTATATGTAATGTTTAATTTGAAATTGAATAACATTTACAGAATGTTTATAAGACGTACGCCATTTACGAGATTACGCCTTTCGATTTTAACTGATAAAAAAAATCGGCGGTGGCTCCAGTCCGATGGAGTCGAAATGATTTTGCGTGAATAACATTTTATAAAATAAAACTCCAGTAAAGTTCTATAAATTTATGCTAATTTGTTTCGGACTAATTTGTTTCGTTTACAGGCTTTCAAAGCGCTCCAAATTACTTGCTAACTGTTTATAGCTAGCTAGCACTTTTAGTTTTCACCACGATTCACTTGAATACTCCGACTATAAACTTTATATGAATATATAAAATTATTTTAATAACTTGTTTTTCGGTATATAAATGAATCTTATACAATATATCTGGTGAGATGATTTTACATTCAAGTTAATCTATGAACATGTCTAGCGGCACATAAATACGTACTTGAATTCGTATATTTTCATCTATTCTATTCAAGTTTCACCAATTGTTAAATATCTTCAAAATCCCCCAATTCATTTAACCTCCCAATATTTTTTAAACCAGATAAAATATTTCGTTCTTATGTACTAATATTTCACCAAAGAGTAAACAAACAGAATGAGCTGCAACACTCGTGACATTTTCAATATTACAGTTTTCCCACCCATTGGAAAATCTAGGTTAAAATGCTAAAATATTGAAATTATAACCACTATAATCGGGAAACTGAGAAATCGATCCAAAATCCAATTATATGCACTTGTAGAGCTTTTAAAAGAGCTTCACATTCTTGCTTATTGTTCACAGCCAGGTCCAATAGTTTTTTAGATATATATGTTACGGTAAAAGTGATAAATCCAGTGATTATGCATAATCGCCGGTTATTATGCATAATCACTAATTACCTTGGTAAGTTTGATAAATTTATTTCATATATTGCGAATTAATTACATTTACCGGTGATTATGCATACTCACCAGTTCATAGTGATCAATCGTATTTATTTAATCAAACTAATTCATATTTAATAAATCATACTTAATTAATCAAATTTACCGGACATTATGTATAATCGCCAGTCTTGGATGGTAAATCTGATAAATCTACATTCTCGTCGGTAACGAGATTTATTTAATTTTTTCTCAGGTAAACGTCTGTATCACTGTTACTTTGTGAGCAAAATTTCCATTTGGGGATTGTTTTGTTATCTCTTTTTCTTTTTATGACCGAATGCATAAAGGTAAGAATTATGTCTTTATAATTATTTTTTGTTAAATATAATTATCTCTATCTAAGAATAAGAGCTCTTTATTGTTTTTACTGCAATTATAGCAAACTGTAATTAATAATGTATAAGTGGAAGCAGTAACATAGCTAAAGAGTATTGCGAGTCGTGTTTTCCCCGGACACCATATTTCAAAGGGGTGGCAAAATTAATACCTAAAAGAAAAATCGCAGACTCATTGCTTGTTAAGCATTATTCAAATAATTATGTATAAATTATTACACATTGTTTTGTTAAGCTACTTTGAATTTTTGCATGTTTATGATGATACTTATTAAAATATACTAAATTATGCACTCTATTGCAAAAAAATATATGCACCCATAAAAAATTGAGCTACAGCCACGAAATTCGGCATGCAAATGTCGTTTAAAGAGTTATGAAAATGATCAAACTTCCAGCGCCAATGATGTTAGAGGGCACATATAAAGGTAATTGGGATTGGATTTTCCGCTTTTCTACTGAAAGTAGTGTACAAAGATTTTATTGAGACGTACTCTACGACGCTACACATAATTATCAGATTTAGAGAGGGTTCGCGTTATGGGGAAGCTGATTGGTCCAACAGACGTATCAGTCGCCATCCTAGTCAAAGCGATAAGATAGTTGCTCAGTGTTGGCAACAGTGGATCAGAGTAGATGCATGTAGCCGTCGTAGATGCTCAGGACGCCTGAAACAGGCAATTGCTCGAGAGGATTGTGCAGTCAGGGCATTCGAAGCATTTGCCATCCCTTATACATCCTGTATCAAAGTATACTATTCGGAAACGACTGGCAGAATATAGGATTAGGTGTTGACGTCCATTAAGACGCCTACAACTCACCACTCCAACATAGGCAGAACCGTCTGGATTGGTGCCGAGCTCGGTCATCCTTTACAGTGTCCGATTGGAGGCATGCTGTCTTTAGCCATAAATTCCGCTTCTCTTTCAGTCCTGAAAACCGTCGTATACGTGTGTGGAAGAGGACTTGTCAGCGTTCTGATCCCTCATTTGTGGTCAAGCGGTACGCCGTCCAAACTGCTGCTCATGTCCTAGAACAAATCGGACGGTCTGGGCTTTCGACGGGCGTCCTACATGGTGTGACAGTCTGGGGAACCATGTAGTGGGACAGCCGAACTTTTCTAGTTGCGAAGCAAAGTTTGGCAAGCCAATTTGACTGCTCGCTTGTACGTCGATGATATTCTGCAGCCTATTGTTCTGCATACTCTGTCAAGCCGCCCAGGTTCCGTTTACGAACAAGAGGAAGTTCGACAACATACAGAACAACTTTCTCAATAATATTTTCGATGATTTAATGCCCTTCGATGCCTATCCAGATCTCTAGGCATATTACAAATAAAACTCGTCTGGGACATGCTGGGACGGCAATTGCAGCGTTCTCAGAATAACACTGAATTAGCTGACCATTTGCAACTTCTGCGGCAAAATCTTCCACAGAGGGACATAAGCAACTTATCATAATTTATGCTGCACCAAGTACCGGATTGTTTAGCTTTCAGCGCTGGATTTACCACTTACTAAATTCTTGTTGCCATCATTTCTTAATAAAACTTAATAAAACGTTTTTTGTTTTTTTGTTTTTTGCTTTCAAATTCTAATCATTTGCATATATTCTCAAGCGGCACATGCATACCGAGTTTAGCGGCTGCGTAGCTCAATTTCTTATGGGTGCATATATTTTTGTAGCAGATTGTATTTTACTAACAAAAGAAGATGGCATTTCTATAACTGGCTCCGAGAGCCTACATTTCTAGCTACACCGCTAATTGCAAATTGGCTAAATCTAGCCAAATTGAAAGTAAAATCTGATATTATTTTGCATTTCCATATAATATCAAAGTTGTAGGCAAAATTGTAGTGGTTCAACCTTAAAAGTGAGGCTGAAGACATCATCCATTCCTAATGATGCTGTAGTAGATGTTTGTATCAAAGAGGAGCTACAAAAAATAATTTAATAACTATATCAAAATCAATGTCACTTAAAAGGACTCAATGAAAATATTTCAGAAAAAGTACTGAAAATGAACAACCAGCATTCAACCAACCCAATGTAACTATACCTGATTCATCATTCAAAGTATAATTTAGTATGAAAGTGATCAGTCTTTCTACAATCAAGGACATAATTGAAGAAGTTAAGAAGCGAGCGAAAGCAAAGGTAGGTTTAGAAGCTCAAACGAAGATGAAGAAAATGTCAGAGCTGAAGTTTGTTGTAGCCAAAATAAAAAATACAGTGACGCTAAGAATCCCAGATGTGGACAGGGCTAGAAGTGACTCCCGGAATATATTGGCAATAACATTAGTTATTGAAAATGATGAGCACTATCACTTGTGAACAAAGGGGGGATATCTTTCACAATAATTCACCAGAAACCAGTTTGTGCTATGCGACGAAAAATTCCTTAGAGTAGAGTATGTACCCAATATCACTCTGTCTCTTAGGGTATGCGAAAGAAAATCATCAATATCAATAGGTCAGGGGTACCAAATGTGCTTATGCAGAGGAAAGCGCTTACGTAATTGAACCAAATGTAACTGCATGAAAAATGAAAATTATGTAACTCAAAATGTTATGAGAGTTTGTCATATTTAAATAAGCAGCAAGATGTATTAGAGTTCTATAGTTTTTCCCAACAAATTTTTTGATATTTTTGTACATATAATTCTAATATTAAGCTGAAACAGATTTTTCTTAGTTTCTTTATATTTATTAAATAGTTCTAATATTAATAAAAAAAAATGTTTTTTATTCATTTTATTAAATTGTGTTTAAATCCACTAGTTACATTATTAAAACCACGAAAGGTGGGAAATTTCATGAGAATTATCAAATTTATGAACTACATTTTGGAAATTATGCAAAAGTCGCTTTAAAATAATATATTTATCAAACTTGCCAAATTCATTTCGAAACGCCGGTAAAAGTGATATTGTATATTCAAAATTGTTTCGAAATATTTAGTAAACACAATATTCTTAAAAATCCAAGAACCCATTCAATTTTTCTAAGTTCTATTTCAGATAAATAAGGAAATGCATTATTCGTTACACAAGGTTTTTAAAATTTGACATGTGAAGACAACACGTCAGTAAAGTTTCAGATAAAAGTCTAAAAATGACACGTTACAGTATTACAGGGGATCACCAAGATACAATATACTAAAACTTGTTTATGAGAAAATATTCTATCATATTTCCAATGAATTAATTTAACCTTTGGTAACTTGTAGATAAAGATCTCAAAGGTAAACGAATATTTCATGAAATATTTGATGCTAAGAAGATTCGAACGCAAAAATGTGATGTGTGCCATTTAAATGTTGCAATATCCTTTGAATGATGGCGGACAGGTTAAACATTTATAATTCCCTGTAGAAGTATCGTGATTTGTCAGATATCTGACAGAAAAGGAACTGAATTGATTAGTCCAGAAACAAATATCTGGGAAATAATAAACTTGGCGCTTAGTTTAGGAAATTTGTAGGTTGTTAAAAAGATTCCAATGCACTATTGATTGCTCTGACAGTAAACCTAGATATTTTAAATTAACATTCTATCCGGATTTACTTTCGCAATTACTATTACTTTCCCTACATGCATAGTACAATATATAGGGAATTATTGTGACGGGGTCAAAAATTCGAATTCCAATTTACGACTGAAGAGCACATTTCTAGCATCCCTGAATATGAATCGAACGTGGAGGTGATGTCTGTGTATATGTGTGTGTAAGTGTGTGTGTCCGTGAGATGAGGCTGTGGAAATATATTGGGAATTATTGTAACGGGGTCGAAAATTCGAATTCCAGTTTTCGACTGAAGAGCACATTTCGAGCATCCCTAAACTTGAATCGAACGTTTAGGTGTGTGTGTGTCCGTGAGGTGAGTGCTTGGAAATGGTATCTCACCATTGAATGGAGCGTTTTGAACGTAACTTAGTGCGATTTTTACTATCAGTGAATACTGGAACCACGATCAAGCGTTAATTTCACCAAGGTTTCAATTGATGTTTTGACAAAATCACAAAAAAGTAGGACATTCAATGATGTTAAATACATAATCATTTTATATCTAACATTTTATTCCAAAACTAAAACAACTGACATAAACTTTAGAATACTAACTTAGACCTTTTTTGAGATATTACACGTTTCTCAAACAAATGCATCTAAAAAAATACATAAAAATGAACAGTAGTAAGTATTATCAAATATGAATGCTTCGCAAAAATTTTGGCGACCTTTAAGACTAATTGGCGAAATATCCTTAACTAGGTGACTTCTTCAATGTGTTGCTAAAATTTCGAAAATTGATGAAATTATAATTAAGATATTTTAATATAATGGAATATATTGCTTAGCAGATGTTAGCAATACTTCCAATTGTCAAGTTGTATTTGCACGAAATATAAGTAAATTGGGAATTTCAAAATATTTTTACATGGTGTCATCCAAAACTGCGCTCAATATCACTGTGCCTAGCCAATAAATTTATTCGATAGTTAAAACAGAATAAGAGTAGAACGGATTATCTTCTAAAACAATTTCAGTGTCTTCATTTAATATATACAAACGGAACCAGGATGTTTTATTTTTCAGATCTGCAGATTCAGATCTACGAATTTGGGGGGATATCGCTAATTTGGCAGCGTTTCTTAAACGTTGCTAAATTGACGGAAATGTCGCCAAATTAATAAAAACGGCGTTAAATCAATGAAATTAATTTTCTTTTCTTAGAAGAGAGTACTGAAATGATGTTTCGATAGCATTTGTATATCACTACAACCGTCTTACTGAGAACCACATTTAGCAAATTTTTAAAATGTCACCAAATTGATAAAAATATTTGTAAATCCTTAAAAATATCTTAAAATTGATAACATTGCGCTAAATAAATTATATTAATTGTGTTTTGTTAGGGGATAGTATTGTGATAATGTTTCGTCAATTTGTTACCACGTGCAACTCTCTGTTCTACAGTCCCACTTGGCGATAAATTTGGCAATTTTTTTAAATGTCGCCAAACCTTCCATAGAGTTAACATTACTCAGACGATATTTTTTCCACTAATTTATTTGAAGAAAATGATATCATGTCCCTTAGCAACGGGTTTAAATCCAATGTGTTTATGCCACAAACGATTTTTATTAAATCTTTCCCGATTTGAATAAAATATATGTGTATAAAATAAATTGCATTGACATTGCAGTTTTGACTGGATGATATCAATTATGGTCTTCAAGTTTAAAGATTATTATTATTGATATTTTCGGGGAATATTAATTCACGGATTATTGATATTTTTAACTTATTATGCCATTGTTTTATTATGGCAAAAATTGTTGAAACTCATTGTACTTTGTACGAGAAATATTCTACAAATGCGCGGGTATATGTTCTAATCTACGAGAATATAAGTAGTACAAGTATATTAGCATATATTTTGATACATATTGGCATATATTGGAATCAATTACGGCCTTCTATTATAAAGATTACGGGGATTATTGATATTTTCAATTTATTACGTCATCTGTTTTATTTTGACAAAGATTTTTGAGACTCATATTGTAATACGGGTAATCTTCTATTAACACACCGACATATCTTTTAATCAACAACATTATGAGTATTGCGGGCATTATAAGTAACGGCATTATAAGTAATAAATAATAATATATTCCCATATAATTTTAACTCTTTCATTTTGGCTTATATTGGGATCAATTACTGCCTTCAGGTTTAAATATTACTAGTTTATTGATATTTTCAATTTATACATGTAATCTACTAATGCAGAGTGTATCTTATAATATTCGCTCATATGAGTAGTACCTGTCCCATACAATTTTAACGCTTTTATTTTGCATATATTGATTCAATTTCATATTTTTTTGTAAATTTGCTTACAGAAGGAGCCAGGATGTTTTATTCTTCAGATCTACCAGTGACGATAATTTTGTACAGCGAGAACAGAGATTCCTATACCTCTGTTTAGGAGCATTAAATTAAGTATTTTAACAGAATATTTTGATTAACAATGTCATTTAGTATACTATGGGAATTTGCACATGATTGTGAATTTGACGTTTCTTTATATTATATATTCTGTACGAAGAACGGGTATGCTGCTAGTAGAAAATATACTTTGAAAAATAAACACATTATTATCAAATGTCTGAATGCCTTTTAAATAGTTTTATCCAAAAATGGATTAAAACTATTTGAGGAGCTATCATAAGTAGAAATTTTGCTTTCCCCAAAAATAGACGGTAGTCTCTTTTGAAAGACATAGGCAATTTACATGAGGTTTGGTATGTATAATTTCATTAATAATAACTGTAAAATATTTAACGGATGCGGTGTCGTAGTTAGCTATAACTTCCGTTGTTGTCTATGAATACAGAAAGTTCTTTTATTTATAGGAAAAGGCATGTGTTAAACAAATCAGATATTTTTCATTATTCTAAAAATATTTTTTTAAAATACATTCAAAGTTTTTACAAATAACCGCGATAGTTCTTTCTGAACTATTTCTACTACTGCAATATTATCACACCTCAACCTTGGTTAAGAAAATTTCTTCCTTCTCTTTTTTCAGCCATAGTAATTTTCCATAAATTTAGATTAAAGTTCTACGAGCGTTCTAATATAACTAAAGCATAAATACATAAGTCTTAAGTGGTAGGCATATAAAATATTTCGAAAAAATAAGTTTTATTTAAACAGTTATGTATATCTTACATTATCATTTTGTTTCGGAACAAAATCTTGAAATTCAAATTTACATGAAATAAATGTTTTTCAGTATCAAACATTCTTTTTAAATAATTTAAATTTACCACGTTGCGATGGTTTTGTTTACAAAAATTTCCTACTAAAATCTCGGTGTTTAAGGAGTAAAAATATTAAAATATTCTCTGAAAACATTACATCTGAAATTCTTTCTGAAGTTAATGGTTTTCCAAGCAAATAGAATTATATGAGAATAAGAGCAGCTGCACTCTGGGCGGGACGTGGTGTAGAAAAAAAGCGTTCTAGGGAGAACAAAATTAAAAATTTTTGAATTGAATCTTTTACGCCACAAGCCCATCATAAACCAATTACTTTATAAGCTTAATATCGTTTCATATTTTAGGTAGTAGTCTACGAGATTAAATCAGGATTCGGTAACTTAGCGCATGTGTCCTATACTTACCTCGCGGAGCGATTTTTAATGGCTTGCAGCAAAGGTAGAAAAACTAAAAAATATTTAGTGCAGGTAATTAAATTTAACTTGAAGCAAATCACTTATAAAAAAAATTGACTTTATTTTATCTTTATGCATGGTGAGCTGTAACCCATTTTGTGGCAGGTAAGGTGTGCCTGTGAAACATTAACGTAAAATCTCAAAAGGAGCGAAAACCTAGCGAAAGAAATGATTAACTAACACGCCATCCTCTACTCCGTCCATTCTGTTTTGCATATTATTCCTTCATTAATGCTATACCTTACCTTATTAAACATATATAGTGTGTCTATATTTTTATGGAACATATATCTAAAGGCTCTAGAGCTCATCGAGAATCTGGTAATGAGCATAGTTATAGAGCTCATTAACAATCTAGTGATGAGCATAATTATAGAGCATATCAACAATCTTGTGATGAGCATGGCTAAGCTAAAGTTGTATGTCTGTAGATTTGATCATATTCCGTATAAACCATTCAAATAAAATAGGATGTCTCAAAATTAGACATTTTTACTCACGATATTGCATACACAAAATGTGTAATATTTTTTGTTATAATACAATGCATAATTATAATACAATTTCTTAAGATTTTGAGTATTTACTTACAAAAATGACTACATTCTATTACGTAAAGGTATTTTATTACTTAAAAATACCTTTTAAATTTTAATTGGAGAGCAGAGTATATTGTAAAATAATAATTTCTAATAATTATAAATCGTAAAATGTATACGGGTTTTGATTATTTAATTCCAGTAAGGCGTCTATTAGACACATAAATGCATAGTCTGACAAAGGTAGAAACATAAATCATATATTTTATATTTAGTATATAAATATCATAATCATAATGGATTTTGCATTGGATTTATAGAATTGTTATACCCTGAGAGGCCAGACTTCATGGGATATGTAGCTAATAATGGGGCGGTACTCTTCCAACTCTTAGCAGTGCATCCACACATAATCGTAGAGCTCCTATAATACAAGCTGACCCATGGCCGCCATGTTCTATCACACAGAGAAAATACATTGGCGACGAGGAGTGAGAACCAGCACGAGTCGCCTTTGACCGCACCTGTATTGACTTTATTATCGTTGACTATGATATTGATTCGTTGACTATGATCTTTGATCTATATTCTTGATCATTAAAATTCACGATTATGTGCATATTTCTATAGTATTTTAAATGATCACTCAAAACATTTCACAACATTCTATTAAAATATTTAATTAATTTTCCAAAAATGAAGTATCAGAATCTCTGGTCTAGCAGCTATACAGAATTATATTCACAGGTGGATCTGAATAATAAAACACCCTGGTTCTATTTATAAGCAGATTTACAAAAAATATAAAATTGGATCAATATATGCCAAAATAGAAGCACTAAAATGGTATTAGAAGATATATGACAATATGCATTTTTATTCTGTTTCAACAATTAACCAAACACAGTATATAGGTTTGAAACATCTTTTCCAAATTAAAACACATGACAAAAGAAATTGAAAATATCAATAATTTTCGTAATCTTTAAACTCGTTGATATAGTCCGGTCAAAAATGCAATACCTTTCATTTATGAATGTTGTATATATAGCCATTTAATCTATATAAATAAAATTGAAAATCTGTCTAACTATCTGCCTGTTTGTCTGTCTGTCTGTTTGTCCCATCATCAAGGAGAACGGCTGAACAGCATTTAATGAAATTTTGTGGGTAGGCAGGCTTGAAATAGGTTCCCTTAAATTTTGTCCAAGTTTCGAGTTTCTAAGACCAAGAGTTGTCGAGATATTAATAAAAAAAGAAACTTTTTCCTAGGAGTTCTACTCTCTACCTCCCTGGTTCCTCCAAATGAAAAGGTTGGAAATCGTGTGTTGGACATGAAAGTGAATTAAAACTTTATCTCTGAGTTTGGTGACAGATTTTTGCGCTAAATAGTCACTTTTTGAAAGCATGAAATGTTTGAAAACATGAATTTAAATGGAAAATCTATCACCATGGTCTATTTATCACAATCTTTTACTCAACGATGAAAAGTATTAAGAAAACAAAATGGTTAATTATTTTTAGTATTCTATGAGGATATATCATGTTGCTGGGCAATGCAGTTAAATTAAATGTGTTTGTTAATGTTTATTATTATTTTTTCGATTTAAATAATAAATAAATGGATATAAAAATATATCTTATAAATGAAAGGTTTGATTTTTCTTTTAATTATATGAATTGCAGACTGCGTACATAACTTTCGTTTATTTTGGCAGAGTTTTCAAGCTTATATATTGTTTTTAGCTAATAAACTCATATATTGTGTTTAACCAATAAATTCATTTAGCCTATGGTTGAAATAAAAAAATAGTAGAATGGGTATATATTCTAATACAATTTTAGTGTTTTCATTTAATATATTCAAACGGGATCAGGATGTTTCATTCAGATCTGCAAATTCAGAGCTACGAATTTGGCGGGATATCGGCAACTTTTCTTAAGCGTGGCCAAAAATGAAGCGCCAAATTGATAAAAACGACTCAAATCAATGAAATTCATTTTGTTTTGTTAGAAGAGAGTACTGAAGTGATGTTTCGTTAGCATTTGTCTGTCAGACCAAACGTCCTATTTAGTAACACATTTAGCGAATATTTAAAATGTCACCAAATTAATAAAAATATTTGTAAATCCATAAAAATATCTTGAAATTGATAAAACTGCACTAAATAAATGAAATTAATTGTGTTTTGTTAGGGAATAGTGTTGTGATGATGTTTCGTCAATTTGTCGCCAAGTGGGACTGTCAGTTCTACAGTCCCACTTGGGGATAAATTTGGCATTTTTTTTTAAAAGTCGCTAATTGACGAAAATGTTGCCAAACCTTCTATAGCAATAGCATTATTCAGACGATATTTTTTCCCATCAATTTATTTGAAGCAAATGATATTATGTGGCTTAGCAACGGATTTAAATCCCATGTGCTTATCCGGCAGACAGTTTTTATTAAATCTTTTCCGATTTGAATAATGAAAATATATATATAAAATAAATTTCATTGGCATTGCATTTTTGACTGGATAATATCAATTACGGTCTTCAGGTTTAATTATTATTATTATTGATATTTTCGGGGATTATTGATTCAGAGATTATCGATATTTTCAAGTTATTATGCCATTGTATGGGGCAAAAATTGCTGAAACTCACATATTATACGTTGTACGATTAATCTTCTAGGAATTCACGGGTATATCTTCTAATCTTCGAGAATATAAGTAGTACAGATATATTGGCATATATTTTGACATATATTGGCATATATTTTGACATATATTGGCATATATTGGAATCAAGTACGGCCTTCTGGTATGAAGATTAAGGGGATTATTGATTATAATATACTGTTTTGTCGTTTCGGAATGCTCCGGACATCTGTACTGGAGTTAACTGAGGAACACTCGCTCCGTCGATGCAAATTGAATTGAAAGACCTCAGTTATTGCTGAAAATGACCCAGAAAATAGGCTCGATATCGGTGTTTCTCACATTGATATTTTAAATATATTACATTATCTGTTTTATTTTGGCAAATACATTTAAGACTCATATTGTAACATGGGTAATCTTCTTCTAACTCTCAGACATATCCTCTAATCTACGACATTATAAGTAGGACGGTTATATCTTCCCATATAACTTTAGCACTTTCATTTTGGCATATATTGGAATCAATTACTGCCTTCAGGTTTAAAGATTACGGGTTTATTGATATACATGTAATATACTAAAACGGTTTATATCGTCTAATATTCGCTTATATAAGTAGTAGGGGTCCCATACAATTTTAACGCTTTTATTTTGCATATATTGACTCAATTACATATTTTTGTAAATTTGCTTACAAAAGGGACCAGGATGTTATATTCTTCAAATCTGTCCTTGAAGATAACTTTATATAGCGAGAACAGAAATTCTTAAACTCTTTTTAGGAGCATTAAATTAAATATTTTAACAGAATATTTTGATTAAAAATGTCATTTAATATGCTATAGGAATTTGCACATGATTGTGAATTTTAAATTTCTTTATGTTATATACTCCGTATGATGAACGGGTATGCTGCTAGTCTATATAAATAAAATTGAAAATCTGTCTGCCTGTCTATCTGTTTGTCTCATCATCACGGGATAACATCTGAACCGAATTTGATGAAATTTTATGGGTAGGCTTGAAATAGTCATATTTAAAATGTAGTTCATGTTTTGAGTTTCTAAGATCGGGGGTTATCGATATATTAATTAAAAACGAGCAATTAAACCTTCCATAGAAATAGCATTATGCAGACGATATTTTTTTCCGCAGTTTGTTTGAAGAAAATTATATCTCTGAGTTTCGTTGGAGTTTATTGCGCTTATTAGTCACTTTTGAAAATCGCAGGAATGAAACATGAATTGAAATGGAAACAATTAAACCTTCCATACAGATAGCATTATGCAGACGATATTTTTCCGCCAATTAATTTGAAGAAAATTATATCTCTGGGTTTGGTTGAGGTTTATTGCGCTTATTAGCTACGAAGCTTATTAACTATACTATTTTCACAGGCTCGAAATCAGCAATGAAAAATATTAAGAAATCAAAATGGTTATTTAATTATCAGCATTTTATGAGACAGATTCTTTCTTATATCATGTTGCTCAGCAACGCAATTTAATCAAATATGTTTGTTAATTATTATTGTTATTTTTTTCGATTTGAATAATAAATAGTGGAAATAAAAATATATCTTATGAAAGGTTTGATTTTTCTTTTAATTATGTTAATTACGGACTGCGTACATCACTTTCTTTTATTTTGGCAAAAAATTCTCAAACTCATATATTGTGTTTAGCCAACAAACTCATTTACCCGATTGTTGAAAAAGAATAAGCGTAGAACGGATATATATTCTATTATAATTTTAGTGTTTTCATTTAGTATATACAAATGGGATCAGGATGTTTTATTCTACAGATCTGCTACTTCAGATCTTCAAATTTGGCGGGATATCGCTAACTTGGAAACTTTTCTTAAACGTTGTCAAATTGAGAAATGTCGCCAAATTGATAAAAACGACGCTAAATCAATGAAATTAATTTTGTTTTGTTAGAAGAGAGTACTGAAATGATGTTTCGGTAGCATTTGTCTGGCAGTACAAACTTCCTACTTAGTAAACACATTTAGCGAATTTTTAAAATGTCATCAAATTGATAAAAATTGATTTTTTTAAATGTCGTTAAATTGATGAAAATGTTTCCAAATTGATAAAATGATGCCAAATTCATTAAAATAACATCGAATCGATGAACATGCATTATTTTGCATAATTAAGTACTATTTTCTAGATAATCTCTGTCGTTTTGTGAGAATTATAAAATATATTTTCTAAATTTGTTTACAAACTAGACCAGGATGCTTTATTCTTCAAATCTGCCTGTGAAAATAACTTTGTATATCGGGCCCAGAGCTTCTTATACATATTTTAGAAGAATAAAATTAAATATTTTAATAGAATATTTTGAATAACAATGTCATTTAGAATAATAGAGGAATTTACATATAGTTGTGAATGTTAAGTTTCTTTATGTTTATCTCATCATCATGGGGGAACAGCTGCACCTAATTGAAATTTTCGGGGTGGACTTGGAATAATCCCACTTAAAGTTTAGTTCATGTTTCGAGTCCTTAGGACCAAGAGTTGTCTAGATATTAATTTAAAACGCACAATTAAAAGTTCCATAGAGATACCATTATGCAAACGATATTTTTTTCACCAATTTATTTGAAGAAAATGATAACATGTCGCTTAGCAACGGATTTAAATCCGATGTGTTTATGCGGCATCCAATGTGTTTATTAAATCTTTTCAGATTGAAATAATAAAGATATGTATATAAAATAAATTTTATTGATATTGCATTTTTGACTGGATAATATCAGTTACGGTCTTCAGGTTTAAACATTATTATTATCTATATTTTTAAGTTATTACGCCCTTATTTTATTTTGACAAAACTTGTTGAAACTCATATATTGTACGTAGTAGGGGTAATCTTCTACAAGTGCACAGGTATATCTTCTAATCTACGAGAATATAAGCAGCACATGTATATTGGCATATATTTTGACATATATTGGCATATATTGGAATCAATTGCAGCCTTCTGGTATAAAGATTATGGGGATTATTGATATTTTCAATTTATTACGTCATCTGCTTTATTTTGGCGATGATTATTGAGCCTCATATTGTAATACTGGTAATCATCTACCAACACACGAGCATATCTTCTAATCTACGACAATATAAATAGTACGGGTATATATATATTCCCATACAATTTTAGAGCTTTCATTTTGGCATATATTGGAATCAGTTACTGCCTTCAGGTTTAAAGATTACTGGTTTATTGATACTTTCAATTTATACGTGTAATCTGCTATTTAGGGTGCATCTTCTAATATTCGAGAATATAAGTAGTACGGGTCCCATACAATTTTAACGCTTTTATTTTGTATATATTGATTCAATGTCATACTTTTTGTAAATTTGTTTACAAACAGGGTCAGGATGTTTTATTCTTCAGTTCTGTTTCTTGCCCGTGAAGATAATATTGTATAGCGAGAACAGATATTCTTAAACTTCTTTTTAGAAGCATTAAATTAAATATTTTAACTGAATAATTTTATTAACAATGTCATTTAATATACTATAGGAATTTTCACATGATTGTGAATTTTAAGTTTCTTTATATTATATTCTCCGTACGAAGAACGGGTATGCTGCTTGTTATTATTTAAATATAATAAAAACCGTCTGTCGTATAAGCACATTTGATTTAATCAAGTTGCTAAGCAACAGGATATCATTTTCTTCAAATATATTTACGGAAAAGACATCATCTGCATAATGCTATTTCTATGTAAGTTTCAATTGTACTTGTGTTATTAATATCTCGACAATACCTAGTCTCGGACACTCAAAATATGGATTATATTTTACGTGAGGCTATTTCAAGGTGCTGATAAGATAAACAAACAAACGCACATACATACATACATACATACATACCATGCAATTTTATTTATATAGTTTAATATAGTTTTTTTATGTAGTTTTTAATTTTATTTATATAGATTCTGCATACACGTGAATGGTCTGAAAGTTCATTTAGTGTTATTCAACAGTGCTGTTAAATTGAATTTCCAGAGCGATGGTTTTAAAATAATATAATTCTTTTCACACCTTTTCAATTTCGATTTAAATTCATTTTTATTGCAATAAAACGTCAAAGATCTGCCTTCAAAGTAAAGTTTGCGGAAATTTGATCAATAAACGATCCCATCTGATACTCATATTACTATACTTAAGAAAGTTTTGTGGTGTCATATGTCCTTTGTTTGCGTTCTGCTGAAGTGCAAGTCTGAATCAAGATGCTGAAAGCAACTCCTTTAGAGGGATAAAATAATCGTAAGTCCTTTCCGAACTATTATAAAAGTGACAGGATTGATTCTTTAAGTTCCTGGAATGAATTATGTGGTTTTGTGTGCATAAAAGGCAGATTTGTGCTTCAATGGATGTTTTTGTTTTTTCACTGGATGTTTTTTGGGGGGATATTGAGGTGAAAACCTATTTCATAGCGTACAAACGGAGTGGATGCACATTTCTGAATTTTAATCTCCTTACATAATAAAGGAAGATGTCTGTGTGTGTGTGTGTGCAGTTTGTAACGATAAATCTAAGCTTCGTACAACCATGAAATTTGGTACACAGGTACTTGAAGAAGGTGCACCTCGGCGTTATTTACAATTTCGAATTACTTTTTTTAGTTATTTTATATTTTAGCCTTTTACACAAATAAATTCCTTGGTGACCTAAATTATTATCAGAGTTTCCATCTTGAACAAGATTTTAACAGAATCCGTGGGACAGTTCCGTCATATTTATTTATTTTTTATAAACATCTAAAATTGCATATGTATATATATATATGTATATATATATATATATATATATATATATATATATATATATATATATATATATATATATATATATATATATATATATATATATATATATATATATATATATATATATATATATATATATATATATATATATATATATATATATATATATATATATATATATGTATATATATATATATATATATATATATATATATATATATATATATATATATATATATATATATATATATATATGTATATATATATATATATATATATATATATATATATATATATATATATATATATATATATATATATATATAATATCTAAATAGAAAATGCAAAACACATGAAAGTAAAAATTGAATGCAAACAATGAAAAGTACCACCAATTGTAATATTGTTTACATTAGGGGTGTTTAAGTTGCATCAACCAGTTTTAAATTACAAAGCTTTTACTTCTGTTTAATATATATATATATATATATATATATATATATATATATATATATATATATATATATATATATATATATATATACATAAATCATTTATTTACTCTTCAGCGTATGGCAACATTGGTCTCGTCTTCTTTTGCTTGTCACGGTTGCACGTTGGGGTGCATTTTAAGGTATTTATGTTTCCTTTCTATTTTTTCAATCTTTATGCTTGTCGTCCTATTAACACATGTTTATTGATAAAATCTATCTTGTGTTTCAGAAACAAGAATTTTTGTGTTCATTTCATTTAAAATATTAGGACTTGATAAAGAATTATTTCGAAATGAACTATTCTTAAGCCTAGAGCTCTTCCACGTGCAAACTTTAATGCTTGATTATTTTGGTATTCCTTTATTCGATTCCTCTCCATTGACATTTGTTGATTATCTTTAGCTTTCTTAACTGTAATATGTATTATAATTTCCTCTTTATTGTTGAATTTCATTTTATTTCATTGTATTCTGTAGGCATAAAAAAAATTTTAAGTAGTGTATTATGAGTTACTTCTTCCATTCTACCATTCTACCATTGGATTTACTATTTTAATATTTTATACATATATATATATATATATATATATATATATATATATATATATATATATATATATATATATATATATATATATATATATATATATATATATATATTATAATGTTGGGGTTTTTAGAGTTGCAACTTCTCTCTATTCTATCATTGGATTTTCAAACTGTTATTATTATATATATATATATATATATATATATATATATATATATATATATATATTGTCGTATACTAAAAACCAATATTAGCACAATTCCACAATTTGGCTAAAACTTCCCCATATGTCTCAACATTTAAAAAAAAATTCGATTTCATAAGTACTTTTAATTTTTGTATTGTGCATAATGAGTGGGTTGTTGACATTCGGGAAGAAACTTCCGGAGGGTAGTTTTAAATCATTTATTTATTTTCATTTTTATTTATTTATTTATTTATTTATTTACTTATTTCAAGAACAAATCATTATGATCCCGTTTGCAAACAAACATGATGACACTCACCAAAAACTAAGAAGCTAAAATTGTAGCAGAATATTGTAGTATTTCCCTGCAATACATGGTAATGTATAAGGAAAGTATTAGAATCGTGTCGCAAATCACAACTACAGTTTTCAACGGATCTACACATGTCAACTACCCTAGAACAAGGAATAACTATTTTTAGAGTGATGCCTATGTGTGTATTTGTGTGTCTGTCTGTATGTCTGTTCAATGCATGTATCCATTCTACTCAAAAACTAATTAACCAAATTTCCTAAAATTTGATAGAGGTTACCCTGTGGTGCTGATTAGATTTTGGAATGATTCGAGAATAAAGAAACTACCATTTTTTTTTTTTGCGAAATGCTCCTCAGATATAGTATGTATCCACTCTAGCTGAGAAAATAACCGACCAAATTTCCCACAATTTGGTAAATAAGTCGCTTGTGGGTTACTAGGGTGCTCGTTATATTGTGGTACAATTCGAAAAAAAACTGCCTTTTTTGTGAAATAGCCCGCAGAAATCGTCAAGATTTTTTAAAAAATACTTCAAATTGTATGAATAACATGCTTGTTTAAAACATAATTTTTGACGACGAAAAGATGGACCACCATTAATGAGACTAACAGACTGAGATGGACCATTAACGAGATACTTAAGTTTTTTTTGTAATTCTGAGGAACTCAAGACGTTTGTCATTGTAATTAAAAATCATTGAATTAAATTTCTTAAAATTTGGTAGTTACGCACCTTGAGCGTTATCCTAATAGTGATTAGATTTTGACATGATTCGGAAAAATATAACTACCATTTTCTGTGAAATGGACCGTAAAGATTTTGAAAATCAGAAATAAATGACTAAAATTGCTTAAATATATAAATTAAGTATTTGTTCTGTATGTAATTTTTGACATCAAGGCAGATAAGACTGACCCCACGTCTCTAGGTTGAACCGTTCTCGAGATAGCTTAGTTTTTTGGAATTTTGAGAAGCTAAAAACGTTTCCGTGTCTTTGTCATCTATCTGTGGTGGATTTCTTGTGTACACAATAATTGCCAAAACTATTTATGGATTTTCATGTAACTTAGTATTCGGCTTTGTTAACGAAAAATCTTGAACAAAATAGAATTTTTTTTTTAATTTGAATGATAATTTTGGAATGTATTCGAGATTTTATATTTCCTTAATATGGGACACAGTTTGACATAATTATGCATAAAAGAGGTCATCTATGGCTCAGTGGAAACGAAACTGAACAGTTTCAATCATTGTAGTGAAAAATTGCCGCGATACAGGTATTGTGTTCAAGACGTCATTAGCCCCCTCCAGGGAGTAAATTACACCCCCCCCCCCCGAGGAGGTACATTGCATTAATCAAAACATCTTTTTATGAAGCTTTAAAATGAAGGGCAACGTGCTATAATTGTAATCATATGGACAAACAATATAGATTTTTTAAGTTTTTCTTGCAAAATTTGCAGAAAAAAAATTCACAAGATACTTAAAAATGGATTATGGTATGGGGAAGTCGAGTTGTGTGGACCGCACTCCAGTTCATTATTAAAACAGATGACATAAGTAATTGATAATATTACTAATTCCTGTAATCTTGTATCTAAGACCGCAGCTGATATGTAACGCGAAAAAAAGTATAACGCTATTAATTTATAACATTTACTTTTATATCAATCTCTTCATTATTTAAATAATTAATGCATTAAATGGAAAGCGTCAACCGCATAAACACATTTGATTAATTCCGCACCTAAGTCACATGATATAGAGTTTTAGAAAATATCGTCTGCGCAATGCTATTTCCATGAAAAGTTTAATTTTTTCTTTCCCTACAATTCATGATAATTTATAGAGAAAATATTAGAATCGGGTCGAAACCCGTAACTCGAATTTTTGACGGATCTACACGTTTTCGAACCTCTAGAACACGAAAATAATATTTTTAGCGTGCCGTCTATGTGTTTGGATCTGTGCAATATATGTATCCACTCTAACTCTAAAACTAATAGGTTAACTTTTATAAAATTTTATAAGTCACTTGGCGTGACCATGGTGCTGATGAGACTAGTACAATTCGGGATAAACGAATCTGCTTTTTTTGCGAAATTGCCCACGAAAATCGCATGTACCGACTCTAGATAAAATATTAATTAACCAAATTTCACAAAAGTTGATTGACAAGTCACTAGTAGGTTATCTTAATTCTGATTAGATTTTGGTACGATTCGGGAATATACTGCCTTTTTCTCAAAATTAAACATCGTCAAAATCTAAAATAAAATATTACATATGCTCAAATGTATGAAATTAATGCTTGCTCTATATGTAATTGTATCGATGAAAAGAATAAGACCGATCCCATCACTCTAAGGCTAACCGTTCTCGAGATATTTTAGTTTCGCTTAGTATAGATATTTAATTCCGTTCTTAGATATTTTAAGTTTATTTTTCGCATTTTTGCTACGCCGCCTTTGAAAATATGTCCAGTTACTAAATGAAAACGAAATTGGAATTAAAAGTGCAAATTCAGTATCAATTCAAATAATTGTGGCTGTTATTTTGTGCCTCGTAAAGCCGGCACTCAGTCTTTAACAAATTGGATGTCTGCTGCGTAGAAGAAATAAAATTTTCAATCTTCATAGAAATTAACAAAATTATGGCATATTGAAAGTTCTTTTACTGTTATCGCACGCATCGACAATTCCATGCTGAAGAACCATATAGAAAGCAGGAAACTGGTCAATAGAATCTTTTATCTGCAATGGGAGCCCGATCTTGCATATATGTTATTTAACCTAAAGCTCTTATATTTTACCTAAGCACGAGATTCCTCGGAGCAACTGAACATTTTTCTCAGTTTAGAAATTTCTAAAGTATGCCGTTAAAAGTTCTAGTTTCTGCTTCGGAGATATACAAAATAATTCATTTTAAGAAAATTTATTGAAACTCAAAACCTCTGAGATTACACAAAAGTGAAGAAAAACTATAAAGTTAAGATTGATAATTTTTGTGTGTTGTGAATTTAGTATCAAATTAACTTACAAAGTATTTAGATTATATATAAACAGATGAAAGCACTTTGGTTATGTGATTTTGTATGTCATAATAAGGATATTTGATAAATGGATTTTTAACCACTTATTTAGTTGTCTGTGATTTTAAAGTTTACTGGTTTACCATGCTGTTTATTCGTAATAATTTTATGAATCCGACTTCCATCACCCAATGATTTTCAATCCTCTAATTCATTTTTGACATGAATTTAATTTCAAGCCTGTTCATTCTACTGTTTCTACGTTATTTAATCATATCCGTTCAGATAAATATACTACATCACTCAATAAGTATCCGGGCTATCTAAGAAAAACAATTTTTGCTTAGAAATTCGACTTTATTCATCAACATACTCTCCTTCAAGAGTGATACATCCATTCCAACGCTCCTCTAACTTTTCGATACCGTTTTTGTAGAACGATTTGTCTTTGCTCTTAAAATAGGCCTCAGTTTCGGCAATCACTTCTCCATTTGAGCCAAATTTCTTTCCCTGGAGCATCTTTTTGATGTCTGCAAAAAGCCAGTAGTCGTTGGAGGCCATATCTAGAGAGTACAATGGGTGAGGAAGCAATTCGAAGCGTAATTCATATAATTTAACCATTGTTTTCATCGACTTGTGACACGGGGCATGTCTTGTTGGTTTTGGTCCGGTGTGAGCAAACGCTGCACTCATTTCGAAAGCAACTTACGCATGCTCAAATTTTCGTGTAAAATTGTAAACACGCTACCTTCTGATATCTTTAAGGTGTCAGCTATCTCACGCAACTTCACGTTACGGTCTTTCAAAGCTATTTTGTGGACTTTTTTATGTTTTCCGGAACAACTGCCGATTTTGGGCGACCAGAGCGTTCAGAATCATCGGTGTTTGTACGACCACGTTTAAATTCAGCATACCAGTCAATAATAGTTGATTTCCCTGGTGCAGAGTCTCCATAACGCTTATCAAGCCACTGTTTGGCTTCAACAGTATTTCCCCCATCAAAAAACAATGTTTAATTAACACACGAAATTCTTTTTTATCCATTGTTTTGAAAATTACAAAACTGGGGTCACTAAAACCACTGTAACCTGTAAACGAATTGTCAGAATGTCATGAAATTTTGACACATATCGTTTGAAGGTTGGTACTATCCAGAAATTATATGGGTCTGTCAACAGCGTTGCCACATATGTGTCAGACCGGAGACTTATTGAGTGAAGTGTTAAGGTTAATAACAATTTCAAAGATCAGGCTGGGATAAATATGTTGTCCCCTTTTATCTGCCGATAATAACTTCAAGTTCTATATTGGCAGTCTTAAACGTACTATCGGTATTCGTTCAACTGAACGTACTTATGATGTTAAAAATGGTAAATTATCCACGGCTCTTACCCAGTATGTTATTAATGATAATTTGCGCTTATATTTGATAAAACTTTTCTTTTAATTAGCTGCAATAACCCCGTAATATTTTACTTTATGAATCCCTTTTTATTTATATATTTGTAGTTTTGACCCCGTTCCGACCCTTAGTTATGCTTGACGACTCGTTCTTGACTCTCTGCGGGTCAAGCCTTTACAAGATTTTCTAAAAATTCAATAGTGATTGCTTTTCATAGTTTATCGACATTAATGTTGGTTATTAAACTCATGTAAATTTTGCCTGGCGGATATGGCCTATATTTAGTCACTTGTTTGCAATTTATTTTACTTCGCCACTGATGAAGGGCATCATAATGTCCGAAAGCGCTTTGACTATGTGATTTTGTACGTCATAATAAGGAGATTTTAATAAATGACTTTTTAACCACTTATTTGGTTCACTTTGATTTTAAAGTATTTAGATTATGGTGCTTTTAAACATTTTAATTTCTAAAAAAATTTAAATGGTCTTTAATTAGAATATAATTAAATTACCAAATGTATTTTTAACAGTGGCGGATCGTGACTTCAGGAATGGGTGAAGCAGATTCAGCGGCGGGATTCCGCCACCTCCTCGACAACGAACATCATCAAAACACATCACGTTATTGGTACAAGTGTTGTCAAATATTATCTAATAATAACCACACGAGTCTAAACAATTCGTCAAATAATAATACTAATAGACCATTCAGCAGATACATTTAAGTGAAGCAGCGTTTATCCTGCGTCACCTGCATCACCTCACGAGCCACCACTGATTTTTACTCTTTATTTATTACATTAAACTGTTTATATACAATGTACAGTTTTAACACATTGGATCATTCAATCTCGTGCTACACTGATTAATCATCCCAGTATGTAGACAATGTTTCGCAATCATTGTCGCCCATCAACAAGGTGCAATCGATGACATGCAATCGATGACATGCAATCGATAACATACAATCGATCATTGCGCACAAACACGGTACAATCGATCATTGAGCACAAAACATTTTAAATCAAGGATTTTAGAATTTTTCTGATAAAGTATTTACTGAAAAGCCAATAAAGATGTAGGACATTATTTTAGTCCAGCCCGTTGTTTATAACATTCTATACACTCAAAATTATATATACAGTTAAGCAACTTCTACCCTATAAAAGTTGTTGCATAAAAGCTATAAAGTGCTAAGCTGTTCATCCCTGGCAAAGTGTGGGAAAGGTTTCGCGGTCATTGTCTCTTGTGTGCCCTATGTGTTCTTATACTATATATTGTTGGTAACCTTTGCATATCCTATGTATTGTAGGTAAAGTAAAAACCTGTTATAGGCAGCACATGACTTTTCTATGAACTCAAATTTATGATCCGTTAAATTGAGTTTAATTATTTAAATACACGGATACTTGATATTATATTAACTTATTGCATTTTAAAATGCAACCATCTCTTCAAAATTCCAAAAAACTCAAATATCTGGAAAATGGTTCGCTCTTGAGTAATAGAATTGGTCTTATTCGTTTCGTCGTTAAAATTACGTATAAAACAAACATTTAATGAATGCTTTTAAGCATACTTTTATTTCAAATTTTGACAGTTCTGCGAGTCATTTTGCAAAAAATGTGCTAGTCATATTTTTTCGAATCATACCAAATAATATCACCACCAGGGTTATCCACAAGTGACTCATTTATCAAATTTTAAGAAATTTTATCGAATCGTTGTTTTAACTATAATGATAAATTTACCATATTTTGCCACATTTCGTCAATTCAATGTTTGATTTAAAGAGGATGCATACATTGGACAGACTCACGCACAGACATTAAAATTATGTTAAAAATAGGTTTTTTGTGCTCTGTGCTCGAAACGTGTACATCCGTCAAAAACTCGAGTTTCGATTATTTTTGAGAAGTTTCAATATTTTAACTGTACATTACCCTGTAAAAAATTGAAAATAGTTTATTTGTACACTGTAAAACGTTTACAAAAATGTTACTAAAAGTTTCAGGGGACCCTTATGTCCGTAATGGGGAGTAAGGTTCCTGATAGTTGTAACATAAATATATATATATATATATATATACAAAAATAACGCTTTGACAGACAATAATTAGCTAAGTATTTCAGAAATGAAACTGGAATTTTCATGAACGCCTGAAATTGTGGCTTTCCTTTTCTTATTAGTTTGCCGAAATTATCAGCAAAGTAACTGACAAAAATGAGCAATGATTGCAGAATGTTTTACAATGTATTCCGTGATCCCCCCCCCCCCCAAAGCGTGCAGATCGATCAAAATAGAAGACTCAGATTTTCAACCTCCTCACTGTTCTTTTCTTTTCCATATACTATGTAATATAGAAAATGTAATAAATTCCAATGCTAAGTAATTTATATCATAGACGTCTTCTCCCGTTCACCAAAATAGCAAAATCCTCTTCACCGAAAACCAGAAAGTTTTCCTACAAAATCCATTTAAAGTGAGCACTTCGGTAAAATATGTTGCAGCGCCTTAAAATTTTCTGTCCATATGTAACAGTAGTTGGTGTTATCAGTTTCAGAACCACTCCATTCATTCTTTTTTCAATTCCCTTTCCAAAGTTTAGAAATAACTCAGAAAGGCGTCGAAAGCTCCCCTGGAATTTCGGCCATATATCACTTCGAGTAAATAGCACAAATGGGCCGTGGAGACGCTTGCGTCGTAATCTGCCGCAAATAGAATGAAATTTTATGATCTGAAATTTCAGACTTTTGTTACTACTGAAAATATGGATGGAACTGATATTTTCTGTGAACTTTTAAATAGTTCGTTGTGTATACTGAAATTCAAATTGTTTGTTTGATGCTGAAATTCATTATGCTTTGACAAATTTACAATTAATGTAGGAAAATAATATTAAAGCAGGTAAAATTAAAATTTCCAATAACTTTGAAGAAATTATCATTACTACTAAATAGTAGAGTCTGTACTTACAAAGCACTTACTCACTTTAGAAATATGCCCATATTTCACTTTTTACCATCTTAACCAAACGTTCAATATCTCAAGAAAGGCGCATGTTATCGTTATACGCATTAAATCATTCACGTCTAAATAAAATTATTACATATAAAATACTATTTTCGCAACAGATATCAATATATTTTTATTTTTATAATTTCATTTTCTTTTCGATATGGAAATGTTCGAAAATTTAGGTTTTCCCATTCTCTAGGTCCCAGCTCTTCTATAATAAATTAGCTTCTGATATTTATTAATCAGAAAAAACCACATAAAAATATTTTCGAATTTGCTCAACTCATTTGAGAAATACTATATCGCTCGACGTGGGAGAAAATTCTAATATCTGGCGAACGGCTAGTGATGAAACAAAGATGTCCAATCATTTCGGAACAAAACTATGTATAAATCACTAACTCACTCAATAATAATTAACATGATAACAAAGAGTTAATTTTATTTTTTAGAAATATTTCCATTTTAGATCAAATACATAAAGTATCTCGTGAACGGCGCTGTTTAGAGTCTTATAAATGCTTCAATTGCTTCCATTGCTCCCTCTCATTTGCTTCCAAATAAAACATCATACATTAAGTGCCCCGTTTAGTAACATTTTTATAAGTACTTATATATATGTGATGTTTATCGGTTTTCGAAATAATTCGCCAAATATATCGAAAATGAATAGGCTTGTGTCGTTCATTAATCATACCAAATTTTACAAGATTTTCTCAATTGTTATAGATATATATAGCTAATAGGCAGATATGCACACAGGCATAATATAGTTGCTTTTGTTCATGGATACACAAAACAAGTAAATCCATTTAAGCACAATGAGAATTCTTTATCTAATAATAATACTTTCTCTTTACATCTATTCAATATAGGGTAAGTAAAATTGTATGATTCATATTCAGGGATAATCGAAACGTCTAGATTTATCAATGTTTAAGATTCGGACTTTCAATGAGATCACAGTATTTTCCCTTTACATATACTATAAGTTATCAGAAGGAAATAAATTCAACTTCTGAGTAACTTACATCACACATAACTTATCTCCTCCCTCTCCCTATAAACTAAAAATCCATGCCACCGAAAAACAAGAAACTTTCCCTGCAAAGCCCATTTAAACCAAACATTTCTCGAAAATATGTTGTAGCGCCTTTAAATTTTCACGCCATTTGTAACAGTAGTTGATGTTATCAGTTTCAGAACCACTCCATTCATTCTTTATCAATTCCCTTTTCGAAGTTTAGAAATAACTCAGAAAAAGTTCGGAGGAACTTCGCAATATATCACTTCGAGTAAATAGCACAAATGGGCTGCAGTCGTAATCTGCCGTAAATAGAATGAAATTTTATCATCTGAAATTTGAAACTTTTGTCACGTCACGACTGAAAATATGGATGGTATTAATATTTTCTGTGACCTTTTAATAGTTCTCAATGCATGTGGAGAAAATACATTGGTATCATTATGTTAAATTTGCAAATAGCAGAGGTTCTCAACCTTTTTATAAATGCATGCCACCGAGACCAAATTTTCAGAACTCACAAAAATATGTTTTACAAATCAAGACTCTATTACAAGTCTTTACTGTATTACAAGTTTATTTAGTTGTATTGAATGTATAGTCTTGGCTGTATTACAAGTCAAAACTATACACTCAATTGTGTTATTGTCACATTTTTACTTTCTTTATATGCATAGTATAATGTATAAAGGAAGTATTACGACGGGGTCGAAAATTCGAATTCGAATTTTCGACTGGAGAACACGTTTCAAGCATCCTGAACACAAATCAAACGTTTTTGAGGTGGCGTATGCGTGAGTGTGGGTCTGTGGAGACGATATTTAACGAATGAATGCAGCGATTCAAACGAAATTTGGTACTATGCGTGAATACTGGAACCCTATTGTTTTTAAACACAATCGATTGTTCAAAAAACCCCTCTAAATTTTTGAGTAAAAATCATCAAAAGATCAAAACCTTTAATAACGTTACGCAAATAGGCATTTCTTATGTAATTTGTCATTAGAAAACGTGTTGCATAAACTTTAGAACGCTAGCATGAACCGTTCTCAGGATAAATTTATTTTTAAAAAATGCAAAATCAAAAAATCACATGATGTAAAACAAAATATTAACTATTGTAAAATATGCTCACTTTTCATGTGCAATATCATGCGATAAATTTAGCGACATCATTCTCATGGATTTAGCTCATTCCATTTATGAGAAATGATACTTCTGATAATACTTTTGTATTTGGACGCCACTAGTCGTTTATCTCCTATAAGAATAACTTATTTTTCCGTCCATAACACTTGGCGAGATTTTGGCGACGAATTTGACGCATTGTCGCCAATAAGGCGACTTTTTTAAATATTGCCAAATTAACAAAAATGTCGCCAAATTGATAAGAAAAAATTAAGCTAAATCAATGAAAATGACGAGTACTTGACGAAAATTCCATATCTTGGAAAGAATATAAGAATCTACTGTAAAAATAGCCTATTTTTCCGACCGCAAATTTTTCAAAATTTTGGTGATGAATTTGTCTGAATATCTCCAACTTAGTGACTTTTTAAATGTTGCCAAATTGACGAAAATGTTACCCAAATAATAAAAATTCGTAAAATTGATTAAACTGACGCGAAATCAATGAAATGAAAACTAATTGAAAGTTCAATATCTTGAAAAGACTCAGAACATAAGAATAGACATAAGAATAACCCATTTCTCCGTCAGTTCGTAACGCTAAGCGAAACATTTAGCCGGACGTTGCCAACTTGGCGACTTTTTAAATGTTGCTAAAGTGACAAAAATGTCACCAAATTGATAAAAATGACGCCAAATAGGAAGCAATGTTTCGCAAATTCTGATTTCCGTCATATGACGGGCATACCTTCTATTATATAAGAAATGCTCTTCTCTCTATTTGTCTGTAACACTTGGTGATGCATTTGGCAAACTTGGCGAATGATCTAACTAAGTATCGCCAACTTGGCGATATTTTGCCCCAAATTGACACAAATATCGTCAAAATTACAAGAAGGACGTTAAATTAAGGAAAATTACGCCTAATTGATGAATTAATTATTAAAATATTTTAATATATGGACTATATGGCTTAATAAGAATGCTATCAATATTGATAATCGTTCATTTAGAGTTGCCGGAAATATAAGTTTATTGGGTACTTTGAAATTGTTTTATATGTTGTCATCCGGAAAATCGCCAAATGTGCAATTTAGCGTTAAAAATACAGTACCGCATCTTATACATTATTTTTGGCTGCAAAAGAAGTAAATTCATTGTATTATATAAGGAAAGTCATGTGGTGCAAACATCAGATTATTTTTATTTCGTTTCTAAAAATTGAACAAAAATAATAAATATTTTGAAATGTGATTCACAATATTATTAACAAACAATATGATTATTGATTAACAATATAATTTTAAAATAATTTAATGTGATACTGACAGAAATTAGTGTATTTTAATCTGGTTCTATTTTATTCAGTTTTAAATGTACATTTGACTCTAAATGGGATTTCGCTCGATATTTGTCTTCTTACAGCATTGAAGAAATTTCTGATTCACATAAGTATATCGAACAAAATAAGTAAAAATATAATTGTTTTTCTACAATATCTTTTAAATATTTATTTTGGTTAATCTAGAAATTGACTAAAAAGTTTTTTTTTAAACCTACCATTACATTTCTGTCACAAGAAATATCAATAAGTTGCTCTTTTTTTTTTCAAAAAAAAATATTTTCGACTAAAGTTACTTTATTTGAAGAAAATGGATCCCTGATCCAATTTTTTTTTTTTCAGAAAAAATATTTTCGGCTAAAGTTACTTTATTTAAAGAAAATGGATCCCTGATCCAATTTTTTTTTTCAGAAAAAAGATTTTCGGCTAAAGTTACTTTATTTGAAGAAAATGGATCCCTGATCCAATTTTTTTTTCAGAAAAAAGATTTTCGGCTAAAGTTACTTTATTTAAAGAAAATGGATCCCTGATCCATTTTTTTTTCAGAAAAAAGATTTTCGGCTAAAGTTACTTTATTTGAAGGAAATGGATCCATGATCCAATTTTCTTTTTCATAATCTTCTGGAAAGTAAAATTAAAAATTACTTATCTATTGAAAACAATAACTTTTCATATTTGATGTTAATTCATCTTTCAATATTAAATTCATTTTTTAGTGTTGCACAAATTATCTAAATACCACTAGTCATCTATTCGCGTACCACCAGTGGTACGCGTACCACTACATAAGGACAGCTGGTCTATAGAATATATCGAAAGTCGATTCGTGTTCTAGAAAAATGAATAATTTATGATATAATCTGAATTATTTAACTATGAGAAATTCTTAATATTATGATTCAATATTATGTTTTTATTTCCCCTGCAATACCTATTATTTCATTAAAATAACTTGCAAAAAAAAGTTTTTTAGCTTCCCACTAAGTATCATTCATAAAAATGATTGAGATGAAGAACTATCGACAAGTTCGTCAAACTTCATGAATGAAAAGTATAGAGAGGAAAAGTTATTGAACATATTTCATAATAAACGTTGCAAATTTATCCCTTTGATCCAAAGCAGTTTCTTGCTACAATGAACTTAAACAAATCAAAAAGAGTTGGATGATAAAACTTGAACTTTTTAAAAATTGTATTTCTATGTATTATAAGTTAAATTTGCCATCTTTAATATGAAATGCTTTCAGTAACTTTTCCTTCCTATAATTTTCACCCGTAAAGTTTGTTAAACTAATAATTCTCCATCCCAATAATTTTAAAGCTAAAGAAGGCTGTTTTCTTAAAAGTTATTTTTTTTCTTTGATGAGATAACAGTCATTTTTATACATTTTGGTTTTTTCTTTAGCACACGTGGGGCAGTCATGACACCCAATATATCGAATTTCAGCTGTCTGTCATTAACATGTGTTCCTCTGAACTTTGATTGTCAATGTTCTCTTATGGGAGAAATTAAAAAATTTTAAAGATTTTGACCTATCATCGGGGTATTCTATAATTTAAAATCTTTAAACTTCAGTTTTCACATAGGGTACGGCGGGGCTATTTGTCTCCGATTTTACATTGTTTTTACATTTCTCCTACAAACAGAAATCAAACTTTCTCTTCCGCATTTGCAGCTTTCATCTTTAGGCAAACATAGAAAGATGAGGAAGATGTATTTGAATGTCAAATAATTAATTTTACTTTTTAAAAACAGCAAAAATGTCTGACAATTTGCCTCGGCTGTGGATAAGTTGTCACAACTCCTTGAGTTAGTTGTCCCGTGCATGTCTTTTGAAGTTTTTCGTATTATTATTTGTTTTGTATAAATTTTATTTGTTTCGTGCATAGCTTTCTAAACTTGTTGCAGAAGACATTGAAACAAAATTCATTTTATTGTAAGTAAATTTTAATAAAATATAAAAGCAAACAGAATACATAATAAAGAATAAATATCTATGAGCGACATTAAAATAAAAATCAGATTTAAGAAATGGAAAAGTGGAATTCAATCAGTGCCTTAATTATGTTCAGGTACTATAGTTATGTTAACCATCAGTCATCCAATGAATCACCACTGTCACAATAAGGACACACATAGAGCTAATTTATATTTGGAGTGTAATCTTCATGGTGGCAGCTAGTACATTCTTAGTACATGAGGGGCGCTGTAGCCCAGTGGTTAGCGCGCTGGAGTTGCACTCGGTAGGCCCGGGTTCGATTCCCTCCGCTGCCAAAACTGCCGCCGTGTTCACGCGGAGTACGATCACGTTAAGCATGTGGGTCCGTAAGTCCTTCAGAGAGGTTGGTGGTAGGGGAAGGAGGGTACGGTCCCTGTGGATGGCCTCCCCAACTGGGTTCCGGTCTAAATTGGATGGCTTGAATCTTATTGGATGGCCCGCAAAAATCAGCAATATCTAAAAAAGACTACGTGTATTCAAATGTATCAATTAAATGCTTGTTTTATACGTAATTTTTAACGAAAGGAAGAATAACAACAACTCTAATACTCTAGGACTAACCGTTTTTGAGATATTTGAGATTTTTCGCATTTTATTATGCCGCCTTAGGAAAAATGTTCAATTGCCAAATAAAAGCAGAATTTGAATTGAAAATGCAAATTTAGTGCCATTTTGTGCAATTAAACTCAATTTAATGAGTTCTTAAAGAAATAGAGAAAAAATGAATTTGAGTGTACAGGGAAAGTCATGTGCTGCCCACATCAGATTTTTTATCTTGCAAAGGAGTGTATATAATAAAAGCTCTTCTCTTTATCCTCTTTATCTGTGTGTAGCGCTTTATAATTTTGGTGAACTTGGCGACTAATTTAGCGAAAATTTTCCAACGTGGCGGTTATTCGCCCAAGATTGACAAAAGTATACTCAAATTTGCAAAAATAACGTTAAATTAACGGAAACAACTCCAAAATTATAAATTAATTATAAAACTATTTTAAAATATGGTCTATATTGTTTATTACGGATTCTATCAATACTGATTATTCTCAGATAAGAGATGCGTAAAATACATTTTAATTGAGTACATCGAAATAATTTTACATGCTGTCACTCGGAAAAGCACTAAATGTACAATTTATCATAAAAAGCATTATGCCGTGGATACCATACATAATTTTTTCATTATAAGAGATGTAAATTCATTAAATTATATAGAAAAAGTCATGTAATACGCACATCAAATTTTTTTCGTTTCACAAGAAATTCCGTAACAATAGCTGTTTCAGGTTTTCGGTTATTATTTTGCTAAATTTTCTTTCTAGCCGCCTTTGAAAATCGGTTCTAATGTTCAGGGTCAGTTAATATGTAGCAACTACCCCCCCCCCTTCGTAAAATGAAACATGTCCCTCCCCCTCCATCTTTTTTGACTAAGCATTTTTTATCTTATATTGCAGTAATTCCGCATTCAAAAGAAACACAGTACATAATGTATAGACATGAGCTTTGACGTACTATAACAAACAATATGTCAATGTGTACCCTAAACCAATGTTTCTTAGCCGCTGAGCCATGGCCCAATACCAGACCCTGGTATTAATTACACTAGGCCGCTAGAAATTCTCCTGGAATTTGTCGTTTTAGTTTTCTAAGCAGTTTTTATGAACAAATATATCATAGTAGAAATATTCTAAGGAGAATAATATCCGTGAAAGTTTCGAAAAGCTCAGAACCAGAACGTCTAAATATGTCTAACCATCTGTCAACGTCTAACCATCTGTCAAACAAATGTCCGTAACCGAGCAGCATTTAAATTTCAATATGAATAAGAGACTGCTCAGCTGACTTCTATGGTGAATTACAATAGATAAATATTTTTCACTTACGACAGTTTTTTTAAACCAGCACTAGTAAATTCAATTTAAGAATGCAATAATCCATTTTGTACTAAATAATATTATACATTTTTGAATTAGAAAGGTATTTACGAATAAATTTGCATGATCCGGGCCCTCGTTTCATAAAATAATAATTTATTGGGTCGCGGTCTCACAAAGGTTGTGAAACACTGCCCTAAACAGTGCAGAAAAAATATAGTAAGACTCAAAATATTTACATACTATGTCGAAAACTGATTTTCCGATGTCAGACGTCGAAAACAAAATGACAGTTACTCTTTAACTAGGTCCAACAACCAAGACCAAGACGCATACTTTCGGGGTTCCTCTGTCAACGACACTCATCGCCATATCGAATATAGCAATATCGGGCCATTAAGGTGTTGAAATAGCAATTTAGATAGTCAGTGTTGTCGCTCCACTCCTGTGGGCGTGATGGTATGATCAGTAGATTTTGGTTTTATGATCCAGAATTGTCTTGGTATGGTGGATGCCTGTCTCGACTGTAAAAGAAAGGGTGGGAAGGGCAAGAAAGCTCAAAAGCGAGTCACAAGAAATAAATTAAGAAATTACATGCAGAAATTAATTTCCGCAAGTACAAAAAACAAAGTTAATAGTCAGCAATGGAAATTTAGTATTGGTCTGGTGTCATGGGAGCGCGAGCAAATACAAGCTGCCTGGAAGACGATTGGTCGGCTCAGAATCCATGGGTAGAACCATTTTCGTTCACCGAAGTGGACTCAGTGGCGCCATCTATCGAAACCAATTGGAGAGAATCAGCATCGGATGAGATGGAACTCTTTCGTTCAGAAGAACTTGGCAGCGCCCTCTACCGTTACCAATTGGAAGGAAAAACGTCGAAGAGATACTTCGAAGAATGAAAGACTCTAGGAGTCTCCGACCTGGGGAACGATAAACTTTGCTTTCTTCCGCTTAATTCGCTAGGAGCCAAGAAGATGCTTTGACCTACGTTTCCCGCAATAGGAAACGAGGTCACGACGTAAGTTTGGTCAACGTCTTTCATGCAGGGTCTGCCAGAGTTTTTCTTGTAAAAATTCTAAGTGCTTTTACGAACCTGCTCTACAACTCCAGAGACTTTGAGATCATGGTGAATTACTTCGTTTTGGACGTACCTAGGAACTTTAGCAATACAACGTAGGACTTTATTTCGGAAAACATGCAATCTCTGGATGTGGTATTTTGCCGCAGCTCCCCAGATGGGGCTGGCGTACAAGAATGCCGATACGATGACTTGTTTATAAATTTAATTTATTGGGGAGGGAAAGGTGGGATTTACTACCGAGAAGAGGTATGATTGATTGATAGGTTTTATTAACCGTTATCAATTTGTTTTCAATATGCTCCTCGTAAGTTAAATGATCGTCGAAGGTGACTCCCAAATACTTTACGGAGTGCGAAAAGGGAATGCTTTCGTTAAAAATTTTGTGATTAAAGTTATGATTTAGTTATCGGTAGTTGGGCTTAAAAATGCATACTGCACTCTTGAGTGCGTTAATTTTAATTCTGCAGGTCACGAGCCAATGCTCAAGGCTTTGTTTAATGTAGCTTTGGAGTGTGTAGATGGAATTCTGTGGTGAGCAGCTTCGTGCGATCAGGGCAGTGTCATGTGGGAAGATTCCAAGCTTGATTTGTTGTAAGCTTGGAATATCTTTGATGAAGATGTTGAAGAGGAGGGAACTCAAGTTTCCTCCTTGGGGAACCCCGGCTTGATTGGTCAGACAGAGCAGAGAGTTTGATCAATTCGTGCGCGGAAAGAACGATTACTGAGATACGAATTGATGATGGTCAAAAGTTGATTTGAGATTCCAAGTAGCACCAGCTTGGTTATTTATCCAGTAATTGACGTTTTGTCAAAAGCTTTAGCTATGTCGAAAAAGACAATACTAGTGTACTGTCTGTTGTTAGCGTTTGTGGAGATAGTTTCAACAACAGACAAGCGTTGTGATTGCATGAAATGAGCAGACCGAAATCCATGCTGGTCAGATATTAGAACGTTATTGAGTCTGCAGAAAATATCCAAACGTCTAAGCAACACTAATTCGTAGATTTTTGATAAATTTGAAAGAAGGCTGATCGGTCTCCAATTTTCGACCAGGGTAAGATTTTGATTGGGTTTTGGAATTGGGCAAATGATGACAGTTTTCCAACTCTGGAGGAAAACCGATAATCCAGCATGTAATTTAAGAGCATAGTTATCCAATATATATATATATAGATCAGGTAGATTTTTGATAATTCGATTACTAACTCTGTCCAGACCAGGGGTTTTCTTGACTAAGTCCATCAACGATTTGAAGAAACGATTTGAAGATTGTCAGCCAATGAGAATCTCTCTAAGTCGTTTGGTGCTTGTGATAGTAGAGCATTGTGATTTGTCTGTTGTAATTCGTTTTCAGTGTTCGCATAAGTTTGGCTGAAATTGTGGTCAATATGGGGTGCTAATTGGAGTTCGAAGCTGTCTGCGAAAGCATTAGCTTTTTCCTCCGCAGTCTGGATGAGTCCATTTTAGACCATTAATGGGCGGAATTGTTTTGGTGGTCCTTAGGTTTTTGCTGTTCGCCAGAGACTGTAATTGGATGGTGTAAGTTCCTCAAGGTGTGTTTGCCAGCGTTGCTGGGTGTGAGTTTTAAGCAAGTCCCTGATCTCGTTGTGGAGTTTACGGAATTGTGCGCCGTAAACAAGGTATCTAGTGGGCTGCAAATCTGTCCGTAACCGATTCGCTGCTTAATTTTGTCCATAATATCACCAGGAAGAGTGTGATAATTAGGTCTAGAACGATTTGGTTTCTAGGCTGCATCTACTGCTCCGAACAGTACATGGTTCATTTCCTGAACGCATTTTTCAATATCGTCCGTGCTGGTAATTTTGAGATAGGGGGGCGCTCTTAAATTTTGAAGGATGTACCTGAAGTCATCCCAATTTGTATATAGCTCCACCGGGTGGTCGAAAGAAATATTTGAAAAATTGAGGGTTAAAACGACAGGAAGATGATCAGATGTCAGGTTTGATTCTGCATTGATCGTACAGTTGTAAGGAATATTACGAAAAATCGCCAAGTCAATAGTACTGGGGATCCTTCCTGCCGTATAGTGAGTAGGGGTGGGTAGAGCTATGATCCTGAGGTTGGCGCACTGTGTCAAGCGTTTTAGAGCAACGCCATAGCGATTTGAAGTTGTTTCCCAGGTGCTATGGCGTGAATTTAGATCATCAGCAATGACCGTGTTACTGCAACGTCCTAAAAGTGCTTCAAACTCGTTAGTCGGGAATCTGCTACTATTTACTGGACGGATGTACACTAAAGCAAATGCAATCGGGACTAAATTTGAAATAGTAACTTTAATAAACGTGGTTTCAAGCTTCCTGAAAACCGTGGCGCTTAGACGATGATGGGGAATATAGTTTTTGATATAGAGTGCAGTACCGCCAAAAGTATGCCTTTCAGGTTCGATGGATCTATAAGTGAAGTAGCCAGAATTGTTGCAGATAGCTGGACTGGAAGGCGGGGCCAAGTGGGTTTCACTGACCATAAAAATATCGAAGTTATTTCTTATAACATAGTCACGCATCTCATCAAGCTTGAAATGAACTCCATTGGATTTCCAGAAGCTGTTTTTGGGAAATTGCAAGTTACAAGTTGCCGAAAAAGGGAACATGACAAGGGCGGTAGGGGGGAGTAGTTTATCTAAGGAGCGCGTCGTAGCGCTGATAGATAGGAAATATCATATCTATCTCCTTGGGTGCCTCTCTCAGAGCTTAGCTGAAAGCTTTTAGTGATCTTTATTATGGGTATTCCTCATGGCCATTAAGAAAGAAAGGAATGCCGTGTAGTCGATGATTTTGCTTGAAGGATTTTCTGGCTTCTGATTAGCGTCGCTGGGAATCCTTTGAAATTTTGGTACTCAGTTTCAGTTGCATGGTTTTGGTCGCTTTCTTCGGTCAAGTTACGGTCGATTACAAATTGAGAGGGGTGGGGAGCTCTTGGGTATCTCCAGTTACAATTGAAGAGTAGTTTACGTTCGTTACGACGCCAGCAGTTTGGAATTAACGTCCTTGGTTTCCAGGTCTACACTGGGGGGTGGTTCCTGCATTTTTTATTATTGATCAGAGTTTCTTCTATAGGGGCCATTAGGCTTGGACGAATTGCCAGGATTTCTCGGACAACGGAGCCAGTTCGCTGCGTACTGCCCATTGCAGTTACAGCAAAGGACGTAGTTCACTTTGCAGCTAGTAGAGGACCTCCACATTTCACACATCTCCGTGGCAATGTACAAACTACAGAACTATGAAAATAGGACTGACAGCCATGACATTGGGAGGCAGAGCTTTTCTTTCCTGTGTAAGGCTCCAACTTCACTTCCATTCCTAATATGAAGTTAATAGCATAAACATCCTCCGGATTGGTCCCGGGTTTCAATTGAAGGTAGTGCAGGGGGAGTGGTTGTTTACTGCCTCTTCGAGTCCATCGAAAATTATTGAGGACATTAAACCCTATCGCTTCCATTATTTGGTTGATCGTCTCAATAGACGTGGAAACCGGAAGCCCTCTGATCATGACTTTTAATGGTCGGTCTTCTTTAATATTGAAAGATTTAAATTGCACTCAAGTGCTTTTTAGAAAATCAGTGCATTTGCGAAATTCGTCGGCATTTTCGACGTAAACTTTAAAAAAATCTGCCCTCTAGCTTTGGGACAATTTTAAGTGCAATTGCTTTTAAATTATACAGAAGGGAGGGCGATTCTGATTGGTTAGCCCTTATTAGTAGCAGTGGAGTGCTAGGTGGGAGTGGCTTCGGTGCAATGGCCGGCTGATCGCTCATTCCAGGTCCAGTAGGATTCTGTTTACTTAAAGAATCAAATTTATTGTTTAAATTTAGTTTACTAGTTATTAAGCTCTCCTAAAGAGAGGATTAGGAGTTCTTACGGCTCCTGTTCTTACGGCTGACTGTTGTCCAGTCTCCTTCAAATTGGGAGTTTTCTTCCGAATTATCTTCACTATCAGTTTCAGTCCTAAATCTCTTAGAGATTTATTGCTTGGCTTAGTATTTTAGTTATTAAGTTGCTGACTGATTTGATGGATCGATTGGTCAATTGGTGGGACATTAAGTGTCTCCACGTGGTCGCTCTTAACGTCCCAGTTTGGATTGCTTGAGTCTTTAGAAGACTATTTTGAAGGCTCTTTAGCAAGGGGGTTAAAGTTAAAAATACTCACCGAGCTGGCATCCGCCATTATCGGCAGTTTTCTGCAGAGGGCATCTCGGTTTCGCTTGTGCTCTGCATGGAGCACGTGGTCCTCGATAGTCTTTCCGATCTTGGCTGCTAACACTATACATTTGGTATCAAGTTCCGAAAGTTCTTTTCTGCATGTATTAATATCCTCAACAGTAAAAGATTTAATATCGCAGTCACCATCGCCAAGTACCTCTTTATCACAATCTATTACAACTTGTTCCGGAGTTACCGGAACGTCACTCTCCGCCATGTGGCTCGGGAGCACAGAAACGACACGTCTGACTAGTACGGAGTCCAAGCTCTGAATCCCCTCCCCCAGGTCGAACAAACATTAGCACCCTTCAATAACAGAATGAGTATGACTGTGTATGTCATCTAGAGGTCGAGAAATAAGCGTTGTTACAGCCAACCCATGGGAAAATCCATGCTTTGCCCTAACGTTTGCTGCAGGACACACACAATCAGCATATCATATTTTAATTCTCTAACTTAAACAGATCCCCTGTGAAATTTTGAGGGATCGTGATATATTTTGAGAAAATGTATATTTCGACCAGTCTTCACCGACAGTTCTTCAAAATTTGAAAACTTTTTGAATTTTGTAATATTTTCCTTTAACGATATTCACAAGACACTCAACATACCAAATTGAAACTGTGTATTTTAAATAGATTTTCCATAGAATATGGATTATAAGTCACCCTTTTTGAGATAAAATCCTATTAATACGACATTTGCGAGATTTCAAATAGTCATTCAGGTTATTTTAAATTTCATAAGTGACAAATTTCTCTCTTGTTTCGTAACAATAGCAGTGGAATACTTAACATGCCAAATATTAAGTATCTGTCTTTGGCAAAATGTAGATTCAAAGTGGAAATTTCATCTTAAAACAAAATATAGAATGCTTGACGCATTGATAGAGAAAATTAGCTGGGGTAAAATAAATCAAACTAATAACATCTTCTCTCATCACGTCTGCAGTTACTTGGTGGCCCGTGTAAAAGAATCCGAAAGAGCATTAAAGCTAATATTATATTGTATATTGAAATTTTTAACAGAACTTCCCTGATGCTTTGCCGGATCTTCGATTTACTACCTCCTCCTAGAGCGGCGAAAATGTACGAGTTGAAACATCTCTTCAGACACCCTGGGTGACTTTAAAATGTAATTTTTTACACATTTATAGTATAGACCATCAAAAACATCCTAACGTAGCCAGATTTTTACTCCCTCCCCTCGGGTCGGAGATTAGAGGCTTTTTCGAAACGTTCAGTCCCTCGCGCAACCCTCCGGTGGCTTAGGAATAATGAACAGTTATAGAATTGACCACTGGATCGAAGTTAACAAAGCCTGACTTTAGACTTCTCCCCGGAATGGACAAAATGGGAAAGAAAGCCTCTCAGAACTCTCCCGATCAAGTTTTCTAGAGTCCTTGGACTAGAAAAATTCCAGCTTTTACCTCCTGTGGAAATTAAGTGAGGATATAAAAAGAGATTTTTGAAGGTAGGTTATCAAAGAAGAAATGGACGCTCTTCATGACAGCGTTAGAGAAATCTAATGCAGCGCCTAATGCGTTGAAATAAAATAATTACGGCGACGAAAGGGGTAGAGAACTCTTCCGAAGACCCCCTTCTAAAAAGCGGAGCCTAACTTAGCCAATTTTCGATTCGACGACTATTTTCGGCTGTATGCTCCATACATTATTAAATAAAATGGAATTGATTAAATAAAAGTTGCAACTAGTTTTTAAGAGTGTTAGTTTTCCTGTCTTTGACAGGCTTAAATACTAGTTTAATATAAATATTATGCTACGTTAGTTATATAAAGTTATAAATATTTAGTATAAATATTATGTTAATTATAAATAGTATGCTATGTTCAGATGGAAATTTGATACAAGACCTTTGTTACGTATGGCCCTTTGTTACGTAAAAATGTAAACATTTCATTGCACTTTTTCCAGAAAAATACAAACTTGAATCCCAAATGCAATACAAATGAGACAATTCGTTTTTGTAGGAGTTTAGAAGAATAGAAATAGCTATTGTAACGTTACCCGCACACTTCATGAACTCAGTTACTTCCCGTAATCTTTTTCTATTCCTTGCCAATGGAAAAAAATAACTGAGAAAAGGCGGGAATATTTCCACAACTTTTCCCATCCATCACTATGAATCACATAGAATTTTTGCATGGATGCTAATACCACGACCTGAAGCTATTGAGGAAGTACTAATGCCTTGTTATTCATGCAACTTACTTCATTGTTTTAGTTCGATCAATTGAAAAAGGTTTGATATGAAAATTGAGCGAAATGTGTACTCTGAATAAAGCAAATTACAATTAACTAGATTTTAAATCCTTCATTAAGAGGATACATAAAGTTATATATACGATTTTTTACCATTCACCTGCCTAAAGAGTTTGCGATTCTAAAATTTCTTTAACTTGACGGCATTTATCAAAACTTATAATGTTACGCTGATTTCATTTCCAAATTTGTCACCAATATAGCAACATTGTCGGCAAATTTATAGCCAAGCGTGGCAGTCTTAAGGGTTTATATTGTATAGTAAAGGACTTTAGGGCACTAACGACACTTTAGCGTTCTACCAATTACCGTGGACAGATTTAAAATTTTTTTTTCGAAAAAAATTACACGATATGATAAAGAAACATATTGACTACATAATTACACATAAACTACATAAACTACAGCATTTCATTAGATATTAATCCATAAAGCCTTCTATAGTTGTAAAATGTTATAATTTGCCGCTATTATTCAAACATAGGGGTAATAACGCCAACACTGAAGATGTAATAACGCCAACACTGAAGATGTAATAACGCCAACACTGAAGATGTAATAACGCCATGCCATTTAGAATAATGGCTTGTAAACGGTATAGTGCGAAAAATACAAAATTCTCTCAGCTGACAGCAATGATTAGGATGCTATTTGACAGATATTTTTTTACCAAATCTTAATTTGCCGAAACAATAGATTACACACTTATAAAGAGCAAAATTCTGGAAATTATACAAACATATTGTATTATTTGTTCATTTCATCTGATGCATACATTCCATGCATTTGTTTATTTTACTTTTTCATTCATTTAATCATTTATTTTTTTCACGTTTTGAAATTAAAATATCTGATATTTGCAGCACATGACTTTCCTTATATAATGCGATTAATTTACTCCTTTTGCAGTCAAAAAATAATATATAAGATCCCCGATATGTGCTTTTAACTTTGAATTGTACATTTGGAGATTTTTCGGATGACAATATGTAAAACTAGTTCAAAGTACCCAATTAACTTATATTCGACGCAACTCTAAATAAGCAATTATCAATATTAATAGCATCCTCAATAAGCAATATAGTCCATATATTAAAATATTTTTATAATTAATTCACCAATTAAGCGTCATTTTTGCAATTTTGATGATATTTTTGTTAATCTGGGACAAAATATCGCCAAGTTGGCAATACTTTGCTAGCTTATTCGCCAGATGCATCACCAAGTATGACAGACAAACAGAAAGGAGAACATTTCTTATATACTAGAAGGTATGCCCGTCATATGGAAAGAAATCAGAATTTGTGAAACATTACTTCCCATTTGGCGTCATTTTTATCAATTTGGCGACATTTCTGTAACTTTGGCAAAATTTTAAAAAGTTGAAAAGTTGTCGAGGTCCCACTAAATATCTCGCCAAGCGTTATGGACAGACTGACGGAGAAACGGGTTATTCTTATAGTCTATTCTTATGATCTATCCAAGATATTGAACTTTTATTAATTAGTCGTCATTTCATTGATTTAGCAACAGTTTCATGAATTTGGCGAATTTTTTTCATTTGAGTAACATTTTCGTCAATTTAACAAGATTTAAAAAGTCCCTATGTTGGAAATATTCCGACAAATTAGTCACCAAAATTTTTTCAAACGTTACGGATGGAAAAATAAGTTATTCTTACAGTAGATTCTTATATTATTTCCAAGATAGTGAATTTTCGTCAATTAATCGTCATTTTCATTCATTAAGCGTCAATTTTATCAATTTGGAGATATTTTCGTTAACTTGACAACATTTAAAAAGTCGCCAAGTTGGCGACATTCCACCAAATTCGTCGCCAAATATCTAGTCAAGCATTATGGACGGAGAAGTAAGTTATTCTTATAGTAGATAAAGGACTATTAGCGTCCAAATACAAAAGTATTACCCAAAGTATCTTCCCTCATGAAAGGAACGAGCTAGATCCACCAGAATGATGTCACCAAATTTATCGCATGATATTACATACGAAAAGTGAACATATTTCTAAGTAGTTAATATTTCTTTTTATGTGATGTTTTTATTCATGCTAAAATTTATGTTAAAAATTACATAAGAAATGACTATTTGCGTAACTTAAAAGTTTTTATGTTTTGGTGATTTTTTCAAAATTTCACTCGAAAACTTAGGAGGGGGTGGAACATTCGATTGAGTTTAAAAACAATAGGCTTCCAGTATTCACGAATTGTAATTTTTGTACCAAATTTTATTCGAATCGCTTCATTCGTTCGTGAGATATCGTCTCCACACACACACATGCACAGACATCATATCAAAAACGTTTTATTCGTGTTCAAGAGTGCTTGAAACGTGCTCTCCCGTTAAAAACTCGAATTCGAATTTTAGATCCCTACATAATACTTTTCTTATACATATACTATGTATATGAGGAGAGTAAAAAGCTGGCATATTTGAGATACAAAATTTTCGTTACCTTTATTAGTTAAACCAATACAAATTCTATGACCATCCTAAATCCATTCTATGACCACCTTCCTAAACACCTTCTCATATCCAGAATAATATCCTAGGAACATAGAAGAAAATCTAATCTGGGCCGCACATGACTTTCCCTGTAGAACCACAGTCTCTTTATTTCTTCAATAATTCTTTTAATTGGGTTTAATTGCACAAAATAACACCCCTAATTATTTTAAATTACATTGAATTAGCACTTTTAATTCAATTTTTGTTTTCATTTGTTAACTGGACTTATTTTCAAAGGTGGCGTAGCGAAAATGCTAAACACCTAAAATATCTCGAGAACGGCTAGTCTTAGAGTAATGGAATTGGACTTATAATTTTCGTCGTCAATAGTTACGTATAAAATAAGCAATTAATTGATATATTTGAGCAATACGTAGTCTTTTATTTTTTGCGGGCCATTTTGCCAAAAGATGTATGTTCCCTTGTTTTCGAATCGTACCAATATCTAATCAGCACCAGGGTCACCCACAAATAACTTGCCTACCAAATTTTAAGAAATTTGGTCAATTAGTTTTTCAGCTAGAGTGGATACATACATTGCGCGCACGCACACACACACACACACACAGACGTCACGCTAAAAATAGTTTTTCGTGCTCTAGAGGTCCCAAAACGTATAGATCCGCCGAAAACTCGAGTTGCGATTTTCGGCACAATTCCAATACTTTCCATATACATTACCATGTATTGCAGGGAAAGTAAAAACGAAATCAATAATTCATAACTTTGAGAAAATAACATAGTCAACAATTGACGTTAATACCCAGGTTTACTCACACATTATTCTCTACATTAGAAGATACCTTAGGAACACAGTCAAATCCCTTACTGCATTTTGAAAATACATGAAATATGCATTACAAGTTTATGCGCTGTACAAACAACTTTCTAATACAGGTATAGTGTCGACATATACAGAACTTACCTTGGAAATTGTAAATTAGGCATCAAAACAACTATGCTCTTCACAATAATCACGTTTGCAAACAGAAAAAAAAATTCTGCGTTCTTCTGAGATTCAGTGAACTGAAAAATCTTTGGTATAGAACTAGTAATGTCATTTATCAATCCCTTGTGAATTATGTGAAATATCTGCACTTGGCATTATTACCCAGCTTGTCGCTATTTTCCCGAGAGACTTTGCTACAAATTGTACCCAACAATGACTGGCCTTTAAGATGCAAACTTCTGATTAAAGTTACAACGAAACATAGAGAAAGGACGGAATAGTCCAGTGGTTATGGAACGGGGATTGTACTCGGAGGACCTGCGATTTCAGGCTCAGCCCAGCCCAAACTAACTCCTTGTTTACGCGAAGTACGGGTACGTTAAATCTGTTTGGTCCAAAAGTTATTCTGAGAGGTTGGTAGCAGGTAGAGTTGGGCAGTATCTGAAATACATGTATTTGAAATACATTTGTATTTTGTATTTTAAACTTAAAAAACTAAAGTATTTTAGTAATGTATTGAAAATAAATTTTCAAAGTGTTTCAGAATGCACAAAATACATTTCTTCAGATTTCAAGCGATGGTGTTTAAACCACAAATGAACAATTCGTAAAAGAGAAAACGACTAATCTGTATTTTGTCTAGTCCTTGAATTCATTTCTAAGAGTCAATCTAAACAGCATTTTACAACCTGGCGCCGATAAAGATGTTAATATGAGATGTTTAGTATCTGTGGTGGCCTCTTAAAAATATAGTTTCTGTTATAAACTTTACGTTCATATAAGAATTATTTTCTGTCTATGTATGTGTAAAGAAAAGGGACAAGAAGCGAGCTTCAAGTTCCCTTTTTTGTGAAAACAGAAGCATAGACAATCCAAGATCTGTTATGCATTGTATTTTAATAAATTAAAGAGCTACAATGCAGTAGTTAGTTATTGCAAACACATAAGGAAAGATGGAAGATACTGCCACTCGTGATGCAGATGTATTTTGGGAAGTATTATACAGAAAATCTTTTAAAAGTGATATTTATTGACATGAGCGTATGCAGGATTTTTTTCCAGGGGATTGCAAAAATTGCTTTCAAAATTTAGATATTACTATCAAATTACTATATTTAGATATTACTATTAAATTACTATATTTAGATAGTACTATCAAGATATTACTACTTGAAATACGTATTGTTACAAAGTAAATTTATATAGATGGTATGAGAATCACATTTTAAAAATTAGTGTCTACCAATTTATAAAAATTAATGTGCACCACCTTTAAAAATATTCCCCTTTCATAACAGAATTCTAACCTTCCTGGAAGCAGAGCAAATAAACTAACAAATTGGACATTCATAAACATAGCAAATGCAATAATCCTAAGTTTTCCATTTAGATATAAGTTTAAATTGTTTTCATTAATATATACGTGGGAGAAAACACACAGTCGTGGTTGTTGTTGTTGAGACCCAGAGCGTCCGACCTACCAGAAAGGTGTAAGGTAACCGTTTGGGCGGCCGGGAAGTGCCACCCAATTTAGACCGGAACCCAGTGGGGGAGACATCCACAGGGACAGTGCCCTCCTTCCCCTACCACCAACCTCTCGGAAGGACTCACGGACTCGCATGTTTAACGTGATCGTACTCCGCATGAACACGACGGCAGTTGTGGCAGCAAGCAAATCCAGCTCGGAAACCAACACGGTCGTGGTTGTACGTTCTAATTTCAAAACGCATTTTTCTTATTTTCTCTCTCTCATACTGGCTTTTAATTAAATTAATAATTTTCCAAGGGGTGTTTTGACACACCCTTGACCATCACCCCGTAACAGTTACCTTACACCTTTCTGGTAGGTCGGACGGTCTGGGTCTCAACAACAACACCCTTGACCACCCCATAAATACGCCCATGTGTATTGATGATAATAGAGTTAGGCGGAAAGTTAATTATGCAAATCAAAATGTGCGGCTATAAATGGAACTTTCGAAGCCACACAAATTTAAAATTCATCTAAAAGTAAGAATTTAGTTTTATGCAGAAGTACCTCGATTTAAGGAGTTTGTATGCTAGTCCGTTGACATTTGTTTAATCGAGGTAGCGATATATTATGTAATAAGTTTTATTGGTGACAAAAATTGGCATGTTACATTTTTTCGTGAAAATGTTTCCTTAAAATATCTATTTCAAGGGATATCTGCTTCTGCTATAGATAAAGCTCAGATGATGACTGATTTGAAGTTAGCACCATATTTCGAAGAGGTTGGAGGTTTACTATGAGTTTCTACTTCTTATTCTTTTTTCATTACCGGTTTAAAAATGACATTTTACTTGAAACGTCTATATGATAAGTTGTATAAGAATTGCTGAATTTCTTTAAAGCAAAATTATTTAGCTCTATAATATAGCTGATATGAATGAAACATTCATTGATTTTACATAGAGAGGCAGACGATTTTACAGCAGACTTTTTCGATGAAGTTTTAAGCATAGAGTTAAAGTACTTTTACATCCATGGTTTTAAGTTTTAAGTAAAATAAATTATTGTAGTATTGTGATGAATGAAAGGAATGGAATAAAAGTGTATGAATGAAATATTTATTGCTTTACATAGAGAGCCAGGCGATTTATATTTCAATGGCGTCATTTGAATAAAGTTCATTTTTTTTCGATGAAGTTTTAAGTTTTCAAATATAATAAATAATTGTAGTATTATGATAATTTTAAAAATATTGCCCCTGAATGTATAGCATTTTAAAGATGTTTAATAAAATTGCATTGCAGTTGGAAAATGTTTTATAATCAATGCTTTATGCATGATTGATCTTTCTTGTTTATTATATCTTTGTCTGTTATATAAAATCCATAGATTTACTTATCCCCATAGATTCACTTATTTTTACTTTATTGACTTAGATTTAAAATTTCGAATTGGAGATTTAAAATTTCGAATGTCTGTTAAGTCATACTTTTCAATACATTCGAATCATTTTAGAGTTCCAATTTTACTATTTAACAAATAAAATGATTGTTTGTTTCCATTAAAATATATAGACACAGGTTGCTTTGCATTGAAAATTCAATCCAGTTCAATACACAGCAATGTTTAATTTTTCAAAATGTATTTTGTATTTCGAATGTATTTTGAAAATACGTGTACTTTGTATTTGGAATTTTTCAAATTTGGAAAATAATTTGTATTTTAAGCCCTAAAACGTATGTATTTTGTTTTTTGTATCGAAAATACATTTTAAATGTATTTTGCCCAACTCTGGTGGCAGGAGAAGGAACCTTGCGGTCCCCGTGTATGTCACCCCACTGGGTTCCAATCTAAATTGGATGGCGGTGTCCCAGCCGACCAAACAGATGCTCTACATCTCTGGGTAGGTCGGGCGGTCTAAGTCGAAAAAAAAAAGGAACATATAGCAAATTTTAGAAAACTACACAATGCTCTTATGATGCGAACGCTTAGAACAAAAAGTACATAACTTGCTGTGGAGGTGTAATACGCCCTAAATGAGCGTCTGACGCGCATACAACAAAGGTGCTTCGTTAGCTCAAACTAAAAAGTAGGTTTTAAAGCTGAGTTCGACCACAATAAACAGCTGATCAAATTAGTCAAATACCTAAAATTAGAGCGGAGATGAGGGGGGTACACTTCGAAAATCGTAGAATTACGTTGCATTTAATACACTTCACATCAAGAAAACAAGACAAAATAATAATTAAAATACAAAAATAAACACACTAATAAAACTACGTGTATATAATCAAAATCTATCTGCTAGAATGCAAATAATCGCTTGCAAATAACACCATAAAAGCCTGTCAATTTTGCCAGTAACCACACCCATGTTTCGGGTTTCTGGGACCGAAGATTGTCGACATGTATTAATTAAAACGGAAAACTAAATCTTCATAGAAATAGCATTGCGCAAACGATTTTTGTTTTCGAAACTTTATTTGAAGTAAATGATATCATGTTGCTTATATTTATTTGATATCATGTTCATTTTATTTGATATCATGTTGCTTAGCAAGGAATTAAATCACATATGTTTATATGCAGACGACTAAATTTATCCGATTTAAGTAATAAAGAAATTGATAGGAAAATAATTTTATAAATAAACGGCACTATATTTTTATTGGTTTATATCATGTACAGACTTGGGATAGACTATCATGGAAATTATTTATATTTCAATGTCTCAAGACTTGTTTATTTTGGCAAAGATTTTTCAAATTCATATGTTTTATTACGTTTAATCGTTTGTTGTAACAGGATAAAAATGGTACGGGTAAATCGTTGTGACATTAAATTTCGAATTCGCAAACTTCGAGGAGGAATTGATAGGGGGATAAACTATGGCGGCAGACAATCTTCAAAATTGACATTATATAATCGCTTTAACAATGGACTTTATTACCAAATTTATTGCCTACACATGGGATGAACCACCCACGCCACTCTATTCTCCAAGTTTGGCCACTAGCATCTGAAATGAAACAAACAAAAGCCAATCAGCCTCCAGTACTTGAGGCTGGACAATTGAAACCCGAGTAAGATAACTAACCAGAGGATGGGTGCCGAGGTGTGGCATCACCACCCCCATTCCAACAGGAACACAAAAATATTTTTCAAACTACACTTCTTGAGTTTTTCTGATGATGTGTTCCTAGAGATGATATACCTGGTTCAAAACTAGGGCAAATTTTCCTATAAAATCTTATGTAAGATCCCCTACTCAGTGGCGTCAACAGACGCAAGGCTTATCTACTCATGGTACAAAGAACGCCAAAAGTAATGGTGGGCCTACAATTTTGGCCTCTCCCCAGGGGCTGCTTTCTTCGACAACGAACATCATCAAAACACATCACGCTACTGGCACAAGTGTTGTCACATATTATCTAAAAATAACTAAACGAATCTGAAAATCCGCCAAATGATAATAATAATAACCCATTCAGCCTATAACTTTAAGTGAAGCAGCGCTTATCCTGCGTCACCTGCTTCACCTCACGAGCCCCCACTGCCTTTCCCTCTTGATTCTTCTCTAGTATCCCCTGTCTCTCCCCTCTGGACGACAATGTTTGCGAGTTCGTAATTTAATGTCACAATCTTTTGTTACAGTTTCACAGTTTTGTTACACCTTCATTTTGGCGTGTGTTTCTCTAAATTTTTTTACAAACGGAACCTGGATATTACATTCTTCATATTTGCCTGTGTAGATATTTTTTATGGTGATAACAGAGACCCATATACTTCTTTTCAGAGGGAAAAGCAATTAAATTGTTTAATAAATAATTTTCAGAACAATATTAATTAGAATATTACTATAATTTTCATATATTTTAAATCCCAACCAATAGCTGATGTATCTGCTAGCATGCTACGTACTGTAGAAACAGTAATATGACTTAAAACAATTCAATTTCTGAATGTTTAGTTGTTGAGTAAGAGAGTCTAGGCTTCAAATTCCAATCCTATAAGAAATTGAAAAGATTCAACTTTGCCATCCGAATCGGCTTTCCACCACCATCCCTCCTCCCCTTCCCTGTCGTAAATATCCCACGAAGGATTCTTTAGGATATCAACGTTTCCTACTTACGTTTGATAGGTCACTTGGTGCTCTAGGCACGTTATGTGTCTTAAAAGTTTCGCGTTAATTCTAGCACTTTGCGCGCGTTCCTTATCAACACGGAAACACTGACATATTTTCAACTATTTTAGGGAATTTGGAGTATAAAATTAAGATTTTCTTTCCAGTCTTTCTATTAATCTGACTTACTCATTCATTGATACTTTGAGACATAAAATTGGCTTGAATGGTTTAATTGTGCCACTGGAATGCACGAATACTAAATTGATCTACACTATTAAAACGCATCCAGCTATGTGTGTGTGTGTGTGTGTGTAAGCGTGTGTGTTAATCAGTGCACAGTCAATCAGTGCACAGTTATCAGAGTGAACAGGGGTGGGTAAAGTGGTCAGTCCAAGAAAAGTTAATCCAACATTACTCTTGAACCAATATTATGATTTATGTAGATTTGTGTTTTTGCACGAATTTAGATTTTTTTATTGATTATATATCTTCTAAGAAGTATATAAATATTATCCACCCCATCCGATGGGTAAAGTGACTTATAGAATGACAACTTTACCCGACATAGGTTGCAAAGTGGCACTATATAAAATTTCAAATATTGAATCACTTAAAACCGTAAAAAATTATTTACACAATTTTTAATATAATATAGTAAATTAAAGGTATACATTATGTTCATTGTAAGTATGTAAGCAGTACATTCTCTCCATTTTTAAATATAATTATGACATTCAATTTAAAAATCTGATGTGGGCAGCACATGACTACATGACTTTCCCTACAGACTCATATTCACGTTCTCTTTGTTTCTTCAATAATTCATTACATTGAGTTTAATGGCACAAAATAACACCCATGATTATTTTAAATGACACTGAATTTGCACTTTTAATTCAGTTTTCGTGTTCATTTGGTAACTGGATTTATTTTCAAAGGTGGCGTAGCTAAAATGCGAAAAAACTAAAATATCTCGGGAACGGCTAGTCCTAGTATAATGGGGTTGGTCTTATTATTTCCGTCCTCAAAAATTACTTATACAGCATTTAATGGATATATTTCAGCAGACGTAGTTTTTACTTTAGATTTTTGCGGGCCATTTCGCTAAAAAAGGCAAGTTATTTTTTTCAGAATCATACCAAAATCTAATCAGCACCATTGTAACCCACATGTGATTTATCTACCACATGTTGTAAAATTTGTTCTATTAGTTTTTCATCTAGAGTAGATACAGGCAATTTTTGCGGACCATTTCACAAAAAAAGGTTCTTTTATAAAAATTGTACCAAAATCTAATCAGCACCAGTGTCACCCACAAAGATATCTACTATACCACAAGGATATCTACTATATCTACCAAAATAGTGTGAAATTAAGTCAATTAGTGTTTTAGTTAGGAAGGTTACATACATATGCACAGACAGACAAACAGACACACACACAGACAGAGACGTAACGCTAAAAATTGTTTTTTCGACTTCTAGAGGTGTCAAAACATGTAAATCCGTCGAAAACTCGAGTTGCGGTTTTCGACATGATTCCAAGACTTTTCCTATACATTACTATGTATTGAAGGTAAAAATAGCAGAATGCTTTGTATAATAACTAAATACAAAAAGCGTAAACTTACGCATAAAAAGTAAAATAGCTACAAGCAATCTGGTGGCTGTTTCGTTGACACAATGTGTCATATTCGTCACCATAATATTCATCCATATTACGGTCACTTGACCCGCCTGGACATCATTGCAACTACAAACTAATTCTGAATTTATTAACATTGTGATTATTCTAAAATTTAATTTTCTAAGCATAAAACACACACACACACACACATTGTTTTTTTATAATTACTGAACAAGAGCTAATAAAAAGTTGAATGTTAAATCAATAATGTTCATCAAAGCCACACTTGTTGTACATTAGAGCCAGTAAGAAACACCTTTCTTCTATGTGAAACTTTATAGAACTCATCTACGTAGTTCAAGACAGCTAAAAATAACTTAACCTCAGTAAAAATGGTTTACCTAATTTTCGATATGTGGCGGAAAATTGATTGAAACAATAGGAAATGGCTACTTTACTCACTTGACACACCTCTCCCATACAAAATCTCTGTGTAGATGTTTGTTTGAAATGGAAAGTACAGATCTTGAGATATACATGATGTGAATAAATATTTAGAAATAATAATGGAATTTTAATGAGTTGCCAAAAATCGTTATAGAAAATCTCCTCTGCAAATTTTGCACGAGGAAAACGCTGTTTGTTTAAAACGAGACATGCAAATCTTCAGATGCGCATAGAATTTTGCAAGATTGAAACAATAAATTTAGGAAGAAGCCTTCATGTGGTCACAAATGGTGTGTGCACTACATTCTGATGCAACTATTAAGAATTTTTATTCTCATTTTCATGCTTACTTCGTGCAACCATACAAATTTTCAGAAAAAACAGGAAACATCATCTCCAGAATTGGAAATAGGACTTCTTAGTCAACCGTCAACCCTATCTAGAATTTGATGCTGAGTATATATCAGTCATTATCGAAGATATATCTATGGCCAATCTTGAGATATAGACGTTTCAAGAAAAAAATTTAGATCGGAAGTGAAAAGAGAACCGAAAGTGGAAAGAGAACCTGGATTTAAAACCCTGAATGAAACCCGTTACTCCTCCAGAATTTAATTCTGAATCCATATCAGTCATTATCTAAGATCTATATATAACCAATCCTGAGAAATAGATGATATTTAAAAAAAAAATGTTTCAACTGGAAGTGGAAAAGAAACCGGAAGTGAAAATTCTTAATGAATCACTCAACTCCTTTTAAATTTTCATGCTGAATCCATATCACTTATTTTCCAAGCTCTATCTATAGATAATCTTAAGAAATAGATATTTCAAGTAAAATTAAAATTTTGAATAGAAAATGGAAAAAGAACCAAAAGTGAAAACCTCTCCCCTTACAGAATTTTATGTTGAATCCATATCGTTATCATTAGATCCTGAAAACAAAGTAAATTTTTCCAAAAAACTATAGTATGGCAAATTTTCCATCAATAATATATTTTTAATAATTTCCAAATCATAAGCAACACTTCTCCAGACTTACACTGCTTGTTCAGAAATTTGAATCGAGATAATTTAATGCAGATAGAACGATCCAGACATAGAGTCCCTACCCTTTCCGAATTCCCCATTTAGGCGGGTTCTATAAGCTTGGGCATTGCTTGGCCACTGCTCAGCCATCAATCTCTAAAATAAATATTGTTACAACGTATCCTCTGGAATCGTGGGTGTAGTGTTAGGATACAAGAATGAGTCCAAATTTCTGGATAACTAACACTTTTATTTAAAAGAACTTAAACGCATAATTGGAACAATATACAGCGAATAGTTCGATAAGTATCATACAAAATTGCTAAATAACTGTCAGAAATAATCCATAAACAATTAAATGCTAAGATAATTCACAAAATAACCGATATTAATCTGAAAACACTGACGTATCTCACCATTCAATTTAGATCATTTCAACTACTGCTCAACTCAGCGATAGTTCCTTTTATGTACTCTCCATAGATATTTCTAGAAATGGCTCGTATCTCTTGGAATATTCGATATTTCGAGAAAGTTCGAATATATTCGAAAACTCGTCAAAAGTCAGAAAGACGGCGATAAATCGCTAAATAGGGCAACACTACACCTAAAGTCAAAATATGGTAACCTTACATGCACGTAATGGGAATAGCTGCCGGTAAGGGTGTATCTACTTTATGGAGACTCATAGAGTCTCCAGTGAAAGCATTTTACATGTTCGTAACAATAAGATATCGATTGCGTAATGAAACTGAATTTCTCGATTTCCAGAGTGCGCAAAATGAGAGCACATGGCAAGTTTTTTCTTTCTCTGCTATTACTATTCTTGGCTATTCCTTGCTGAAGAGAGCTATGAACTCCCAATTAGTACGGAAATGCTGGCATCTGCCAGGGATGCACTATACTAGCTTTAGAATATTGGTTTAGGATAAACCATTTAGGTGGGTTCTGTGAGTATAATAAGCATTAAACATGATTTCGAATGTAATTAATTTACACACTTTATTATTGTTTGCGAAATGGCAACCAGCACATTATAATAAAACAATATAATTTCAAGAGTGTGTAATTTACATACGTTATTTTAGTTTGCCAAATGGCAACAAGCACATTATAATAAAATAACATAATTTCAAGAATGTGTAATTTACGTACGTCATTATCCTTTTCCAAATGGCAACAAGCATATTATAATAAACAGCATAATTTCGAGTGTAAATAATTTACAAGCCTTAATATATTTTTGTTGAATGGCAACAAACATATTATCAAACAACATAATTTCGAGTGTGAATTATTTGCTTTCAATAAAGTAAGAAATCTCGTTATTTTAAAATATCTTTTTGCGACCATAACACTTAATTCCCAATATATTTGTCTTATTTTATAACTTTCGGCTGATTAATTAAATCTTAAACCAAAATAAAAGTTCCATATGTTCATCGAAGAATGTCCGTAAGCGTACAGTTAGGTCTAGCTCACACTTAAATCTTCCGCCATTCTTCTCCGATCATTTGAAGCAGAGAATATCAAAACAGATTTTAATGAAAGAATTTTGAGTCGTTTTACTCCAGTAAATAATACTATGTAAAATTTATACTAAAAATGTTCTCTTTGAAGATATCTTTGATATAATAAAATCTAACGTAAAGATCTTTTACATTTATTAACTTTCAGTGAATAAAAGTCTCCAGTGAATTGTCAAGGGTTAACTAGTATGTGATCACTATTAAGCGCCGCTCCGCAATGTTAGCTTTGTTTTTAACTGGTAATGAATAGGCGACTTTGAATAAAATCGACTTTTCTTAGTAAGTTCTTTACTTTAACAAGATAGGGAATATGATGGAAAAGAGCTGTCCAATGCCTGTCAAAGATGAGTATTATCTTTCAATAAGGGAAGAGGACGTTTCTAAACCGATCCATTCATATTAAAGAAATGGGGAAAAGTGATGAATCAATATCACGCAATTTACTAGTTAGTTTCATACATTAAAACGAAAATCGCCGTTTCTCGGGATTTAAAATGCCAATTTCTGATTCAAATTATACCAGTATAGCGAATTCTCGAAAGCAAAAAAATGCTTTAACATGTCGCAGCGAGATTTCTGTTCGACACGGCAGACCAGAGAAATCCTAACTTTCTCGAATTTACAACCCCCCAGGTTCGAAAACACCTCCCGTCTGTGAGTGAAATTCACAGATGACCTGTTTACTATCAAATCCCAAATAAAGCAATTAAAACCCTTACCTTATAAGGATGTCATCTTCCGCTGAAAACACATTTATATAAAATTTCAAGAGATACTGAATACACTGAATAAACACACAGAAATTAATGTAAATTCTCTCCTTTATTTAAATACCAAAACACATTAATAAGGAGCTATCAGATTAATAAATTAGCTGAATCTGTATCAGCCCCAAAACCCACTGGGCAGAGGACCATTAAATTACTTAATTTCAGTCGGCTCTTAGCCGGAGCAAATATTCTATTCATTATAAATAATAATAACATGATAATATCATAAATTCTCGATTTTAGATCAATATACTGGTATAGTCAAACAGGGGAGAAACATCACTCGAGGAATTCCCAAACTCTGATAATTAAAATATAATTAAAGATTACTTTATAATTTATGGCAGAAATGAAGATTGAATTTAGAGGCGCGTCGAAGAGGATTCGCAGTCCGACAACTTGGCGTTCTTTCACTTAAGACACCCACGGGGAGAATTTATTCACCGTTCCGAAGGAATGACGGCGAACACAATTGCTGGCAGGGTTCCAGCATTGGTCCGCTATGGACCTGGTTTCATTCAAATGTTCCGCTAAGCTCCAGGACTCGAACCATCAGGAACTCCGGAACAGAAGAACACGAAGGATCTCAGTCGCTCATTCTTTCATACGGCAGTCCGGCAACCGAAGTCGCTCTCAGGATCCTGCAGTCGGCAAGTTCCCGTTCAGGCTACACTCTTCAACCCAGCTACGGTAGTTCAACTTGGGAGTCGAACCCCGAGCTCAGCGTGAGTTCGCCAAGAAGTCAGTCGAGTGAGTGTGCGCCGAATTTTTCCACACTCGCTTTTTATATGCAAAGGGCCGATTCCGGGCTCAGGGTTCAATCGGACCTCAAGGAAGACCAATTCCACAATCCGCGAATCGCAATTCTTCAACATTCAAAAATATTCTCGGGGTCGAGCTTTCCAGCCTCGCCGCCGGGTCTCAAAAATAAAACCAGCCGTTGATATTTCTGCAGAGTAAATGTATTGAAAATGAAACTTTCCACAACATTGCGTCATCCCAGACATGTAGAGAGTACATATACTTCCGTCTTTGCAGGCGAAAAATATGACCTCGAAATAACGGTCATGAATTCCTCGAGTGAGTGCAAGAAATATTATTTTAAATGAAAATGGCTACAATTACTGAACAAGGAATAAATGCATTTAAAATGATAAATACATATACATAAGACAAGAGGGTCCCGGAGCAGAATTAATATATATATAAATGTATAAAAATATAGAAGTTAAAGTAATATGCAGATTTTACAATTTACCCACAAGTGACGCGAGATTAAGAAATCTCTATGTCACAAACAATATGCTTAGAACCAAAAAATACATAAAAGTCCAGCAGCATGGCCCACAAGCGAATACGCTATGAACGCCGAACTTTAGTGAAAGCTCTTAACTTCCAATAGCTCACATACAATGGCTGGCTTTCAACCGCGCGTATGGCCACTGTGCGACTATATGCAATCGGGATACAGTCTCTACGTAAGTGCACCCTGATACATGTTAAAACGATAATCCCACATCGTGCAATAACGATATGCTTGCCGCTCCACCCTGACTGTGCGAACATAATCCGCCTAAATACACTTTTCCCGTAATCTTGCATACAATAAAATTCTTGTGTGTGCATTTGTGTCATCTGTAGTGCGACACAAGCTTCCAACAACTACGCAATTTTGTACAAAGGTACTTCAAGACCCGGGAAATTACAGGTCAGCCAGATTTTTTAAACATTCGAATTATCTATTTTTTTTTACTCTTCGTTTCAGCAGAATTAGAGCGATATTCACCCAAATCGTTATTTAGCGAGAGAAAATACTATCACAGTTTCTATCTTGATTCCATCGGAAAGTCCGAGGAATGTTCTTTCCAACCATGCTCAAACCGAATCCGTAAGGCAATTCCTACATATTTATTTTTTTAGTACATGGAAATTTGCATTTTTCAGGTTATCTGATATTTATTTCGCCGCATCCGAAAAAAGAAGATTAGCAGTTTGGCAAAAAGTTGTATATACATCTTTGCATTCTATGAGTTTTGAAGCAAACGCTTAATAATCGAAATTGTTAATTTCATTAAAAAAGTGCGTATGCATCATTTTTCTCCCTGCTGGACATTTGCACGCCTGCCCATCAAGTTCCAGGAAATTCGTTCTAGGGCACAATAAATAAGCTGTATAATTATATGCTCCCTCAATCCATGTATGCAAGTCAGGCAAGTTCCCCGCTCCTCCTTCGCCCCGTATGAAACAGAAAGGATGAAACTTTCTTAGAAGAAGGGCGAAAAACATGGCCGTCCACTACTCTGCTTTGTCAAGTTTTAAAACACATGAGAAGCCTCGCTTCAAACTTAATTCAAATATAACAAATAACATCACTTAAATACTTCTTAATACTTTACAGCATAGTTGAAAAGTATTTATGAATTTGTTCATTTTGTCTGTCTGTCCGTTCGCATGATAACTGCCATAAAAATAACTTTATCAAAATGAAATTTTAGTATGCAGTTGAGACGGTCTGGAGGACATATGGCAATGTAAGTGAATAACATCACCCAATTAGTTTTGGATTAAACCTGGGTTGAAAAAATGAAATACATTGAACGCTACGGAATCTAATTTTTTAAACATATTTTAAGCGAATTTAAAATTCACAAATTGCTTCAAAAATTTTAGGAAATATTCAAATTATCCCATAAAATATATTAAAAAAATTTCAGCAAAATATGTTCGGTAGTTTTGTAAATAAAAATTAAAATAATTACTGTACCCATATTATATGAAGAGATCACGTGACCCACTACAAAATAAAATATGACATCCATCTTGTGTCAAAATTGTGATTTTTAAAGTCCCTTTTAATTTATACTTAGTGTTGTATTCGTCCTAAAACAGCTTTATTTTTGCTTGAATTCTGTGATCTATAATCTGAAACAACGCAATTCAGCAAGATATAAAAAAAATTCAGCAAGATATAATTCAGTAGTTCTTAAATGAAAATTAAAATAATAATTACACCTTTTATATGAAGAGATCACGTGACCATTATATGAAGAAATCATGTGATCCACTTCAAAATAAAATACGGCATCCATCTTGTGTCACAATCGTGATTTTTAAAGTTCTTTTTAATTTATATTTAGTGTTGTATCCGTCCTAAAACCGCTTTATTTTTTATTTTTTCCCGCACATCTATATACTGCGTCAACGCAATTATAATATTTTTGAGTTTAAATGATCATCAAACTTTGATTATTTCTACAACAAAGTCTAATTTTCACGAATGGAGAATGTAAACACATCAAGCTGTAAGATGAGTTGTATAAGAATTGCTAAATTTCTTTAACGCAAAATTACTTAGCTCTGGAGTCTGCAATATAGCTGATATGAATGAAACATTCATTAATTTTACGCAGAAAAGCAGACGATTCTATAGTATTGCCTTGTTCGATGAAGTTTTAAGCATGGATTTGGAAAGTACTTTTACCTCCATGGTTTTAAGTTTTTAAGTAAAATAAATTATTGTTGTATTGTGATAATTAAAAAATATCGCCGCTGAATGAAGGAAATGGAAAAAAGATTATGAATGAAATATTCACTACTTTTATATATAGAGCCAGGAGATTTATATTTCGATGCTGTTATTTGAATAAAGTTCATTTGTTTTCGATGCAGTTTTGGAATATAATAAATTATTGTAGTATTGTGATAATTTTAAAAATATCACCGCTGAATGTATCGCATTTTAGAGATGTTTAAATAAAATTGCATTGTAGTTGGAAAGTGTTTCATAATCAATGCTTTATGCAAGATTGATCTTGTTATTATTAGAATAGAAGGCATGATTCCATACCCACGCTAAAATTTAGAATCTTGAGTAAAGGACATGTTATTGCGGGCAATTTAAAATGTTGTTTTAGAAATTATCTTTGATTCCGTTATTGATTCCGTTAAAAGTTCGTTGGAAAAGGATTCGATTTTCCCAATGGTACTAAAATGGGAACTGCATGATAATATTTTCGACAGCTATTTGTGTGAAAATAGCTTAAAATTGCACGTCAACATAAAATAATTAAAAAACTAATTCAGATTTTAAACAAATAGCTGCGATAAATCTCGGGACCGGCCCTAATCTATCAGTGTATTTTGTATGTGTGTGTGGTTTAAATTCTCCACTATAGAGCCAATAACTAAACAGACATCATCTTTAATAATTTAAGAAGATTTTATTAGAATTTCAATTTGATAAATCTTATGTTTTTATAAATTACTGGCAGTGTACACGTTCTTTGTGCGGAATATATGATATAAAAAAACTTAAAATTCACAATTATGTGCAAATTCCTATAGTATTATAAACGACATTGTTATTCAAAATATTCTATTAAAATATTTAATTTCATTCTCCTAAAAATAAGAATATCTGTTCTCGCTATACAAAACTATCTCAACAGGCAGATCTGCAGAATAAAATATTATGGTTCAGTTTGTAAATGAATTTACCAAAAATATGAAATAAGACCGATATATGGCAAAATCAAAGCAAAAAAAAATGATGGTAAAAAATATTCCCATGCTACTTTTATTCTGTTTCAACAACTGGATAAATACAATATATGAGTTAATTGGCAATGCACAATGAAATACTAAAATTATTTGCCAAAATAAGACAGATGACATAAGAAATTGAAAATATTCCCATAATCTTTAAACCCGGAGCCCGAGGGCGAGACATCCCAGTGGTTAGCGCGAAGGAATTGCACTCGGACGATCCCAGTTTGACTCCCGCCTCTGCCCAAACTGTCGCCGTGTTCACACGGAGTACTATCACGTTAAGCATGTGGGTCCGTAAGTCCTTCCGAGACGTTGGTGGTAGCGGAAGGAGGGTACGTTCCCTGTGGATGCCTCCCCCTTTGAGTTTCGTTCTAAATTGTGTGGCACTTCCCAGCCGATCAAACAGATACCTTACACTTTCGGGTATGTTAGACGGCCTGAGCCAAAGACGAAGAGACACGTAGCTCGTAATTGATATAATCCAGTCAGAAATGCAAAAATTTATTCAATTTGTTTTTATATCCATTTCTTTATTATTTAAATTAGAATAAATATCGTCTGACATATAAACACATTTAACTTAATAGCATTGCAAAATAGCATGATATTCAAATAAATGTGCGGAAAAATACCGTCTGCCTAATATTATTTCTATAAGATGTTCATTTTTAACACGGTTCAACATAGTTGAAAAGTATTTACGACTTTGTTCATTCTGTCTGTCTGTATGTATGTTTATCTGTCTGTGCATTCACACGATAACTGCCGTAAAAATTGCTTTATCAAACTGAAATTTTAATTTGTTGTTCATACGATCTGTGGGACATATGGGAATGAAAATGAATGATATCACCCAATTAGTTTTGGATTGAACCCAGGTTGAAGAAGTGAAATACATTGTGTGAGACCAGAAATTGTTCTCACATGAGACATTTTTATTTGATTATTTATGGTGTCCTTTAAGGAAAAGAAAGCTTGAGTCTGGCTGGCGCCGAACTTTACGACAACTTGAACTTTTAGGTCAAATGCTATAAATTTAGGTGTGCCTATAAATTAGGTGTGCCTATAAATTTAGGAGTTGCAGTTAGAGTACGAGTATTTACACTATCATGACTTAAGAGTAAGAGACGAAAGACAACGAGTAGCAGATATGGACGAAAAGAGTGCAGTTGTAGACGAAATCAGATGCAGCATATAAATCCAACAGATTTGTAAAGGTTCCGTAGATGTTCCAAATTAATGGAGGTAGATCAAATGGCGAGTGCATTAGTAGTACGAGGAAGAGCCACTCACCACAGAGTTATGGCAGTATAAGACTGATGCAAGCCTCAGAACGATGATAAGCCCAAGATTAAACTGGAAGGTATGTGCTCTGATTGTTATCGGTCCTAGACACCATCGTAAAACTAATAATTCTAGTCGCATATCTCCCCGTGCTAAAATAATTAAATGAAAATTGATAGTAATTGAATATTGATATTTATGAAAATTGGTGTTATTGATAAATTGATGTTGTTAATAAATTATAATGTTTAAGTTTAAATAGTCTAATCTTTTTATATTAATTAATAATGCTTTTCAGGACTTACACAAAAGGTAAAAATAATTGGAGGGTTATTGCTTAAACACAACGCTCTTATAATCATTAAAATTAAAGATAAACAATTAATGTTAATTGTAAGTTAAACTGTAAGTTTCCTTTTTTCTTACGTCCCACATTTGGTTTCCGTGACGCTTTTGTGTGAGTCATAAATTTAAATGAAAATTTTATTAAATAATTATAAGGTGAATAATATTGAGATAGATAGAAATAATTTAAAATAAAGAAATGAATGAAAATTTTGGAGGAGCATATGTTGACCAGATATTTTGCATTGTTAAAATTAAATATGCGCAATCACTTTGAAAATGAAAAGAAGTTGATATTATTCTAATTGAAAATAGTGTGTGAAAAATTTATTATAGTATATTAAGAATATTTTAATTGCATGAAGTGTTTTATGTGCAGTATTTTTGAAGTGTATTCATGTTATTTAGATTAAGTTAGAAAATTTTGGAAGCGATAATTTTGTGTTAAATGCCTCAAAGGAATTACCGAAATTCGAGACGTCAAATGTCTCCCGATAGGTCACAAATAGAAAGAAGTGAAAATCAGAGAGTAAGAATGGATAGCTTTAATTGATTAATGTATTGCCGTTTTTTAATGGAAAAGAAAATGAGGACATTGAATTTTTTTTAACGCAATTTCAAAATATTGCAGAAATGGCCGAATGGTCAGAAGAGAATAGAGTAATAATTGTAAAAACGAGATTAAAGGAAAAGGCTTTAGAATTTTTGACAAAAAAAGGGAATTACAGAATGCAAACCATATGGGAGATGTTAAAAAAATTTTGATGAAACAATTTAAAGCACCTGTTACTATGCTGCAAAAGCAAATAAATTTAAATAAAATAAAGATGAAGCCAGGTATGAAGGTAGCTGAGCTAGCGTTAAATATTTCTAATTCAACAAATGAATTTGTAGGAAATAACTCAACTAGTGAAATGTTTGAAATTAAAAACAATTTAATGCTTTCAAAATTGTTAGAAACTTTAAGAGAAGATCTTGCATTTGAAATTAAGAAAATAAATATTAATAATTTTGACAAAGCAGTAGAATTTGCTGAACATTTGGAGAAAATTATGCAGGAACAAGGTGACCGTTCAGAAATAAATACAAATGATCGCAACGAGAATATGGGCAGAAAATTTAATGTTAATCAACGGGGAAGACAGGGAAAATCACAAAATGAAATTAAATATTGTATAGGATGCGGAAAAAGAGGGCACTATTTTGATACCTGTTAGCACAACCAAAACGCTCAAAATAATTATGAAGTAAATAAATATGGGAATAAAAGAAATGAATTTAGAAATGATCAAAATAACGAATTTAGAAATGGGCAAAGTAATGGTTTTCGCAATACGCAAAATAGTGGATTCAGAGATAAAAATGATAGTCGGTCAAATACCCAAACTTTTGCGAAACGAGGATTTAAGGGGCAAGAAAGAAACCATAGCGGGTCTCTAAACTGACTGAGGGACTTTGGCCAAATCAAAATTTAAAAACTAGACCAAAGTCCCAATCGAAAGAAGAAAAATTGCAAACGCGAATTAAGATATCGAGTTATGATAAAAGGGAGGATCGCACGAGCAGCCCGGGTCCCAAGATTAAAGCAAAGCAACATAATGAAAATGAATATCAAAATAAAAATGACAATAAAGAAATAAATTGTGTTGAAAGCATGCAAAAATTTACCCATCTTTCCTGCCCGAGAGATGTGGTGCTTGAGACTATTGTAGATTCATTGGCACGGCCCGGATGGGTCCGCTTCGATGCCCAATTCGTCAAAAGTCTAAAAAGTGAGGCAAATATTAATAAAAAGAAAATTGAGGAAAATACATGTGTAGAAAATAATATAGGTAAAAACATCACAAATAAGGAAAATACAGGAGTTAAAGAAATTAATAAAAATGAAAATGAGGCGTGCAATGCAAAAATAAATTTAAATGATGAGCACAAAAATGAAGTTAACTCAAAATCGACTCAAATCGATAATAAAAAGTATGATGAAATTAAGGAAACTAGTTGTAAAGTTTCGCAAATTGATTCACAAATTATTGAAGGTAGCCATGTTAATGACTCTACTTGTTCAAATGATGAAAATAATAAAATTGTTGATACAGAGAATGAGTTTAAAATTGTAACTATTGCAAAAAAGCCAATTGTCACACATGATGAAGTTAAAGGCACATTTGAATTTAATGAAAATATTAAAAATGGTTATTGTGACAGTCAAAAAATTGCACAGGTCGATGAGGCCAATTTTCATAAAAATGAAAAGGTTAATGATTTTTCTGAAAAAGAATGTGTTAATGAAGAGTCAAATCTTGACGTCCAGGTCTATGTCATGCTCACACGCAGGATAGCTTTGCAACAAGGTCAGTTGATTGCAGAACAATTCGACATAAGCCAGGAAATTCAGGATAAGGATCTTTATCCCCACAAAACACGCAAAATTACTCTTTCCATTTGGTGCAATTCTAACTGTAATAAAAAATAACAAAATTGATATTGTAATTTGTAATCAAAAGAAGGTTGAAATTACATTTAATAAAAATATGCGAGTAGGAGTTATTAAAAATTTCAAAAAAATTACTAATGAAGAAATGCAAATCGGAGATACCGTATTTTTGAAAAAGGAAAATAAACTCAATATGTTTCAAGATAGATTTCAAGGACCGTTTCGAATCATTGAACTTGGAAAAGCAAATATATTGACCATTAGAAATAAATATAACATGAAAGATGAACCAATTAAAATTCACGCTACCCAATGTTATATCGAACAAAATGTACAAAGTGCGGAAGAATTGATAGAAAAATATGATATGGACAGTGAAATCGATGATATTCACGCAAAAAAATGTCATATAGCACAAAAGGTACGAAGTGAAAGTAAATATAACGGTAACGGTGAAATAATTGAGATTCAATCAAAAAAATGTTATACTGTACAAAGTGTACATATTGAAAATGTTCAAAATATGAATGAAAATATTCAGCATGGAAGCGAAAATACAGATATCAAAATTATGCAAAATCAAAAAGGTGATAAAAATTCTGAAAATATTGATCAAGAAATTATGCAAAATGAAAATGTTAAAATTCAAAGGGTACATAGTCAAGATCTTAATGGTCAGAAAATGCAAAACGAAAGTCAAAGTCATGATAATGGAAATACTCAAAAATTACTTGAAATTAAAATAAGGGATGTTTTGGAAAATAAAATCAAAATCTTAATGGTCAGAAAATGCAAAACGAAAGTCAAAGTCATGATAATGCAAATACTCAAAAATTACTTGAAAAGAAAATAACGGATGTTCTGGTTAGTCAAAATGTCAATTTTGAAGGTGGTCAAAATACAACTAAAAGTCATACTAAGGAAAATATTCAAATTTCAGAGGACAATAGAATAATGGAAGTTTTGGAAAGGAAAAATCAAAATTTTATTTTTCAACAAATTCAAAATGAAAATGAAAATGGAAATCATGATAATGATAAGCAAAATTCACTTGAAAATAAAAGAATGGATGATTTGGTTGATCAAAATAATAATTTTCAAGAAATACAAAATTCAAATGTTAGTAAAAGTATTCAAAATGAAAATAATGAAATAATAAGGGATAGTAATCACAATGATGAGGAAGGAAATGATATTTCAAAAGTAGATTCAGAAATAATTGAAAGTCAAAGCAAATATAAAGAATATGTTAGGCAGAAATTAAAGTTACTAAATGAAATACATATTTATAACACAAATGAATTTGAAAACATTCATGAACATGGGGAGAGAAGGCTTGGTCAAAATTGTTTCAAGAAATCAAGAAATTTTAAAAATTCAAATTTTGCTGATGATTGGTATTTAAAGAATTGTAAAATGAGAGAGAGATAAAAAGAATAACAAATCAAAATGAATTAAAAGAAAAATGATATGGAATTGAAAATATTTTCAAAATGAAAAAATGGATAATGATATGAAATTTAAAAAAAAAAAAAGCAATAAGGAAAGAATTGTTTAAGAATGAAAATGGTATGAATTTCTAAGAAAAAAATGAATAATCATGGAATGGTTTAAAAATGAACATGGTATGAAATTTACAAAAATTGATAATAATTGTACAAATGGTTCTTTTTCAAAAATAATATTATATATAATGTATAATGTTAAGTCAGAATATGACATGTGATAAGAAAATTATGCAGAGATTAATTTATGTAAATAAATCTACAAAAATGAAAGGTAAAATCAAAATATGTTACCTAATTGGGTAGATGCATGGTCTGGAGCCAAATCCAGGCAAGGGCAATGCTGCGCAGGCAGTCCAGTCAAATACTTCATTGTTCAGGATAAAGTAGCTTTCATTCACTTCAAGTTGTGTTCAAAGGCAAAAATCTTCTGAGGGAAGAGAGGTCTTTTGAGGGAAGAGTCTTGAGGCTTAAAAATTGAATGACAGGTTTAAGTAAAGTAAAAAAATAAGTAATGAGCTGAAGGTGAGAATAATAAAGATTAGTCATAGATGGTATAAAATTTATGTCAAAAAGTAAACAATGGAATAAATAATTGAAAATTTTAAATCAATTTGAATTTAAAATGTTAAATTATGAACGGTAAAAAGAGCTGTAAATCGCCCGTTGCAATAAAGCAATCGAGGACACGATATCTCGTGTAGGAATGCTCAAATGTGAAAAATGCATTGAAAATGCTTAGATAAATAAATGTTTGAGGAATAATATAAATTGTATAAGCAATTTAAATAACTAAATTAATCCTAAAGTGACAGGATGAATGAATTAAATTTAGTTAAATGTTTGTTTACGTGAATAAATTTTTCATGAATATATAAATTGTATAAGCAATTTAAATAACTAAATTAATCCTAAAGTGACAGAATGAATGAATTAAATTTAGTTAAAATTTTGTTAAGTGAATAAATGAATAACTTCACAGAAGGTGTAAAAATAAAGGTTGAAATAAAAAAATAATTGAAAAGTGGTGAGTGCAAAATAAAGCATTTTTGTTGTTCATTTACAACTTAAGAAAAGGTTACGATAATCATGTGTGTATAAATAAATTTAGATATGAAAATAAAATGTAAATAAATATGGAAATGAAAATAAATTTAGGTATTGTTGAGGAAAATTGTACATTAATAAATAAATGTGAAATACATGTCAAATGAATATAAATAAATACGGAAGGAATAAATGAATATGTTAAATAATAGGGCATTCAGATGGCAGTGGGGAATGTAAATAAAAACATTAAAGTTATCGATGAGATACGATAGCAGTTGAAAAGTGTTTGTAAACAAACGGCAATCTACGTAATATATATATATATATATACTCTGTTATTAATGTAATATAAATTGATGATTAGGTATTTTTAAATGTGAAAAGTTATGAAAATATATTCTGAATAAGGTGTTGAGAAATGTTTTTATAAATAAAATGAATTAGGATGCAATAAATGTCATATTGGTAAATAAATAAATGATAATTTGCATTACGGCGATAAAGGGGTTAGCCGCAATTACTAAATGTCAAAGTAAATAAACAATTAGATAATAATGTGTGAGATAGAATGATAAACAATCAAGCGTTATAAATGTCAGGTATTCAAAGTCAATAGGATTAAAATATATTGAGATACATAAATATGATAATTTGGTAGGTACGGTGAGTAAATAAATCGGCGTTTAAAAAAAGGATTAATAAATAAAAAGGATTTCTATTCATAGGATGTTAAAGATATAAAAAAATAAATAAATGCATTAATAAATTTTCTAGTAAGTAGAAAATGAACGGAGCTCATTGTAAAGAAGCGTTAAATATAAAAATTTACTATTAAGTATAGGGTTTTCAGACAAGAAATTAAAGTCTTGAGTGTGTTTAAAAAGTTGAAATAATTTTATATAAACTGTAAAAGTTATGAACGTGTTAAGCAAGGAGTTAAAATAAATAAAATTTAAACAAATTATATATCAAAAAAGTTAAATTTAAAAATTTAAAAAAAAAAAAATTAAATTTAAAAAAAAAAAAATTTCAAATTTTTTTTTTATTTCATAAAGTCATATGGAAGGTATAGAGAAAACAAAATTAAATAAGAGAGAATCTTAACATGAAATGGAAAGGTGAAATTTAAATATTAAAATAATACAATAAAATAATTTCAAATGTGAATAATGTTAATATAAAAGGGTATACGTGCAGTAATAGAAGGTACCATATAAGATGACTTTGATAATTGATACAAGTCACCCCAAAGGAACCAACTGAATAATATTTAAATAAGGGGCTATTTTAAGTTGAGTTTAAAAAAAAGAGAGAGAGCTATACAATGCTAATATAATGTACAAGCCCGTCTGAGCAGAGTATAAAAAGTATAGAAGTATAAAAAGTTTATTATCAGATATGATTAATAATTAAATTGATGAGGAGGAAATATATTTAAAAGAATAAGTCGACGTTTATATAACACGTCGAGTGGGTTAATAAAATATGTACAATACTTGATTACAAGCCGTGAACACGCTGGCAGTATCCTTGTTCAGCCCGCTTGAATCCGCGCCGCACGTTGTCCATTTCAACGTTGCTTTGTCATTGCAATAAGAGTAAAGTTGAGGGAATTCAGGCTGCTAATCGCTGTGCAAAAAAGCGAATAAAAAGAGGAAACGATTAAAAGAAAGGTAATCGTTTTCGAGTCTTTTATTTGCAAGCTGGTCACTTTCCAAGTTCGGAAGGGGTATTGAACGCCGTTTCCGGATATTCACTACCGATGGAGAAAAAGGGGTCTTTAAGAAGGGTTCTTCTAATGATCTTTTTGAAAACATCAATTAGTTGCTGTCGTCAAGTGCAAGGGGTTGTTGTTGTTTGTTTACATTCTGGGCCAAGATGGCCTATTAAAGGGAAATATCAAAATGTGCCATTCCCAATGGCAAAGTTAAGGTTACTTAAAGAGGCTGATGTGACAGTATGTGAATATTAAAAAAAAATGTTTGATTGTTATATAATAAGTATGTACCAGTATCAAGGTTAAACAAAAATGTTATATATGTGAAAGTTATCAATTATGGAAATTAATGAAGTATGAAAAGAATTTGGTGAAAAAAATAGTATACTGTGTAATTTTTACAAAAAAAATGTGTAATGGTGTTAAAAATATAAAAGTGGATAGTAGTGTGTAACATTTCAAGGTGAATGTGCATCTTTTACATAGATACAAAATCTCTTACAAAAATCTTTTTACATAGTCAAAATTTAATTTAGCTTCAATTGAAAGCTGGACCTGATAGAGTTCATGAGTACATAACTTGTGTTTATTTAGTGCATATAATGTGCTAAAAAACTTTTGTGTTACAGCAAGACTGTTGAACTAATACTGGACGAACTTTGTCCCCAAGAAAGTGAAAAATGCCAAATTAAAAAGTGGCATCTGAATGGAAATTTTTTTCGAACTCTATTGTTGTTGAATTTTTTTTGTTGTTGTCTGTGGGAAGATATGTGAGACCAGAAATTGTTCTCACATGAGACACTTTTATTTGATTATTTATGGTGTCCTTTAAGGAAAAGAAAGCTTGAGTCTGGCTGGCACCGAACTTTACGACAACTTGAACTTTTAGGTCAAATGCTATAAATTTAGGTGTGCCAGGCCACAGGGGCTGAGAGGGGCTGTGAAGTGATGCCATTGGGTTCAGAAGAACCAATGAGCGCCAAGGGGAAGAAGGGCGGAGCTACCCCCCCCCCCGCCGAAGGAACCACAAGTCTAAAACAGATTTACGAAATGAGCGAAGTTAATATGACCTAGCGGACATGACTTAGGAGTTGCAGTTGACGTACGAGTATTTACACTATCATGACTTAAGAGTAAGAGACGAAAGACAACGAGTAGCAGATATGGACGAAAAGAGTGCAGTTGTAGACGAAATCAGATGCAGCATATAAATCCAACAAGTTTGTAAAGGTTCCGAAGATGTTCCAAATTAATGGAGGTGGATCAAATGGCGAGTGCATTAGTAGTACGAGGAGGAGCCACACACCACAGAGTTATGGCAGTATAAGACTGATGCAAGCCTCAGAACGATGATAAGCCCAAGATTAAACTGGAAGGTATGTGCTCTAATTGTTACCGGTCCTAGACACCATCGTAAAACTAATAATTCTAGTCGCATATCTCCCCTTGCTAAAATAATTAAATGAAAATTGATAATAATTGAATATTGATATTTATGAAAATTGGTGTTATTGATAAATTGATGTTGTTAATAAATTATATTGTTTAAGTTTAAATAGTCTAATCTTTTTATATTAATTAATAATGCTTTTCAGGACTTTCACAAAAGGTAAAAATTATTGGAGGGTTATTGCTTAAACACAACGCACTTATAATCATTAAAATTAAAGATAAACAATTAATGTTAATTGTAAGTTAAACTGTAAGTTTCCTTTTTTCTTACGTCCCACACATTGAACCCTATGGGACATAATTTTTCAAACATTTCTAAGCGAAGTGAAAATTCACAAATTGCTTTGAAAATTTTAGGAAATATTCAAATTATCCCATAAAATATATAAAAAAATGTCAGCACTATATGTTCGGTAGTTTTTTAAATAAAAATTAAAATAATAATTGCACCCATATTATATGAAGAGATCACGTTACCCACTTCAAAATAAAATATGGCATCCATCTTGTGTCAAAATCGTGATTTTTAAAGTTCTTTTTAATTTATATTTAGTGCTGCATCCGTCCTAAAACCGTTTTATTTTTTTTTCAGTGCATCTATATACTGCGCCAACGCAATAACAATATTTTTGCGCTTAAATGATCATCGAACTTTGATTATTTCTACAAAGAAGCCTAATTTTAATTTTTGCATAAAGTAAGCAAATCAAGCTGCAAGATGAGTTTTATAAGAATTGCTGATTTTTTTAACACAAAATGATTTTAAAGTCTCTGGAGTCTAGAGTTTAGCTCTGGAGTATAGGTGATATGAATGAAATATTCATTGATTTTACATAGAGAAGCAGACGATTTTATAGTATTCCCCTTGTGGGATGAAGTTTTAAGCATGGATTAGAAATTACTTTTACCTCCATGGTTTTAAGTTTCCAAATAAAATAAATTATGTAGTATATTGTATTACTTTGATAATTTTAAATATATCACTGCTGAATGTATCGCATTTTAGAGATATTTAAATAAAATTGCATTGAATTTGGGCCGTGTTTCATAATTAATGCTTCTTACGAATAATCTTTCTGGTTTATTATTATCTCGACAACTCTGGTGCCAGAAACTTAAAACATAGACAACATTTTAAATAGGACTAATTCAAGGCTAAGCACAAGATTTCATGAAATTCGGTGCAGCCGGTTTCCTGTAATGATGAGACAAAGAAACACAGACACATACTACATACAAACAGATTTCCAATTTTAATTTTATAGATTACTAGCAGCATATCCGTTCTTCGTAAGGAGTATATAATATAAACAAACTTATAATTCGCAATCATGTGCAAACTCTGTTAAAATATTAAATTTATTGCTCCTAAAGAGAAGTATAAGAACATCTGTTCTCACTATGCAACATTATCTTCACGGGCAGATCTGAAGAATAAAACAACTTGGCCCCTTTTGTAAGCAAATTTACAAAAAACAAGAAAGATCAATCATGCTTAAAGCATTGATTATGAAACACTTTCCAACTTCAATGCAATTTTATTTAAACATGTCTAAAATGCAATACATTCCTCGGTAATATTTTAAAACTTATCACACTACTACATTAATTTATTATATTTGAAAACTTTAACCTTCATCGAAAAAAATGAACTTCATTCAAATGACGGCATTGAAATATAAATTGCCTGGTTTAAACATCTCTAAAATGTGATACATTCCTCGGTAATAATTTTAGAATTATCATAATACTAGGAGAATTTATTATATTTGAAAACTTCATCGAAAACAACTGAAATTCATTCAAATGACGTCATAGAAAAAATAACACGACTGGCTCTCTCTATAAAAGCAGCATTTCATTCATAAATAATTTCCCATTCATGTCATTCATCACAATGCTATAATAATTTGTTTTATTTAAAAATTAAGATCATGGAGCTACAAGTAATTAAACTCTATGCGTAAAACTTCATCGAAAAAAATGGTCCTTCTCTTTGTAAAATCAATTAATATTTCATTCATATCAGCTACGCAGACTCCATGAACTAAATAATTTTGTGTTAAAGAAATACAGCAATTCAAATACAACTCATTCAACATATTTTGCTGTTTACATATTACATAGGTGAAAATTAGGCTTCGTTGTAGAAATAATCAAATTTGGATGAGCATTTAAACTCAAATATATTGTAATTGCGCTGTTTCAGTATGTAGAAGCACAGAATTTAAGAAAAATAAAGTGGTGTTAGGACGGATACAACACTCAATATGAATTAAAAATAACTTTAAAAATCACGATTTTGAGACAAGATGGATGCCATATATCATTTTGAAGTGAGTCACGTGATCTTTTCATATAGTGGCCACGTGATCTTTTCATATAGTGGTCACATGATCGCTTCATGTAAGAGATGTTATTATTATTTTAATTTTTATTTAAAAAACTACTGAATATATTTCGCTGCATTTTTTTTTATATATTTTATGGAATAATTTGAATATTACCTAAAATTTTCAAAGCAATTTGTGAATTTTAAATCCGCTTAAAAAATGTTTGAAAAATTAGGTCCTATAGGTTTCAATGTATTTCATTTTTTCAACCCGGGTTCAATCCAAAACTAATTGGGTGATATTATTCATTTATATTCCCATAGTTCCTACAGACCGCCTGAACAACATACTAAAATTTCATTTTGATTAAGTCCTTTTTACGGCAGTTATCGTGCTAACGGACAGACAGACAGACAGACAGAATGAATGAATGAATGAATAAAGTCATAAACACTTTTCAACTTTGTTGTAAAGTGGTAATAAAAAAAAGAATTGAATCAATATATGCAAAATGAAAGCATTAAAATTGTATAGGACCATTACTACTTATATACGCGAATATTGGAAGATATAACCTGTATTAGTACATTAGAAGATTACGCGTATATTACAATATGAGTCTCAAAAATCTTTGCCAAAATAAAAGAGATGACGTAATAAATTGAAAATATCAATAATCCCCGCAATCTTTATACCAGAGGGTCGTAATTGATTCCAATATATGTCAATATATATCAAAACATATGCCAATATACCTCTACTACTTATATTCTCGTAGATTAGAAGAGATACCCGTGTATTTGTAGAAAATTACTCGTACAACGTACAATATATGAGTTTAAACAATTTTTGTCATAATAAAACAATAGCATAATAACCTGAAAATATCACTAATCCTTGAATCAATAATAAACGAAAATATCAATAATAATAACGTTTAAATCTGAAGACCGTAATTGATATTATCCAGTCAAAAATACTATAAGAAAAATCAAATCGTTCTTTTCTAAAATATATATTTATATCCATTTATTTATTATTCAAATCAAAAAAATAATAATTAAAATTAACAGACAGATTTAATTTAATTGCGTTTCTGAGCAACATAATATAAGATAGAATCTTCCTCATAAACTGCGAAATTAAATAACCATTTTGATTTCTTTATACTTTTGTTCAGTAAAAGCTTGTGAAAATAAACCATGGAGATAGATTTCTCATTTAAATCATGTTTCAAACAATTCATGTTTTCAGAAAGTGACTAATTAGCGCAAAAAATCTTCCACCAAACTCGAAGATAAAGTTTTAATTCACTTTCAAACGATTTTTAAGCTTTTCGTTTGGATAAACCACGGAGTTAGAGAATAGAACTCCTAGGAAAAAGTTTCGTTTTTCATTAATATCTCAATAACCCCTGGTCTTAGATACTCAAAACTTGGACAAATTTATGGGGGACTATTTCAAGGCCATCAACAAAATTTCATCAAACTCGGTTCAGCCGTTCTTCCGTGATGATGAGACAAAAAAAAATTTGTTTTATACTAATATCTCGAGAATCACTGATCATAAAAGCTCCAAACATGGACTAAAATTTAAGTGGGACTATGTCCAGGCTACTCACAAAATTTCATCAAATTCGGTTCAGCCGTTCTCCTGTGATGACGGGACAAACAGACGAACAGACAGATTTTCAATTTTATTTATATAGGCTAGCAGCATACCCGTTCTTCGTACGGAGTATATAATATAAAGAAATTTATAATTTGCAATCATGTGCAAATTCTGTTAAAATATTAAATTTATTGCTCCTAAAGAGAAGTTTAAGAATATATGTTCTCACTATGCAAAATTATCTTCACGGGCAGATCTGAGGAATAAAACATCCTGGCCCCTTTTGTAAGCAAATTTACAAGAAAAAGGAATTACTGAATCAATATATGCAACCCCGTACTACTTATATTGTCGCAGATTAGAAAATATGCCAGTGTATTAGTAGAAGATTACCCGTATTACATTATGAGTCTCAAAAATATATGCCAAATTAGAAGAGATGACGTAATAAATTGAAAATATCAATAATCCCCGTACTCTTTGTACCAGAAGTTCGTAAATGATTCCAATATATGCCAATATATATCAAAACATATGCCAATATACCTGTACTACTTATATTCTCGTAGATTAGAAGATATACCCTTGCATTTGTAGAAGATTACTCGTACAATGTGCTATATATCAGTTTCAACAATTTTCGTCATAATAAAACAATGGCATAATAACTTGAAAATATCAATAATCCCTGAATCAACAGTCCCCGAAAATATCAATAATAATAATGTTTAAACCTGAAGACCGTAATTGATTATATCCAGTCAAAAATGCAATGTCAATGAAATTTATTTTATATACATATCTTTATTATTCAAATCGGAAAAGATTTAATATAAAATCGTATGCCTCATAACACATTAGATCCGTTGCTAAGCGACATAATATCATTTGCTTCAAATAAATTGATGGAAATCATATCGTCTGAATAAAGCGATCTCCATGGAAGGTTTGGCGACATTTTAGTCAATTTAGCGATAACTTAAAAAATCGCCAAATTTATCGCCAAGTGGGACTGTAGAACTGATAGTCCCATTTTGCGACAAATTGACGAAAAATCATCACAATACTATCCCCTAACAAAACACAATTAATTTCATTTATTATTCGCGATTTTATCAATTCCATGATATTTTTATGGATTGACAAATATTTTTATCAATTTGGTGATCTTAAAGAAATTCGTTAAATGTGTTACTAAGTAGGATGGATGGACTGACCGACAAATGCGACCGAAACATCATTTCAGTACTCTATTCTAAAAAAAAACAAATTTAATATCATTGATTTGCGTCATTTTTTTAAATTTGGAGACATTTCCGCTAATTTGGTAAAGTTTAAGAAAATTTACCAAGTTATTTAGAGATATCCCGCTAAATTCGTAGCTCTGAATGTGCAGATTTGAAGAATAAAATATCCCGATCCCGTTTGTATATACTAAATGAAAACACTAAAAATGTATTATAAGATACACCCGTTCTACTCTTTTTCTGCTTCAACAATCGGCTAAATGAATTTATTGGGTAAATAAAATACATGATTTTATTAGCTAAACACAATGAGCTTGAAACCTCTTTGCTAAAATAAATGAAAGTGATGTACACAGTCCGCAATTTATATAATTAAAAGAACAATCAAACCGTTCATTTAAAATATATATATTTACATCCATTTATTTATTATTCAAATAGAAAAAATAATAATAAATATTAACAACACATTTCATTTAATTCCGTTGCCGAGCAACAATATATAAGATAGAATCTTCCTCATAAAATGTGAAATTAAATAGCCATTTTGATTTCTTTATACTTTTCATCGTTGGGTAAAAATTATGAAAGTTAAACCATGGAGGTAGATTTTTCCATTTAAATTCATGTTTCAAACAATTCATGTTTTCCAATAGTGACGAATTAATGCAAAAATCCTGCACCAAACTCGGAAATAAAGTTTTATTTCATTTCGACGTTTTAAACAAACGATTTTCATCCTTTCCGTTTGGATAAACCACGGAGTTGGAGAGTAGAACTCCTGGGAGAAAGTTCCGTTTTTCATTAATATCTCGACAACCCCTGGTCTTAGAAACTCGAAACTTGGACTAAATTTATGGAGCGCTATTTCAAGGCTATCCACAAAATATCATTAAATTCGGTTCAGCCGTTTTTCCGTGATAATGAGACAAACGAAAATTTCGTTTTTTACTAATATCTCGAGAACCACTAGTCGTAGAAACTCAAAACACGGACTAATTTTAAGTGGGGTTATTTCTAGGCTACCCACCAAATTTCATCAAATTCGGTTCAGCCGTTCTCCCGTGATTATGGGACAAACAGACAGACAGACAGACAGATTTTCAATTTTATTTATATAGATATTGATATGTTTTCTGCATTAATAGTTTCAAAATAATTTATTGATATTCGCAACTAACATTATTTTATATTAGTAAGGTGCTTATGGATGTAGGGAAAAATAATATGTCCCGACAGCTCTGCGATTAGAATGCATCTCGTGAGCTCCATCAAACCTCTGGATACAATTGATTTTTTGCATATTAAAAACTATAAACTTTTAAAGATTTACAATATTGGATTTTGAAAAGAACTCTTTTTGCATACTTTTAATCAATACACCTATCGCATTAATATTTTTCTCTACCAGTTGTTCTCACTATCAAGGTAGCTCAGCTAGAAATTTTTTTGTGAAAAATCATCGGAGGCTTGAGTTATGAGGCAAAACTTTATACTGGAACTTAAGAGTGTGTTGTCAAATTGGCGATAAATCGTCGAACCTGGTTGAACTTTATTGAACCTACTATGCAAAATAATGAAGTTACTGAAAGTTACGAATAATGAGAAGAATTACTTCGTAATATTTGTTAAATTGAATATTTTGAAAGATGTAGTGCACCTTGTGAAAAAGTTAAATATTAAATATCTCGAAAATAGCTAGTGCTAACTTCTAAACAATTAAACAATCTATCGGGAAAATATAAATGTGTAATCCAACAAAGCGAAACAATCTAAAACTGGTTGCCAACGATGGGCTACCAATTCGTGATAAGCTCGGGAAGAAAAATAAGATTATCAAAGGGTAAAGAACATTTATATATGTAACAAACCGAGGCCGTAGTGGTCAAAAGATGAAAATGTCTACAAATTATTTACCTGGAAATTAAGCTTACCAGCAAATCAATTAATTATTAATTTCAGAGACAGAAAAGACTCAGTTTTGTTTTCTGGTACCATATAATCCTTGATTGATATTAAAATACTATATCATCATTTTTTAACACTTTACAACATAGTTGAAAAGTGTTTATGACTTTGTTCATTATGTCTGTATGCCTGTCCGTTCACACGGTAACTACCGGAAAAATGACTTTATCAAGATGAAATTTTAGTATGTTTTTGAGACGGTCTGTGGGGTATATGCGAATGTACTAAATATGAATAATATCATCCAATTAGTTTTGGATTGAACCCGGGATGAAAAAATTAAATACATTGAACCCTATGGAACTTAATTTTTTAAACATTTAAGCGAAGTTAAAATTCACAAATTGCTTAAAAATGTTTAGGAAATATTCAAATTTTCCCATATTATATTATATTTTATATATTATAGCAAATTATATTAGTCAGTTTTTTAAATAAAAATTAAAATAATAATTACACCCATATAATATGAAGACATTCAGTGACCCACTTTAAAATAAAATATGGTATCCTTCTTTTTTTCCCAGAGTCAAAATCGTGATTTTTAAAGTTCTTTTAAATTTCTATTTATTGTTTCATCAGTCCTAAAACCACTTTATTTTTGTATGTTTTCTGTGCATCTACATTTTGCGCCAACGGAATTACAATATTTATTGGTTTAAATGATCAAACTTTGATTATTTCGACAACGAAGCCTAATTTTAATAAATACAGAATGTAAACAAACGATTGTAAAATGAATTGTATAAGAATTGTTGTTGTTGAGACCCAGACCGTCCGACCTACCAGAAAGGTGTAAGGTAACTGTATGGACGGCCGGGAAGTGCCACCCAATTTAGACCGGAACCCAGTGGGGGAGGCATCCACAGGGACCGTACCCTCCTTCCCCTACCACCAACCTCTCGGAAGGACTTACGGACCCACATGTTTAACGTGATCGTACTCCGCATGAACACGGCGGCATTTGTGGCAGCGTGCAAATCTAGCGCGCAAACCACGGGGATACCGCACCCGAGATGGCCAACAGCACGCGGCGTTCCGAGGTGGTCACCCACCAAGTACTAACCGCGCCCGATGCTGCTTCACTTCGGTGATCTAACGAGAACCGGTGTTTTCAGCACGGTACGGCCGTTGGCCCTATAAGAATTGTTGAATTTTTTTTCACGCAAAATTATTTAACTATGGAGTCTGTAATAAAAGTATATGACTGTAATATTCACTACGTTTACGTAGAGAGCCAGATGATTTATATTTCAATGACGTCATTTGAATAAAGTTCCTATTTTTTTTAGATTTTTATTCGAAAGTTTTAAGTTTTCAATTAAAATAAATTACTGAAGTTCTGTGATACTTAAAAAAATATCACCGCTGAATGTATCACATTTTAGATGCTTAAATAAAATTGCATTTCAGTTGGAAAGTGTTTCATAATCAATACTTTATGCATGATTGATCTTTCTTGTTATGAATACTCTGGATAGATCATAATTCATCTATCAATAATTAAAATGCATCGTTGAGTTGCCATTTTTTGGCATCAATTTCAATTCTAATATTTATCTTAGGTACATTGCAGTCATGCATTTAATTATTAATTTCAAAGACGCCCCCCCCCCCCTCCCCCATCCTCAGCAAAATTCTCTTTATAAACATATTTTGTAACTAACATCATCTCTTCAAAATTTGAAAAGAACATAGAAAACATTTTTTCGTTATTTTATGTCTATTACAAACTTGTCTTTTTTACTTCCTTGAGTATTAATTTTTATTCTATACACTTCATAAGTCATTTTAATTAATAAAATTAAAATATATTCGTTAAAAGCAGAATATAATATAAAAAATAATTAATGGATAATATTTTTTTATTTTATATGCAACTTTTATCAAAATTGTTTTAATTTTCTTCTTTAGCGGCAGTTTGAGCTGTACATATTTCAAAAAATGTATCAATCTGAATAGGGTATTTTAACATAGCACAATGGCTAATTAATTAATCCCCGTTAACTACTCCGGGTCTAAATATGTCGAAAATTATACGACAATAGGTATATCACTTATTTTTACTTATTATAAAATGAACACGCCTCACAATGCCTAAACAAATTTATTCCTGTCATGCTAACTATTATTATTATGATAATAATTTTTTTTTATGTTGTGACTACACTTTTGTTAAAACGGCGTAAGGGTAATCAATTTTGAATCCAATTTGTAAACGTACCAAACTTAGCACAATGGCTAATTAATTCGTTTCGTCGGTTACCGCTTGTGAAAGAAACCATAAAAAATATACTCTCCACATCGGAAAAGAAATTTAAATAAGTTTTTACTCGAGTAACAAAATCCTTTCGAAATATACAATTACACAGTTTATCGTAAGACCTATCTGAGTTGAAACCAGATACTCCTCCTTTATTTTCTCCCAAATAAATTTAAATCACCAAGAAGTGATGGACCAAAGTGGATGGATAAACGTGATAATATAAAGATCTCCTAAAATATTTTTTACAATTTTAGGAAAACTGCTTATGCAATTGAAAAAACAGTATAGTGAAAGTTTGTATTTCTTTATTTTAATATATTTATAGTATTATTCATTTAAATCTATATCATTTACCATTTACGCACTGATTTTTTCAAATTATATTTACCACACTCAGATTTGAATCAACTGTTTTGGCGACATAATACTTTATTAATATGTATTCTTACTTGATTGTTCATAAACTACTAGGACCCGGGTTGAAAAAATGAAATACATTGAACCCTATGGGACCTGATTTTTCAAACATTTTTAAACGAATTAAAAATTCACAAATTGCTTCGAAAATTTTAGGAAAAATTCAAATTATTCCATAAAATATATATAAAAAAATTCAACAAAATATGTTCGGTAGTTTTTTGAATAAAAGTTAAAATAATAATTCCACCCATATCATATGAAGAGATCACGTGACTCACTTCAAAATAAAGTATGGCATCCATACTGTGTCAAAATCGTGATTTTATGTTATTTTCAATTTATATTTAGCATTGCATCCGTCCTAAAACTGCTTTATGTTTCATTTTTTTTTTCTGTGCATCTATATACTGCGGCAACGCCATTACAATATTTTTTAGTTTAAAAAATCATCAAACTTTGATTATTTCTACAACGAAGCCTAATTTTCACCTATGGAGAATGTAAACATATCAAGCTGTAAGGTTAGTTGTATAAGAATTGCTGAATTTCTCTAACGCAATTTTTTTTTAGCTCTGGAGTCTGCAATATAGTTGCTGATATGAACTTTTCAGAGGTGAATTTTAAAAATATCACCTCTGAATATATCCCATTTTAGAGATGTTTAAACATTCATTGATTTTATATAGAGAAGCAGACGATTCCACAGTATTGCATTTTCGATGAAGTTTAAGCATGGAGTTAGAAAGTAATTTTACTTCCATGGTTTTAAATTTTTAAGTAAAATAAATTATTGTAGTATTGTGATAATATTAAAAATATCGCCTCTGAATAAAAAGAACGGAAAAAAAGTTTATGAATGAAATATTCACTGCTTTTATACAGAGAGCCAGGCGGGCGCGGTAGCTCAGTGATTAGCGCGCTGGAATTGCACTCGGTAGGCCCGGGTTCGATTCCACCCACTTCCAAAACTGTCACCGTGTTCACGCGGAGTACGATCACGGTAAACATGTGGGTCCCTAAGTCCTTCTGAGAGGTTGCTGGTAGGGGGAGGAGGGTACGGTCCCTGTGGATGCCTCCCCCACTCGGTTCCGGTCTAAATTGGGTGGCACTTCTCGGCCGTCCAAACAGTTACCTTACACCTTTCTGGTAGGTCGGACGGTCTGGGTCTCAACAACAACAACAACAGAGAGCCAGGCGATTCATATTTCAATGACGTTATTTGAATAAAGTTCATTTGTTTTCGATGAAGTTTTCTATATATAATAAATTATTGTATTTTTACAGCATTGCTTTTTTTGACGAAGTTTTAAGTTTCCAATTATTGTATTATGATAATTTTAAAAATATCACCTCTGAATATATCGCATTTTAGAGATGTTTAAATAAAATTGCCTTTCAGTTGGAAAATGTTTCATAATCAATGCTTTATGCATTATTGATCGTTCTTGTTTTACTTTAAATTAATTTACGAATTCCCATTCTAAGCGGACCACGATTTCAAAGATCAGTTCAATAAATATTATAAAATATTCATAATATTTTATATTTAAATTTCACTAACTTTGTGGAAAGTTGCAAATTTCCAATAATTACTGTTAAACTAAACGTTAATTTTAACTTTAAGAACATTGTACCATGGAGCTTGTATATCATTAGTTTCCTGTGAAACAAGTTAAATCGTTTCACTATGTAGCGAAAGTCGTCTACTGCACACATCATATATTCTTGAATACCGCATCCATTTTCAAAGAGCTCAAAAAAAAAGGATAGCCATCTATAATTAACCTGCATCCCTTGATGAATCTCAAACTGATGTGTTTCTGATTACTATCAAATTACCAATGGTCTTTCTATTACAGAACATGCGTCCATCCTTTCTATTAAAAATTGTTGCACATGACTTTAGAATATGAATATTATTACTTCTCTTCCTAAAGGGAAGTATTATCTTCGTGTCGAAATTCTTTTCGACCGAATTAAAAATATATAGTACATTTCCGTAGGTGCTTATCTTCTTACACATTAAAAGAAGATGTTTGTCTATCTGTATCTCTGTCTGCGTGTCGTTGCTTCTGCAGCGGAAAATCGAACAGTCGGATAGGGGCGAAATTTGCTACAGGGGTGCTTTATGTCCCTATAATGCGCACCTTGGATAGATTTTTTTTTAAATATCGAATTAGGGTTTTTAACACTTTACAATAAAGTTGAAAAGTGTTTATGACTTTGTTAATTCTGTCTGTCTGTCTGTTTGTCCGTAAAAAACTGCCGTAAAACTGCCGTAAAAATATCTTAATCAAAATGAAATTTTAATATGTTGTTTAGACGGTCTGTGGGGTCTATGGGAATATAAATGAATAATATCACCCAATTAGTTTTGGATTGAACCCGGGTTGAAGAAAGGAAATACCTTGAACCCTATGGGACCTAGTTTTTCAAACATTTTTTAAGCGGATTTAAAATTCAAAAATTGCTTCAAAAATTTTAGATTATATTCAAATTATCCCATAAAATATATACAAAAAAATTTCAGAAAACTATATTGAGTAGTTTTTTAAACAAAAATTAAAATAATAATTACACCTCTTATATGAAGCGATCACGTGACCATTGGATGAAGAGATCACGTGATCCATTTCAAAATGAAATATGGCATCCATCTTGTCTCAAAATCGTGATTTTTAAAGTTCTTTTGAATTCATATTGAGTGTTGTATCTGTCCTAAAACCGCTTTACTTTTGCTTAAATTCTTCGCATCTACATACTGAAACAACGCAATTACAATATATTGGAGTTTAAATGATCATCCAATTTTGATTATTTCTACAACGAAGCCTGTTTTCCACTTATGTAAAATGTAAACAGCAAAATATGTAGAATGAGTTGTATAAGAATTACTGCATTTCTTTAACGCAAAATTATTTAGATCATGGCGTCTGCATAGCTGATATGAATGAAATATTCATTAATTTTACACAGAGAGGGACGATTTTCTTCGATGAAGTTTTAAGCTTCGATGAGTTTAATTACTTGTTCCTCCATGGTCTTAAGTTTTTAAATAAAATAAGTTATTATAGTATTGTGATGAATGAAATGAATGGGAAAATGTTATGAATGAAATGCTGCTTTTATAGAGAGAGCCAGGCGTGTTATATTTCGACGGCGTCATTTGAATAAATTTCAGTTGTTTTTGATGAAATTTTCAAATATAATAAATTATTGTAGTATTATGATAAAAATATATTTAAAAATATTACCGAGGAATGTATCGCATTTTAGAGATGTTTAAACCAGGCAATTTATATTTCAATGCCGTCATTTGAATGAAGTTCATTTTTTTCGATGAAGGTTTAAGTTTTCAAATATAATAAATTAATGTAGTATTGTGATAAATTTTAAAATATTACCGAGGAATGCATTGCATTTTAGAGATGTTTAAATAAAATTGCATTGAAGTTGGAAAGTGTTTCATAATCAATGCTTTAAGCATGCTTGATCTTTCTTGTTTTTAGTTATTTTACATTGAAGCACGATTTTGAGCAAGTTTCACACAAGTCAATCCCTTAACCATCGAAAATGTTACCAGAATTTTCCTCTTGAGAATATCCAAAAAATCGAAAAACGTTCTTTCTAACGATTTTTTAACCGAATTCGTAAAGCAATTCCTTCATATCTCAGCGTGTTTTCATTAGAATTTTGCAAGATTTAGCACAATACTGATATTGCTAATATAGCACCAAATTATAAAAGTTAGAACAAAATATTTTAAATTCGCAAAATAAGAAAACCGATAAATTATATCCGCTTCGTTTGAAAACAGCTGATTTTCGCCTAGCTAGACAAAATATTTGACATTTAATTAACGTACCTGCTTCTATAGTCTTCGCATTCGTAAATCGTCTGCTCGAATAGATGTGATTTTGAAACAGGAATTCCGACATATATTTGGCTTTAAATGTTCACAAATTTTAAACAAATTCGAATTTTTAAAAAAAAATCTCCCCAATCCGTATCATACGAGAGTCTGAAGTACCTTTGTATTGAATTTCTCCGCTGTAGGAAGCTTCGATTTTCCGCCATAGATTACAGAAATAGACGCAAAGAACATATTTTATTATGTAAGATAAAAATATATTTCTTGACTTCGAATTCAAACATTAAGTAAAATTTTAAACTCTAAAGCATAATAATTTTATAGAAAAGCATTAAAATTAAAATAAGCTCAAAATATTAAAGGAAAAGTGCAATATAATCTAATTGTTAGACTAAAGTTGTGTTCAGGATAATCTGCTTCTGTCCTCGCCTTTACTAATTCAATTAGATTTTTTTTATAAAACTTTCGAGTAAAAATCGCATTTCACTCTTCAATTTGATGCAAAGCAGAACCTCAAAATACGTTTATATTTTCTTCTTTTCATCGTTGAATGCTGGATTAAAAACTTTAAAGCGTATCTTTAATTTTTTGCATATAAATGGATTTTCAATTATTACGTCCATATGTTGTTTAAATCTTAAGAGTTAATGCGTCGCATCTAAAATCCAATTGTACATTTTTCCAATATGTTATATAAAGCATAATATCAATATAATGTAACAAATTCGTTTTTACATACATGTACTGAAAAGTGTATACTTTTATACTTTAAAAAGGTTTTTTGCTGAACAGGATGATCAGAACGAGCATAAGGAGGCATGTTCTATTGGTTCAATTACATTTGCTGTTCAGACATCAGTTATTAATCTCGCCCTGAGGAGTATAGGTTGTTCATTTTGTTTGCCATGACGAAGAAAGCTGTTTCTTGTATTTGAACACACCGGTAGTTCTAATCATCCTCTTCAGCGAAAATCGTTCGTGCTTAAAATGTTTCTTGTAATTATCAGACACTTACCTGTAAAATTGACTATCTTAAATCTTTGACCATTCCTAGAAGTATAATCCCACTATTACTAAACCTCTTTGCATTAATTCAACAAGCCAAAATCGATTTCTAATATTCTATGCAAAGTATAATTCTATAGTTTTACCTTTTTATTCATCTGCTAACTATAAGGTCGCCAATATTATATTACATTTCAAATTTAGGTTTATCTTTAAACCTCTTGAAAAAAAATGCATTTTCTTTCACTCAAAGACTCCATTCCTGTCGTCTCTTAAACGGTTCAGTTGTTTAACCCATTCCTTACGAATGCAATCTTGTTTATGTTGGTCAATAAAACACAGCTCTAAAATTTCGTTATAAGGAACACATGAGTCATGTTTCTAAAAAAAAGTACCTAAATCTTCCATTGCTGAACATTTTTGGGACTTTAATCGTGTGTTTAAAATATAATAAGTTAAGATCATTTTTACACCTAATTCCATTTTTGAAATGGGATTTCTCGATTATTTCTCAATCAAACTCCATTATTAATGATAATTGTACTCTCTTCTCTTCTGCTTGGAAATATTTGATTTAATTTTTCGTATTTTTTTTTCGATAATTTTCTACGTGCTTTCTGAATTTTTGTTTACTTTTCTCAAAGTATTTGATGACAAACTTATAGCATCAAAACGCCTAAGTTACTTTTCTGCTCTACATTGTTTTAATGTTTGCTTAAAAACTAGTTTCACAAGTGGTTTGGACGAGTCACATAACTGCCGAAACTAGTTAGTTGTTTTTTCTAATTCAATGCGACATTTATGCTCGTAAGTTTACTCATTAAACAAGTGATTTAAATCCTTTGTTCGACGTTCACTTTTCTCTTTAGTATTTTTCCGTTCATTCATACTCGTTCCCTCCTGCATGTTTTTTGCTTCCGTCGTTGGTAAATGTACCGCTTGTCTTCTCCTATCGTTGGTAATAAATTTTCTCTGAAAATCCTTTGTTAAGTTTAGTTAAAGTGAAAAATTTTTAATGATGTCCTCAGCCGTAATTTAGTACTGAATTCATATCAGTCGTTATCTAGGCTCTATCTCTAACCCATCTTCAGAAATAAATGTTTCAAAGAAAATGTTTCATGTAAAAGAAACTGAAACCTCTTTGTAAATCACTCTATCTCCTTCAAAAGGTTATACTGAATCCATATCAGTTATCATCTAAGCTCTATCTCTAACCCATCTTCAAAAATAAATATTTCAAGGGAAATGTTTCTAGGGAAAGAAACTGGAACTGAAACTTCTTAGTAAATCTCTCTACATCCTCCAAAATTTTATATAGAATTCATATCAGTTATCATCTAAGCTCTATCTTTAGCCAATCTTGAGAGGTAAATGTTTCAAGTAAAATGAAAATTTATTGAACTGAAAATTGAAAAAGAACCAGAAATGAACACCCTTCCCCAATACTCGTCCCATCAATTTGATACTAAATCTGTCATTATTTGAGCTGTGTCTATAGAATATCCTGAGAAATAAATGCTTCAAGGAATTTTTCGTAAAAGCAAGACCTTATCAAAATTTTTGCCATAAATAACCACGCCCATGTTTCAAGTTTCTAGGCCCAAAAATTGTCGAGCTATAAATAAAATATATATATATATAAAGGAAACGCGTATATGCGTACTGTTCATTAAGGGTTCAAGGCTACTTAAAATGGCTTAATCCATTCAGAATACAAAATTTGCAATTACTTCATAATTCCATTCAAGCTTCTCATTTGACATCCCTACTTGAACCGTATTTGATTCTAATCAGCAAATTTTCTTTCGCATTTTTCTTTTATGAATCAAATTGCAATAACCGGATAATTTTTGCTGCAAGTAAAACACATGATTTTGCACGCAATCGATAATAAACAATTTAAAACAAAAAATGCAGCACAAATCAAGATAAATCTGAATACGTACATTTCAGAAAGCAACTGGATATCCATCATCAGTGCAAAAAACCTAGACCTGAACACCTAAATAAGCGCAAGACTGCCCTCACAGCAAAAATTGTCACATGTGTAACAGTGACGTTGCAGTCACGTGACACCTGGGTCACAATGTGACATCATATTTGTGACTCCTATGCGACGTTACGTATTAGTAACTTTGTAACTTCATTGTGACTATATTCTCTGTGTGTGTGTGATGTTTCCACAATTTAATTAACACGTAACAATGTGACGTCCCATGTGTGAATTTTATGTGGCCATCGCATATTGGCAACATTGTGACATTGCTGTAACGATATTTTGTGACGTTTCTGCAAATGAACGGACATGTTACAATGTGACGTCACAAACAAGTTACTATGCGACGTCATAAACGACCATGAAAATGACCAAAATGATTTCGCTGTGACGTTAATGGGAATTTGCCGAGACGTACTGTGACGTCCCAAAGTCATAGTGTGACGCAAATCTTACGTCACTGTGAAAAAAAAATGCTGTTATTGTGGTGACCAAACTAAAATTGCTAAACGACATGCAGTTATAGAGGAGCCATCTAGTGGGATGGAAGGGATATCATACTAGAAAAACAAAAAAAAAATAAGGAAATATGAACATGAGACAATGAGGATTTGTCATTTATTAATTTGTCAATAACTTTATATTTCTTTCAGATTTGCCATAAAGATGTCTAATTCTTTTGTTTCCTTGCGTGCATATTTTGCCTTTCATATTTTCTGTCTCACGTTCATATTTCCTTCTTTCTGCTATTTTTCCAGTTTTATTTCTCTTTCGTCCCAACAGGTAGCGCAACTATATTGAGATACCGTTGAACCATTTCAGTTTAGCCAACATAGCCTTGCGCTTTCTTAAACGTTCAGATCCAAACTATTTGCATTGATGAAGGAAATCCAGTTGATTTCCGAAACATACGTATGCTTATTTATTTACGCTGCATTTTACGATGTAAAGCAGTTGATTATCAATTTTTGCTGAATATTACGTGACATAATTTATTTCTAGAAAGTTTTTAGAGGCTTTAGTTAAACAGTTTTTCTAAAGCTAAACAAAATAGAAACCATCCTTTTTACAGCCGCTTTCTCCAGTAAATACAAAATAAAAAAAGTGGATTTTTTCTCGAAGTCTTAATACGTCCCTGGTGTACGTCTTAATGCGTATCTGCTAGTGTAATACTCTATAAGTCTATAAATCTTCTCTCTCAGTCTTAATTATACTTTTTTATTTCCACCCACATACTATATTACAGGCCTCTTTTAATAATCAAATTGAAGAACCTGTGTTATGTTTCTTCTGTTTAGGTTGAGTTTACGCATCTCGCAAAATTACTGAAAAATTTAAAAACTCAAACAATTCATAATTGTAAAACTAAAACATGTGTTAAAAAAGAAATTTTAAAACTAAAGAAAGCAACAGAAACAATATATACAAAAAAAAATAAAGATAAAACAGTAAAATACCAATAAAAAAATATCATGTGGGCAGCACATGACTTTCAGTAATATAATGCAATGAATTTACTTCTTTCACAGTGAAACAATGATGTATAAAATCCACGGTATATTGTTTTTTACATTGAAATGTACATTTGGAATTTTTTCGGATGACAACGCATGTAAAACTATTTCAAAGTAGCCAAATAACTTACATTTCACGCAACTCTAAATTAACAATTATCAATATTGATAGAATCCGAAAATGAGTAATATAGTCCATATATTAAAATATTTTAATAATTAATTCATTAATTTGGAGTCATTTTCGTTAACTTAGTTTCATTTTTACAATTTTGACGATATATTCGTCTATCTGGACCCTTAGCGATATTACGAAAAATTAGTCGCCAAGTTCACCAAATTGATCGACAAGCGTTACAGACGAACGGAGAGAAGAAATTTTCTTATATATAAATGACTATTGGCATATTGTTAGGCGTCAAAATATAAAACTATTCCTCAAAGTATCTTCTCTTTCGTGAATGGAATGAACTAGATCCACGAAAATGGTGTTAACAAATTTATTGCATTATGTAACGTATAAAAAGTGTACATATTTCACAATTATTATTTAATATTAATTATTATTATTTTTTTATTATTATTTTTTTATTTTATGTGATTTTTTTATACATTTATTTGAAATATGTGCAATACCTTATGCTAACGTTCTTATCTTATGTTAATGATTATTCTTATGCTAACCTATTAACCTTCTTATGCTTATCTTATACTAACGGTTCTTATCTTATGCTTTATCCTATGCTAACGGCTTATGCTAACGTTCTAAAGTTTGTGTCAATTGTTTTCTAATGAAAAATTACATGAAATATAACTCTGAAATGTTTCAAGGAAACTCTCTGAATCGAAAGCGAATAAAAATGGGAAATACAAGTCTTTAGTGAACCGCCTACCTCCTCCAAAATTTAATTTTGAATTCATCGCAGTCATTATCTAAGCTCTATCTATAGACAATCTTGAAAAATATATTTTGCATAAAACATTTTTAACCGTAAGTGAAATCTCTTAGTGATCATTCCCCCCTCCAACACACAAGCACCTATTCACATCCAGAATTTAATGCTTAATCTATATAAGTTATCATTTAAGCTATATTTATAGCAGATCACGAGAAACAGATGTTTCAGAGAAAATATAAATTTTTGAATCGGAAGTGGCATCTCTAAAATCGAAAGTGGAAAGCATTAGTTAACACCTTAATCCATTCCATAATTTAATGCTGAATCCATATCAGTCATTATTTAAGCTCTGTATATAGCCAATTCTGATATATAGATGTTTCAAGGAAAATGCTTGAATCGAAAGAGAAAATTTTTAGTGAGACACCGCCCCCCATTAAAATCTGATGCTGCATCCCTATCAATCATTATAGAAGCTCTATATATAGCCAATTCTGATAGATTTTTCAAAGAAAATGCTTGAATCAGAAGGGAACATTTTTAGTGAAACACCGCCCTCCATTAACATTTGATGCTGTATCCCTATCAGTCAGCTATTAAGCTCTATATATAGCCAATTTCGAAAAATGGATGTTTCAAAGAATATGCTTGATTCGAAAGGGAAAACTTTTAGTAAAACACCGCCCTCCATTAAAATTTGATGCTGAATACCTATCAGTTATCATCTAGGCCAGTTTTTCTCAACGCCGGGCCCTGGCATTAATTATACCGGGCCGCGAGAGATTCTCCTGGAATTTATCATTTTTGCTTTCTAAGCATTCTTTTATAAATAAATATTTCATAGTGGAAATATTCTACGCATGATAATATTCGTGAATATGTCGAAAAACTCAGAAGCAGAATACCTAAATACCATATGTGTAGCAAATGTCAGTGACTAATCTTCATTTAATAGGAATAAGAGACGGATCAGCTGACTTATGCGGTGAATTACAATATATAAATATTTTTCTCAACACGTTTGTTTGTTTTCAAGCCAACATCTGTAAAATTAATTTAATAATACAATAATCCATTTTCTACTGAATAATGATATAAATTTTTACTGATCAGAATGGGATATGTCAATGAAAATGAGCACAAATTAATTGAATGAGGAAATTCCCATATGCTACAAGATTTCATTAATCCAGTGATTGATAGCATATTTAAATGTAATTTTATATTTGTCAACATGCCACACCATATACATAAATGTACTAGTACGCTTTATGATTGCTCCATGATTAATAATTAATACTTATGTTAGTTTAATTTATGAACTTAAAATATTGGAAAGGTATTTAGGATTAAATATATTGGGACCTGATCGCCTCACATAATAAGTATTTACCAGCTCGCGGTCTCACGAAGGTTGATGAAACACTGGGCTAGGCTATCTGTAATCAATCTTCCGAAATTGAAGTTCAGACTAAAATAAAAAATTTTGAGCAGGAAATGAAATATACCAAATTTGGATATACTTAGTAAATGCTTACTCCTACGTAATTCAATGCTAAATCTAATCATCCGAATCAATAATCAACTCCTCTTGTGCATATCTGAATGATCGTGTTTTCTTAACACTTTTACTGATAAAAATTGAGGAAGGAAATATTTAACTTTCAACCTTCACCAATTTAACATAATCTGACAATGCATTAAATCTGTGTAAACTATGTTCATATAAAGATCTCCATTCACCACGCTATTAATTTCATTATAACTAGGTGGCTCTAAAAGAATAAATATAATCAAGATAAAGTAACTTGGACGCTACAAAACTTTTTAAGGTGCACTAGAGAATGCTTATCTTGTTTACCAGGCACAATACTTCGACTTTCGCGGAATGTTGCTTCACTAGTTATAACAAGGGGATTGTGCGTTTTAAAATGGATTGTCTATTTTGCTTTATCCTTCGGGACACTTTAGAATATTTAAACTATTATAATAACCAAACGTGTACCAATACGAAAGAAAGTTTTAGTAGCAACAATTTTGCCTTACTATAGTTTTTACTGAAAATTTTTGTTTCAAACATCTATTTCTCAGAATCTGCTATAAATTGAGCTTAAATGATGACTTATATTGATTGATTCAGTATCAAATTCCGGAAAAGAAGGAGGGTAGACTAAGGATTTCCTCTTTCGTTTATTTTTCCATTTTCGATTTAAATTTTTTCATTTTACTTAAAACATCTATTTCTCAAAATTGGCTATAGATAGAGCTTATACGCTGGTTTCCAAAAATTACGCACGGACAGTGAAATCAACAAAAATGGAAAAGTAAAGCTTTCATTAACTCAAAATTGCACATGAAGGTAGCAATACGCTTTATGCATGTGTTTATTTATTATTTTTTTTGTTTAATGCATGTGTTTACGCATTGAAGAAAACAAGAATTACGTGCAAAGATGAAAAAAATATTTACATTTCGTAAGTTATATGATGATGTCATCTTTGGGTCATTAACAAAATGATATTTAAAGGCAAATAAACAAAACAAAACTTACATTAATATGGTATATGACCACCCCGGACCTTCACACAAACTTTACAACGATTTTCCATGCTTTCGATGGGGTGATCAACCATCGCAGATGAGAGCAATAGCCATTCCTCCAATAGGGCAGTTTCCAACTCTCTGAGACTGGCTGGAAAAGGTGAACGTGCAGAGACAACACGCCCGAGGGCATCCCAAAGGTTTTCAATGGGATTAAGATCGGGTGAATACGCCAGCAACTCCATACGAGAAATGCCCTCACTTTCCAGATATTCCTCAACGATGTTAGCTCGATAGGGATGGGCATTATAGCCCATAAGGACGAAATCAGGACCAACTGCTGCAGCGCTCCCAATGGGGTCTAGGACTTCATCTCGATACCGTGCAGCCGTCACAGAACTGCCTTTAAAGATGTGCAACTCTGTGCGATATCCCATTGAAATTCTATCCCACACCATGACGCTGCCACCTCTGAATGCGTGATGTTCGATGATGTTCTTAGCCTGATTGCGTGTGCCTCGTTCTCTCCAGACCCTTACAGGCTTACCATCTGATTCTAGGGCCGATATGAACTCTCCATGAACAGGACGTTGCACCAGTCTGAGACAGTCCCATTGACATTTTGACGACACCACTTCAATCTTGCCCCTCTGGCTTAGACGGTTAGTAGAACACAAAAACGTGGTACTCGGGCGTACAGTCCTTTCACGTGGAGCTTTCAGTGCACAGTACTGGCAGATATTATCTTACCAAGTGCAGCTGCAACCACGGATGTTACAGTTGTGAAGGTCGCTCGTTGATTCCGCTCGGCTACTATAGCAATATACCGATCATCAGAGGGGGTGGTAACCCTTGCACGACCGGAGTTGACTTGTTTGGGATTGTTTCCATAATCGCGAAATTATCGAATGATCAACGCCAAAGAAAATAGCGACATCTTTAATTGACTGTCCTGCTTCAATGCGTCCAACAGCACTCTAGCGCTCACCATCTGTCATTCGTCTTCTTTCAGCCATAGATGCATGAATATCATCATAAATAATCCTACAAATGTTATAAATACTTTTATCAGCATTTAAATGCACCTCCTCAAACCCTTCAGAATGCTGGCATCTTCAACGACTGCCTAATTAGCATATATCTGTATAGTCAATCGTTATAATATACGATAACATACTGCCATCTACTTCCGCAGCGATTTTCAGCCACTCAAATTCAAATACGCTATCGAAAAATGAAAATTTGCATTGCGTGCTTAACTTTTGGAAGTCAGTGTATAATGGGTATGTATGGATATAGGGATTCAATATCAAATAAATTCTGGAGGAGATAGGATTGTTTGTTAAGAATTTTCACATGTTTTTTTCACTTTTGGTACATTTTTCCATGAAACATCCATTTTTTTATAATCAACTCTAGATATAGCTTAAATAATGATTGATATGGATACATCGTTAAGTTTTAGTAAGAGCAGGGATCCACTAAGAATTTCCACTGCTGATTCTAGAGATATCAGTAATGATTAAAAATTTTACATTTTCTTTGCAACATCTATTTCCGATGATTGGTTATAAATAGAGCTTAGGTGATGAATGATACGGATCCAACATCGAATTTCAAACATTGAGCCAGCTGTCAATCCTTGCAAGGCGTTTTTATATTTCATTGCCCTTCTAACTGGTTCACTTATTTCGGTGTCCTCGTCTATATCGTCCGTGTCACCGTTTTCCTCCACAACTACTTCTTTACTTTCACGATCAGTCATGGTCACTTTATAAGACAACGACGAGCAGAACTAGTAAATACTATTTTGAAAGAGTATCACAATGTGTTATACTACCGGCTACAAACTAGAACGTGTGTATTGATGGTAGCAAGAACTAAAGGTGTCGGATTAGCCGGCTGCACCGAATTTCAAGAAAATTCTATGGTTAGCCTTAGAATAGCCCAATATAAAACGTAGTCTATGTTTCGAGTTTCTAGAACTAAAGGTTGTTGACATATTTAAAAAACTTTTGCAAATTAAACTTTCCATCGGGGTAGCATTATGTGGACCATATATTTTCCGCAAATTTATTTGAAGAAGATTACATCATGTCGCTTAGCAACGGAATTAAATTCAATGTGTTTATGTACCAGACAATTCTTAATAAATATTTTCCAATTTAAATAATAAAGAAACGTATTATATAAAATAAATTTTATCGAAAATGCACTTTTTGACTGGAATATATCAATTACGGACTTTGGGTTTAAAGACAACTGAGATTATTGACATTTTAAATTTCTTACGTCAGCAGTTTTATTTTGGTAAAGAATTTTCAAACTCATATATTGTAGTACGAGTATGTTATCTAATCTACGAGAATATAAGTAGAACGGGTATATCATCCAATACAATTTTATTGCTTTGATTTTGGTATATATTGATTTAATTTTATATTTTTGTGTAAATTTGTTTGCAAACAATTTTATATAGAGAGAACAGAGATTCCTAAACTTCTTTTTAGGAGCATTAATTTAAGTATTATAATAGAATGTTTTAAATAGCAATGTCATTTAGTCAAATATTTCTTCTCTATAGATATAACACTATCTACAATTTGACATAATTTGTTCAAGCTATGTACGTACAAAATTTTATGCAAATCAGTTAATTTTCACTACCGACAGCAAAACTTTCGCACACAATCAAATTTGAGCTGATATTAAAGACGCTGCGTTCGGGACTGGCTTCGTTTCAGTCATTAGACTCGAAATGTTTTCTGCAATAAAAAAAATGAACTTCTATGGGAATTTGCAAATATTTGTGAATTTTAAGTTTTTTTATATTGTATATGCCGTATGCTGCTGTACGAAGAACAAATATGCTTCTAATAACTTATGAAGGCATGCAAAACAAGATGAATAAGGCATTTTGCCTGAATTACTGAGCTTTAGAGATAAGAAAGATCTAATGCATGTAATAATTTCCCATAATATAGAAATTTGATAATCTGTAGGAAAAATCATGTATTTGTGAAACATCATATTTTTATTCTAAACCCAAAAACAAAATCACATTCTGTTTTATAAATTCATCTGACAGAAACGTGTGCTTTGAAAAATATGTTTACAACAAATGTAACACATCATAGTGCATCACAAACAAGAAGGGAAAAATCTAACCGTTTGAATTTCGTGACATAACTCTTTTCTTCAAGAATAAAATTGAGATATATTAAGATCACTGCAGAGAGTATGCCCTTTTACAACCGAAAGTGAATAGAATCCTCGAAATAAAATGAACTTATATTCGAAATTTCTTTATTTAGGTAAGATATGGAAGGTGATGGAATATTGTGACTCGGCGTAAGTATCAAAACAAATATTCGAACATCGTTGTTATTCAAGTCCCGGTTGAAGCAACCAAACAAAATTTACGAGACTCTCTCGTGACCCGAAACTGAAGCGAAGTAGGGTATCTTACCACGTATTTAATAACTGAGTTGTTTATTTCACGAAAGTATTAAGAAACTCAAAATATTAAATCAAATTGAAATCCAAATATGATGATTGCGGATGGCGTAATTCTTGCTTTTACAAACTGAAAGATGGAGACTATCGCGCTAAACACACATCTGCAGTACTATACTGTACTATACAATACTGTACTATATTATACTTCCGTTTAGCGCACGAAATTCTTTTAGAATGCTAAATTAGAATGCGAAATTCTTTTAGAATGCTAAATCTATAGATATAGCATTATCGGACATTTTACATATTTCAGTACATAAATAGAAATTTAGAATTTGGCTTCTAGAACATGATTAGTTCAAGCTATATATATTCAAAAATTTATTTAAATTATTGACTCTTACAGTGCAAACAAAACTTTCGCACACAATCAAATTTGAGTCGCTATTAAGGAAGATATTCTCGAAATTCACTTCGCTTCAGTCATTAGACTCGAAATATTTTCTACAAAAAAATGGACTTGTAATTTGCACAAAGGATCGTCTTTTCATTTAGTCTGGCATTAACTCTAATGTTAAAGTTGTTTAGTCTGTTTTTCTTATCCAATTAACCTATGAAATATAGGAAAGGATAAAATATTGTGGCTAGACGCAAGCGTCAAAACAAATATCCGAACACTGCTTGTTATTCATGTCCCAGACCGAACAATCAAACCAAAACTATCGTTACTCGAAATGACTTATACACAATAATCGATAGGTCGGACGGTCTGGGTCTCAACAACAACAACACAATAATCGACTCCCAATTTGCAGAAGGGACCGTCATTTCATTTAACCCTTTTTGCTTTCCTTATATACAATAATATATAAGAAAAGTATTGTGACGGGATCGAAAATTCGAATTCGAGTTTTCGACGGGAGAGCACGTTTCAAGCATCCCTGATCGCGAATCAAACATTTTTGAAGTGATGTCTGTGTGTGTGTGTGTGTCAGTGAGTCTGTAGAGACGATAACTGACGAACGAATGGACCTATTCGAACGAAATTTGGTACAAAAATCAAAATCCGTAAACACTGGAAGTCTATTGTTTTTATACGCAATCGAATGTTCAGAACCCCCCTAAATTTTCGATTGAAATTTTGAAAAAATCGTCAAAAAATCAAAACCTCTAATAAAGTTACGCAAATAGACATTTCTTATGTAATTTTTCATTAGAAAACGATTGACATAAATTTTAGAACGCTAACATGAACCGTTCTCGAGATATTGCACATTTTTTAAATAAATTTATCAAAAAATCCCATAAATTAAAAACAAATATTAACTGTTGAGAAACGTTCACTTTTCATATGTAATACCATGCGATAAATTTGGTGACATCATTATCGTGAATCTAGCTCGTTCCATTCATGGGAAAAGATACTTTGAGTAATACTTTTGTATTTGAACGCCAATAGTAATTTACCTGCTTTAAGAGTAACTTATTTTTTGGTCCATAAAACTTGGCAAGATTTTGGCGACGAATTTGGCGGAATGTCGCCAACTTGGCGACTTTTTTAAATGTTGCCAAATTAACGAAAATCTCGCCAAATGGATAAAAATTATTACTAATTGTCTAAAATTCAATATCTTGGAAAGAATATAAATATCTACTATAAGAAAAACCTATTTTTTTACTGTAAAAGTAGTAAATTCATTGCATTATATAAGGAAAGTCATGTGTTATCCACATCAGATTTTTTAACTCGAATTTTTAAGTTGTTTGGTATGTTTTCCTTATCTAATTAGCCTGCAATATATGGGAGAGATTGGAATGTTGTCACTAGACACCAGCGTAAAAACAAATATTTGAACACAGCTTTTTATTCAGGTCTAGATCGAACAATCATACCAAAATTATTGTTACTCGAAATGTCTTCTACAAAATAATGTACTACCAATTTTCATAAGGAACGCCATTTTTATTTAACCTTGTATTAACTCGAATGCTTCAGTTGTCTAGTCCATTTAACGTATCTAATTATCCTGTAAGATATGCGAGGTGATGGAGTGTTGTGACTAGACACAGACGAAAATTCGAGCATCGCTTATTATTCGTGTTTGGATCGAACAATTAAACCCCGATGATCGTTACTGGAAATGTCGTCTACAAAATAATGGACTCCCAATTTACATAAGTGACGCCATTTCATTTAATCTTGTACACACTCGAATTTTGATGCAGTAATCTGTTTTTGCTATCCAATTAGCATGTAAGATATAGGAGAACATCGAATTTTGTAACTAGACACAGAAAACAAAAAAATTCGAACACCTCTAGTTATTCATGTCTGGATCGAACAGGTAAGCCAAAACCATCGTTACTCGAAATGTTTTCTACATAATAATGGACTTCTACTTAACACAAGAAGCTGTCCATCTATTTAACTTGGCATTCACTCGAATTGTTAAATTTAATGTTTCTCATCTAATTAGCCTATAATCGAAATAAAAAATGTATAATTTACTTACTCTTTTAGCAAGTTGGTGCTTAATGTTCTGGAATCCACTCATTAAAGGTATTACAGATTCACATGCAATTCCCTAAACTATAAAATTATTTTACAATTAAAAAAACAAAATTTTCTTCAAATCGGGTTCCAAGTAACAGTAACAAGAATTTCTTATAATGTAAAAATATCTGAGTTTAATAATTGTATTTCCAGAATTTCTGGACGAAACGCAATTGATTTTATCTTTAATATTAATCTTTAATATTGATCCAGTATGAAATTAAGAATGAAATTGCATTAGAGTTAAATTCCAACACTTTTATAGGATGCTTTTAACAGACTCTGTAGAATCGTGTGTTAAATGTATACTACAAATAGTATGCGAACAATTATTTTCCGAACTGTCCAATTATCTGACCACTCTAATTATCACACCCCTTTTCGCTCCCTTGAAATTCTACAGCCTCCATAGGAAAAGAATGTTCTAGAAAATTGAATGTGTCAACAAAATAATTTTTATGGAGGGTGATAAGACATTCTTCAGACTAAGTAAAAAGAAGTTTCAGTCAAGAAAATCAAAACTACATGTTGGCACGATGAGAGAGTAATTCGGCTCAACAATTGAGTTACAAAATATATTAGACTTTGTTGGAATAGGATATTTTTGCGTAATTGAAGCGTTACCTGTAAAGCGAAAAGGAGTCGTTCTTTCGTGTAAAAAGAGGGATTTTGAAGAGGTTGAAGAATGATATAAGAGAAAATAAATTGCGATCGCGGATGGTATTGAACATTTATCAATAACGAAAATGAGAAGAATGGCGATTTTATTGTGAATTTCCTTTCGGCAACAGTATTTTAAATACGCACTACTCAAAGTTCACAGATACCAATAACTGTTTCATTTGTTCCAGCCTTCGGCGGAGCATCAATCTCACTGGTTGAGTAGGGTTTTAGCCCGTTCATCTTCTATTGCGAGGCCTTGTTTAGTTATTTTGCATGTTTCTTCAAGGTTCTTTTATAATGTTTTGTCTTGTTAATGTTTTAAACTGTCTGTAATTTGTTATGTATCTCATAATATACTTTTTAATTGTTCCACTGCTTCATTTGGCCTACGTGTTTACATGTAGTGGCTATTTGTAATTTCCCATTTTTTTAATTTTTAAAAAAAGGCTGTTGTTGGCGCTGCATCACCATTTTGGCGGTGGCACTGGTTCCATATTGGTTCCGGTTCAGGCAGGTCTCTGGGCTGCTGGATGGAGGGTTTAACTCTATCCGTCGGCTTTCCTCCCGGATGGCTGGTGGCGGTTGGTCGCGCTCGACCGGCTGTTGATCTGCTGTCCTATTGGTGTCCCTAGTGGTGTGTTCGCTGTGTATCTGCTGTTCGCTGTAAGTCTGCTGTTTTCCCTGTCGGGTGGGTTCATGTGGCTCGTTGTTTCTCTTTTGTGTTGGGGATTCTCTCACCCTTCAACGGCCGAAAAAAGAGTTGGTCTAAACCGAAAGGTGAGCCCCCCCCCCCCTATTTGTGTCATGGAAGATTCTAATAACTGGGGTGGGATAGCACTGTGTTTAAAGCACAGGAGTAGCGCTCTGAAGACCCGAGTTCAATTTCCGGCTGTGCCCAAACTATGACACTTACACGTTAAATCTGTGGGTTCGAAAGCCCGAGAGGTTTGTGATAGGCGGACGAAGGTACTGTCCCTATCGATGCTGCCTCCATTGGGTTCCGGTCTGAAGTGGGTGGCACTCCCTCGACCGTCTAAACAGATGTCTTACGTCTTCGAGTACATCGGACGGTCTGGATCGAAAGAAAAAGAAAGGCAGATCCTAATAACTGAATTTCCAATAATTGTGAGGAGTTGTACACGTCTCACAGTTATTGAGGATTTTTTAAACTCTGGATCTGTCCTTGTAAGGGCAGGTCAATGAGTATACGCAAAAGTTCTCTCTCTCTCTATATATATATATAATACACTAGAATGAAATACCCCTCCAATACCAGGGTCCTAAATAAGCGGCCAGTACTTAATACCACTCAGTTTTCATATCGCCAGATCATTTGCATTAAAATCACTATAAAATGCAAAATCCTTAAGCGCAAAGAGCACCGCTCCACAAACATCCTCACAAGAATGCGAAATCAAATGCAATTCGCATTTTCCACATTCCACACACTCTCTCCGAAAACGTGGAAAGACAAAGAAAATAAAATACGAGTGTAACAATTTTTTATTCATATAAATAACAGTGAAAATCACACGCACTGGGCGTGATGCGATCTCATCCCTAAATTATGACTCCGATCCCTGGCGACTAAGCAAAAAATAAATAAATGAATAAATAAATTAAATAGTTTTATTCATATAAATAACAGTGAAAATTGCACGGAATGATCGTGATACGACTGCAACCCCAAATTATGACTCTGATCCTGTGCGACTGAACGAAAAAAAAAGAAAAAAATAAGATTCAGAAGGAAAACCTTTCCCTTTTGAAGTGCGAAAACGCGCGGGATATAAGCCCTTGCGCAGTCGTGTTCTACAGATCGCAAAGGGTAAATACGCCCATACGGGAATCTAAGACAGGAGAAAAACGTTTAATATTTCGCTTGCTTGAAAATTTTATAATTAATGAACAGATGGGTTCAAGAAATTATTTTATTTTGTTTTCGAGCAGTATATAATATATGCAAGTAGTATGTAAGTAGCTTAGGCTAAGTTATAAATGGATTGCCGGTCAATGTTTTATATCGCAATTTAAAAATCTGGGATGTTTAGAACACACGAAAAGTATATTCGAAAGTATTCGTCTAGTAAAAAAAGTTTCAGTATATTCATCGTATTGATTCTGTTTAAAGTTTATTTAAAAGATAATTTTTCGATCTTTTCGATGGTGAGTGAATTGAAAGCTTGAAAAGATGGAAAGTTTGTGATGATATTTATGGTCACAAAAAACCGATTTGTGTGGATGTCGCCCAAAATCGTTGTAAATCAGGCTAAAACATAAAATAACTAAAAATCTTTTTCGAGATTTTTTTTAAATAACGCTTAAATTTCCCGCTACATACTGCATATGTACACAGAGAGTGAGAGAGATATTCCTTTATTATGTAAGGTAAGGTTCCTAAGAAAGTCCTAAACGGCTTTGTAATGGAAGAACACCGTTTCTTAAAAAACATCATTGTGAGATAAAGGTTTTCAAATAGACAAGTACTATAGTAATAGTATTTTCTTAGAACAGTATTTATTGGATTACTATTCCATACCTATTCCAAGAATTTATCTGACAAAATTTTAAAAGAATGGGTCTGCAATATATCCGACACATATCCGGAAATAGGAAGAGATAAACAAGATAGCTCAATCATGCATAAAACATTAATTATGAAACGCTTTTCAACTAAAATGCAATTTTATTTAAGCATATCTAAAATGAGATACATTCACCGTGGATATATTTTAAATTATCACAGTACTACAATAATTCATTATATTTGAAAACTTAAAACTTAAAAATGACCTTTATTCAAATGACGTCATAAAAATATAAATCATATGGCTCTCTATGTAAAAGCAGTGAATATTTCATTCATACACTTTATTCCAGACTCGAGAGTTAAATAATTTTGATTAAAAAAATTCAGAAATTCGTATACAACTCAGTGGCGCACCCAGAATATTCCTAAGGGGGGGGCCATTGGTGCACAAAATTTTTATGAAGGAGGATGACTCCTCGATAAATTTTCCGAGAAAAAATGATCAGAGGCCATATCAATTAACAAGGCGGTTGTCTTTTTTTGTACATTTATTTTTATCAAATTACTAACAATTCTCTAGTGCAGTGCAAGAGAATTGAATGATTAGAAGAAGTAGTAGTAGATATTTATACAAAACAACACAAATTAAGAAATAGATGAAGATAAAATTATTTGTTCTGGTCTGCTTATACTGTATACTTGTTTTCAACCACTCTCTCATGATTACATATTGTTATATTATTCAATTATGATCTATACATATTCATAAAACGAAGTCCAGCCTCCTGTTTTTCTTTGTAGCCAGAGCATTAATTATCTGGTCTGGATCAATTTCCACTTCACGGTGAATGTTCATTGACGCCAGTCCATTCAGTCTGGTTTCACTCATACTGTTTCTCAAGTAAGTTTTCAACCTCTTCATTGTGGAGAATGACCTCTCAGCACTGCTTGTTGATACTGGGAGGGTGGCATACACTTTTAAAAGTTCAAACACAGTTGGAAAAGTCCTTTGGTCACAAAAGTTAAGCAGTTCGATTGGGCTTTTAGTTTTCTTGTTCAATGCAAAGACCTTCATGTACCACAGATGTAGTTCAGCTTTTAGAGTATTATCTGATCTGGGTCCTAAATCATCTGCAAATTTCCTTGATAAGGCAACAAATCTCTCGTTTTCTTCCAGTGTCGGCTGCCTTCCATTCGGAATGACAGATGCAAAACTTTGTAGAAATTCCTTATGTTTGAGAAATTTTTCATGGAGGTGAGTGATGAAATTATCAATCCATGGAATGAAAATAGAAAGTCTGTAGTATTCTTCAGGAGTCTGTACGTTGAAATTTGATCTATAAATTTGTCTGGTGGCACGGCGTGGTAGAGTAATGTTTTCTCCATGCTGTTCCAGCTTCTTAACAGCTTGTTCAAACAGATGGTGAAACTCGTTCTCTGCGTTCTCTCGAATTATAGATATAGCTTTCAAAACGTCTTCTACGTCACTCACAGCAGTTGCCAGATCAAGGTTAACTTCCTGCAGCTTTTCACTCAGACGAACACTGTAGCTGAGTAATCTGTCAGCTGAAACAAGTGCTATGACAAACTGTGATGTTAACATTGAACATAACAAGGTATGAGCCTCTGTTGATGTCTCCTTGTCATTCCAGGTAGTAATCTCCTCCAGAGCGTCGATTACTTGATCAAACAATGAAACCATAACTGTGACGGCATCATGTCTCTCCACCCAACGAGTAGGGCATAATTTCTTCAGTTTTTTGGCACTGATTTCTGTCTCTTCCTGATTAGCTGCATTAATTTTGCTGGTGAGAACAAGGTTTCGTTTTGGTGTGTTGAAAAAACTAGAGATTTTCCCTATTATTCCAAAGCTGTTTCGGATATCCGGAACTCTAGATGAATAAGTTATGGCTAAGTTCAAACAGTGTGATGCACAATGAACGTAGGGGGCTTTGGGGTGTTGCTCATATATAATTGCTTGGGCGCCATTGTACTCTCCACTCATTGCAGAAGCTCCATCGAACCCTTGTCCACGGAGGAAAGACGTATCAATGTTGCAGTCTGCAAGGCCTTTAAGAATAGCATCTGCAATTGCTCGACCTGTAGTTTCAGTCAGGGGCACAAACTTAAGGAAGTTCTCCACTATCTTAAATTCAATTTTATACTTATCATTTGTTTCAAACCGTTTCAAATAACGAACGCAAAGTGTCATTTGCTCTACCGTTGCAATATCTGTGGTTTCGTCACATAAAACCGCAAAACATTTGGCCTCATTCACCTCAGTTGCTATGTGCTTCACAATGGAATCATTGCATGCTGAAATAATCTCATTTTGTATATTCCAACTTATGTAAGTTGCATTTTTTGCACAACCTTGTAGATGAGTTTTCAGTATTTCTTCTCCTGCATCAACTCGGAGTCGCAAAAGGGCTCTAAAATTTCCTTCGCCTTGGCATGGTTCTGACAATACGTCCAAATCCCCACAGTCTCTATGCCCTCTCATGGCCAGCCCTTGCCTTCCACAAAAAATCACTGTTTTGATAATAGGTTTAAGAATAGCCCTATTCTGCAAAACTTGTTTTTGCTTTCCTCTGTCCATTACTTGATCCACAGGAACCGTTTTTCCTTCCGTGACCCTTAAGAACTCATCGGCTTTGAGAACTGAATCCTTATGATAGAAAAATTTTTCATGTTGACTGAACTTCTCCAAGGCCTTCTTCCAATTATTAAATCCTTTTGAAACAAGTTGACCTGTAGCTTGTGTGGATCTTAAACCGACTTCATGGGGTGCAAAGAGAACACAAAATTTGCAATAGGCACTGTCCTCTGCCTTTGAGTAAGCTAGCCAGTTATGCTTACTCAGCCAAGATGAGCAGAACTTCCGAGTGTGGTGAGGTTTTCCTTGACTTGATACAGCACTAGTGACAGTAGCAGGAAAACTGTAATTTGCATATGGTTCCCAAAGATTTTTTAGCGCTGTTATCCTATCTTCATCTGTGAGGTTAGATTTCTTGACATAATTAGAAATATCTGCAGCCAGAATTTCTATTTCAACTGTGTTTGGTATTGTGTTTTGTCCTACCTTTACCTCCTCACAAGCGTTTGAAGACAGCCCGGGGTCACGGCTGTTGCTTGCTTCGACTGCAGCCTCATCAATGTAACAAGAGCTCAGGGAAACGTCGTTGGGAACGTCACTATTTTCAATATTACTTTTTTTTTAAAAATAATTTCCCAGTGTCTGTTGGCCTAGCCCTTTTCGTTTTTCACTCATTGTCTTTTTTTTTACCTTGCTCCTCAGTTATTCAAGAACAAAATTTGCTATATAGCCGAAATACGCACATAAACACACACACTGATCGTTAAAGATGCATTTCACTGTAAGATCAGTTGAAAGTTCAGGACCATTATTAAATTCAGCTATTCACCACGCAGGCCCTCGTTCCGAAACTACCAATTCACTGTTATCACCTTGTGTCGTAACGTCGCACTTTATTTCAACTCACAGCAACACTTAATTCGCGAAGCGTTGGCACGATCTATTTATTCACTTCCACAATTTTCTCACTGGGTAAACGAAATCCTCGAGTTTTCGAGCGAACAGCCGCTTCCCCGCCGTTCACTCTTTATATAGGGCCACGGAGGCGCCTGTGACGTCACTCTACACAGCACTGGTATAGTACGACTATAGCGAGAAGGCATTTGGGTCACGTGATTTTGGACGAGTCCATTAGTTAAATTCAATCACAGGTAGAAACGTCTTAAGAAGAACGGGTTTCCAGAATTGGCGCCTTTAGTGCGAATTAATTTATAATTTGTACAGTACGATAAAGAGCTTTATATGTATAATTACATTCAGTGTAAGTGTTGGGATATGCTGGAATTGTTTTCTTCACAATGATTAAAATTATTTATTACAATAATGGTTGTAAATGTTTTTTTTTTATACTTTCTCGAAGGCAGACCTAGTTCTCCCTTGTGCTGACAGCGCCCTTCGCGTTTTGCTTTGTCAGCCCAAGGGGGGGGCCAGGGCCCCCTCGGCCCCCCCCGTGGGTGCGCCACTGATACAACTCATCTTACAATCACTTGTTTACATTCTGCATCCATTAAAATTAGGCTTCGTTGTAGAAATAATCAAAGTTTGATGATCATTTAAACTCAAAAATATTATAATTGCGTTGGCACAGAATATAGATGTACAGAAAATAATCAAATATAAAGCGGTTTTAGAACAGATGCAACACTAAATGTAAGTTTAAACGATCTTTAAAAATGACGATTTTTACACTGGGAAAAAAAGATGGATGCCATATTCTATTTTGAAGTGGGTCACGTGCTCTATTCATATTATATGGGTGTAATAATTATTTTAATTTTCATTTAAAAAGTAAGCGAACATATTTTGCTGAAATTTTTTTTAATATATTTTACGAGATAATTTGAATATTTCCTAAAATTTTCGAAGCAATTTGTGAATTTTAACATCACTTAAAAAATGCTTGAAAAATTAGATCCTATAGGGTTCAATGTATTTCATTTTTTCAACCCGGGTTCAATCCGAAACTAATCGGGTGATATTATTCATTTACATTCCCATATATCCTACAGACCGTCTCAACAACATACTAAAATTTCATTTTGAAAAAGTCATTTTTACGGAAGTTATCGTGCGAACTGCAGACAGACAGACAGACAGAATGAATGAACAAAGCCATAAACACTTTTCAACTATGTTGAAAAGTGTTAAAAACGCAGTTTAAGTACACAAAATAAGTCTTCTGAATTAAAATTAAGCCATTGCAATAAGTACTTCATTCACAACCAATGATGAATAAAAAGATCTCTTCGAAATTGCTTTATTTTGACAAGATTGTAAAGATGATGGAGTACCGTGACAAAAGCAACTATTATTGTCTTTCACTAACGATAAAGTACAGATTTACTGTCAATTGTTATTTTCTATTTTCTAACACGGCATTATATTGATCAATTTAATGCTAAAGCGTTTGTTAGTTTCATTCACTAAATGCGAATGTATATCAACGCTTTTTACGGTTTTGTACGCTGGTTTGCAGATATAATTAATGTAATTACTGGATTCCTATGAAAATCCTTAACCATCTCAATAACTTTGTAAGGACAGGTACTGTACACATTAAGTCTACCTATAGTAAAGTAAATATAGCACGATGGAATAAAAGTGCAGGGTAATGAACTTCGCAATAAGGCGAGATAGACAAAAACCACAATTACAAAGTTGTAGAGAATTGTCTAGTTAGTTAGAATCGACACCAGGAACAAACAAAACGTATATACGAAAAGTAATAAATACCTATAAAAATCGTATCTTCAGGACCTGTAATATGGTGGCACTTGCAAAGTTTGTTAAAATATGCAGTAATATTTATTTTCGAATTCAAGTGTGTATTGTGTCTGATGGATGGCATTTTGAACAGGCTGTACATTAAATCTCTGTGTATGTAAATAGTGTTTATTTTAGCATTCATGAATAGGAGAGTAATTTGCCATTAACCACTCTGTGTTATATAAATGTCTTCTGTAACAGATTTATTGTCAATTCTTACTCATTTGACAATGCTTTACAACTCTTTAATTGCTTTTTTTAGTCTATCTCTTTTTTGTCGAGTTCTTTATCCTAACGTTTAAAATTCTCCGCTAGGCTGTGCTGCAATCTTTTTTATTCGATCGTATATGGTCGGTTTACTATAGATAGAACTAACGTATACAGCCATGGTCCTTTTTACTGTCCCTATGCCTAGATAGTATAAAATATGAGTAAAGTATTGTGACGGGGTCGAAATTTCGAATTCGAATTTTTGATAGGACTGCACATTTCAAGCATCCTTGAACTCAAATCGAACGGGTTTGGGATATGTCTGTTGTTGTTGAGACCCAGACCGTCCGACCTACCAGAAATGTGTAAGGTAACTGTATGGACGGCCGGGAAGTGCCACCCAATTTAGACCGGAACCCAGTGGGGGAGGCATCCACAGGGACCGTACCCTCCTTCCCCTACCACCAACCTCTCGGAAGGACTTACGGACCCACATGTTTAACATGATCGTACTCCGCATGAACACGGCGGCATTTGTGGTAGCGTGCAAATCTAGCGCGCAAACCACGGGGATACCGCACCCGAGATGGCCAACAGCACGCGGTGTTCCGAGGTGGTCACCCACCAAGTACTAACCGCGCCCGATGCTGCTTGACTTCGGTGATCTAACGAGAACCGGTGTTTTCAGCACGGTACGGCCGTTGGCCCTGGGATATGTCTGTGTGTGAGTCTATGGACACATATTTCAGGACGCGATATTACTCGACGAAATGCAGCGTTTCAAACAAAATTTGGTACAAATATTAGAATCTGTTACTACTGGAGCCCTGTTTATATAAGCTCTCCAAATGTTTGAATGAAATTTTGAAAAAATCACTAAAAGATCAGAATCTTCAATAATATTATGTAAATGACCATTTATTATGTAACGTTTTATTAGAAAACGAATGACATAAACTTTAGTACGCTGGCAGTAACCCGGCCACACAACTTGATACCATAAACCCCCTGGGTTGGTCGTGTGGTCTGGGCCTTCAACGCTGGCAGAAACAGTTCTAGAAATATTTTACATTTTTCAAATAAATTTATAAAAAAAATCACATAAAGTTGAAAAGTATCAACCGTTGTGAACTATGTTCACGTTTTCACTTTTGATGTGATATTATGCAATTAATTTGTTAACACCATTCTCGTTGATGTAGTTCATTCCATTCACGAGGGCAGATACTCTGTGCAATAGTTTTGTATTTTGACGCCTAACAATTCGCTAATATAATTTATATATAATAGAAACTCTTCTCTCCGTTGGTCTGTAACGCTTGGTGACTCAGAAAATATCTTCAAAATTGAAGAAATGACACTATATTAACAAAAATGACGCCGATTGATGAATTAATTATTAACTATTTTAATATATGCACTATATTGCTTATTGCGGATGTTTCAATATTGATAATTGTCAATATAGAGTTGTGCGAAATGTAAATATATTGTGAAATAATTCGATATGCTTTCAGCCGAAAAGCACCAAATGTATAATTTAACGTTAAAAACATTGTACCGTGAATCTTATACATCATTTTTTCACTGTGAAAGATGTAAATTCATTGCATTATATAGGCAAAGTCTCACATCAGATTTTCTTACAAAAAAATTGAGCGTGCTTAAGAACTTTCCTAGAACCCTGTATATAACTACTGAATACTAATTTTTTCAAATCAAATTTCGAATCTTGGCCCTGTAGGCACTGTTTTTATTAGGGGCAGTAAATGAAGTAAAATATTTATAGATATGTATTTTATACTTTAACTAAAACACAAGTGTTTAATGATTTTGTTTCATTTTTATTGTGCTTTTCCATTCAAAGACAATAGACCTAAGGGGGTACTCTGCTCTTAAAATGCGAAAATGTCTACAAAATCAACAGAACTTTAAACTTTGTAAAATAAAATGTTTTAAAGTTATTGGAATGACATTTTTAAAGTAGAGAAATATTATATTTTTTTTAGATAAAAATAAAAAGAATCATTTTTCTTTAAAATAAAAATAAAAAAAAATTAAAATTTGGTAAATATAAAAAAATCATACAGAGGTGGTACCAACGCTACTAAAATGCTCAGAAATGTCCGGATTTTACAACTGAATAATAAAAATATATTGTTCCTTATATTACGAGTATAGCCGTGTCCTTAAAATAAAACATCGGTCAAGATCTTCATAACTGCGATGATGACCGATATCGTGGGACAGTGTTAGAATTTCCTGTCGCCACTTCACTTTTAGGAAAATCTTAACTCCTTTTTTTGATCGGGTTTTGTTTCTTTTTCTTTCAGACCATAGTCCTTTTCCCTACCACCCACACAAATTTCAGGTCAGGAGTTCCCCCGAACTGACCTTGTGGCTTGTGGAGAGTTTGGGGATGCTGATCATTTGGACGCTTTGAATGCAGGTTTAGCCGGGATTTCCGTCTGGGTAGGCCATCGGATGAGAATAAAGCCGTTTGGTTATTTAGGGGTTTGACCAGACTTTCGTCCATGGTGAGAATCAGAGCCTGCATCCTGCTTGCTGATCTGGCGACTAATAATGGTAAAAGTTTCTTTAGTATTGAATGCAGTGTTCTAATAGTATTTTAGTGTTTTAATAGTATCTTTTAAAGGCGATTTTATAAATATCATTAATAATCAATTTGCATAAATAGGTATATAATATCAATTTTAAATTAATTTTTAAATTTGATTGTACATAATTATGTTTTTGGTGACGATTTTGCTTATCAGTATTGGTAAAAACAGGTGTAATTAATGTTATTATGTGTATAACTGATTAATAAAAAAAAATATTTAAAATTAATGCTGCAATTTCTGGCCGGGTCTGTGCTTGATTGTTGATCCTTGTAAATTTTATTTGCAAAAACAATCCTAATTTATTGCCAAAATTGATTTTTAATTTCCCTTATTATTTTATAATAATATATTGTTTCTGTTTACATAAAATGTTACTAACAAGTGAATAGTAATCAATTTTTAGGTGTTTTGTTTTACTTAGGCGTTAGGGCACTGAGTAGGATTTCTTTTGGTAGTGTTTCTTAAAAGCATTTTATTATTAACTTATGAATTTTTTAAACGTAACCTTAATGATAATTGTTAATGATTTGTTTGGTAATTTGCTATAAAAGTGCGCTTTTTAATTTTTGAATTCTTGGTGCTATATATTTTCTAAACGGTTTTAAATTGGTTTTTACTATAATGTATAGAATGATTCTATATAACAAAATATTTTTAATCGTATTTTTAAATCCTAGTTTTTAATCGTAATTATTAAACGTATTTTTAGTTAGTAGTTGTTAATGATTATTGTACCTGTAATTTGAATACCAATAAGGTATCAATGTTTATTATTTTGGATAAAGTGTTTAATAGTTGTTAATTTAAAGTATGCATGAGTTGTGTTTATATTGATACTGATGGGTGTATTGGTAATCCTTTATTATTTTTAACATGAAAAAATTATATTATTCTAAGTTGATATTTATTTGGTTACATTGTTAAGCAGCTTTTTGGCCTGTTTGGCCATCTTTTGTATTTTGAGTTTTCTTAGTTTTGTTGTTTTCATGTTAATTGTGTCTTGTATTAATATATTTCTGCTTCAGTTGGGGATCTTTTGCTGTTTAGATTTTGTTGTGTTCTTTGTTTTAATATTTAGATTGAGGTAATATATGGTTGTTAAGATATTGCTTTTTATTTATGTCAAACATATCATTTATTTATATCAGTGTTTGTTTATGATTGATTATTTGTTTATCTGCTCGTAAGTGTTGCGGATGATTATCCTTGCCGCCATTTTAATGTAATTTTAAATGCTTAATAATAGATGATTTGTGGGTGGAGGTGCGTCGCCGTTTAGCGGAGGTGCGTCTTAGAGAATGTATGCTCCCTACTCTGTATTAAGATGCCTTTTGCCTAGTTGGTAGGTCGCATAGTCTGAGTCGAAGACGAAGAAGAACTCCGACCTCCCCCCCCCTCCCCTTTGGAAACGACAAGCTTGACACAGGAAAAGAGACGTCATCCTTTTTTATTATAAAATTTGGCACCTACACTGACTCCTCCCCCGAATTTTAGCCAACCATTTGGAAAAGGTTTAACTAATGATCCAGAGTACCTGGGACGATGTCAATAGATTTATCGGATGACTCTGCATATCAGAAACAAATATCAGCTAGGGGTGGGGGGAATAAAGAAGCGTAACCCAATTCTCGATATGGACGCGAAAAATCAGAAATCAAATACTTGAGCCAATGAGATTGGGGAGTTGGAGAAGTGTGCAGTAAAAGAAGCAGAAAATATGAGTTACTCCACCTTGGCCGCCTTTGCATTTCACACGGGTAAGTCAATTTGATCAATGTAGTCTGCCAGGTCAGAGATCAAGAAGTAAGGAAAAGGGATCAAGGAAAAGGATCAAGATCAAGGACTAAGAAAAACATGAGCAACGTATATAAGCACAAATAACACAAAATAATGCAACATACAGTTGTTTCGAGATTATAGGATCCCCTTCGTCGGTGCAAGAAAACCAACAAACACGTAGTCCAAAAGAGAAATGAGCGCAAAAGGAAGAAACAGAGAGGGTTATATACCCACGACCTGGATTAAGAGAGAGCCAATGAGAAGGCAGCATGAAGCTCAGCTCAGCCAATATAAAACAAGAAGTAACACACAAGTTTGGTGTACACCAAAACACAACATGAATATCCCGACAAGACCAGTCAAGTCGAAGCCAAAATTTTCGATTTCTCACCCGGAGGGGGCGGATGGGGACATAAAAATGGAAGACGTTCTGAAAGACTTTTCTGGCTTTCCAGAAGCTCCTTGATGACCTAGGAAGCTGAAAATTCGCAAACTTATATTATCGCCCACGGAACAGAATCTATAGTTTATAATAATGACCACGGAACAGAACCTTTCAGAGGCAATTATCGATTAGTACGACTATTTTCGACTGCAAGCACCTTACATTATTATACAAAATAAAACTTATTAAAAAAAAAGTTGCATTTTAATTTTGAATAATGTTAGTTTCCCTCACTTTGACAGACTTAAATACTAGTACTTGATAAAAATTTAAATTACTGATATGCGTTAATACATAACACGCTGGTATGAAACTAAACGTAGAAAGAAAGTATGAAAATCCATTAAATCGATTTGTATAATTCTACCCTCGCAAAATAGGAAATAACAATTGGATAAAAATGTGTATTCCCCATGAATGAAATATAATAATAGTCGCCTTTGTCAGGTACGCAGTCATAGCATTCCATCATCTCCTCTATCTTGTCATAGAAAAAAAAATCGAGAAGGGGGAGATCTTTTCATTCCAATGTTCCCATTCATCACTAGTTGTGCATAGCGCATACGCTTTGTAATGACCTTTCTATAGTAATTTTTATTCCAAAGAAAAGACTTGTTTCGTGAAATTCAAAACACATATTTTTCCTTCTGTGGTGATGTATTTATATCAGATTTAATGTAAACTTATTTTTAAAATACTTGCTTTTGATAGATGAATTTCTAGAATAGAACGTACGGTTCAGAGTGATAAGGAAGGAATGGAATTAGGAATGGGAAATTTTATATTTATACATGACAAAATATCGCACTTTTACTTCAAAAGCGACACAATGAAAAATCTGGTACACAGGTCCCTAAACATTAAGAAATGTCGATTTTATGCGAAAACAATAGCGAAAAGAATTTTCTTATTATTAAACCTCACTAAAAATCAATAGGCTTTTGAATGTTACAGATTAAAATAAGGAAGAAAGCAATGATTGTGATGACAAAGAAATGGGAAATCCATATACACAAAATTGAAAATATGTTGGTATATGTGTTTGTGTAGTTGTGTCTGTATGTGTGTGTATGTGTTTGTGTATGTGTGTTTATACATGTGTTTGTTACGTCATCACGATGGAATGGTTGTACCGAATTTCATGAAATTTTGTGGGTAGTCGTGAAATAACCCCATTTAAAATTTAATCCATGTTTCGAATTTCTAGGACCATGGATTGCCGAGGCACAAACAGAACTTCCATAGTAGTTCTCTTCTCTAACTCCATGGTTCCCGCAAACAGAAAGACCTGATAGGAACAGCACATGACTTTTCCTACAGACTCAAATTCATTTTCTCTTCATTTCATAATTATTTCGTTAAAGTGAGTTTAATTTCACTAAATAACACGTGTAATTATTTGAAATTATACTGAATTTCCACTTTTAATTCAATTTTCGTTTTCATTTGGTAACAAAACGTATTTTGAAAAAAAATTAAATAACTCAAGAACGGATAGTCCTAGAGTGATGGGGTTACCATATTTTGCCATTATTTGCCATATTTTGTAAAATTTGATATATTCGTTTTTAGCTAGAGTGGATACGGACAATTTTTGCGAACCATTTTGCAAAAGGGTAGGGTTTTTTTATCCCGAATCGTACCAAAATCTAATCATCACAGTAACCCAGAAGTAACTCACCTGTAACATTTTATGAAATTCGAGCAATTAGTTTTTGAGTAGAGTAGATACATACATTGCACAGACAGACAGACACACACACACACACACAGGCGTCATGCTAAAAATAGTTTTGTCATGTTCTAGAGATCCCAAAAGGTGTAGATCTGTCGAAAACTCGAGTTTCAAGTTTCGGCATTATTCCAATACTTTCTCTATACATACCATGCATTGCAGGGAAAGTATGTAAAAGGCTGGAAACAGATGGTTTGAAACATAAAAGTAAATAAAAACTCTATTTCCAAGTTTGGCGGAAATTTATTTCGCTTACCAGTCGGTAGTGGAAATAGCTGGTTTTAAACATGAAGATAAATGAAAACTCTATCTCCATGGTTTATTTTTCACAGGCTCTTACTCAACAATGAAATAAATGTATGATGAAATGAAAATGGTTATTTAGAAAAAGATTCTTTCTTATCATGTTGCTCAGCAACGAATTAAATCAAATGTGCTTATACGGCGAACGATTTTTATTATTTTTTCCGATTTAAATAATAAATAAACTAATATAAGAATATATCTTATAAATGAACGTTTTTGCATTTTTTTAATTATATTAATTACGGACTTCGTGTTGAACGATTACGGGAATTGTTGAGATTTTAAATTTCTTAAAATCCCTGTTTTATTATGGCAAAGTTGTGTTTTTAAACTTGCCTATTGTGTTTAAGGAATAAACTCCTATATTGTGTTTAGTCGATTGTTGAAATAGAATAAGCGTAAGTACTGTAAAAATAGTAGTATATCTTCTAATATCATTTTAGCGTTTTTATTTTGACATATACAAACGGGATCAGGATATTTAATTCTTCAGATCTACGAATTTGGCGGGATATCGCCAGCTTCTCTACTTTTCTTAAATGTTGCCTAATTAACGAAAATGTCGCCAAACTGATAAAAATGATTCTAAATCAATGAAATTAATTGTGTTTTGTTAAGATATCTCTAACTTTGCAACTTTTCTTAAACGTTACCAAATTGACGAAAATGTCGCCAAATTGATATAAACGACGCTAAATCAATGAAATTAATTTTGCTTTATTAGAAGAGGGTACTGTAATGATGTTTTGGTAGCATTTGTCTATCAGTTTAACCGTCCCACTTGGCGATACATTTGCCGACTTTTAAATTGTCGCCAAATTGATGAAAATGTCACTAAATCGATAACAATGTCTCGAAATTGATAAAATTGCGCTAAATCAATGAAATTAATAGTTTTTTATTATTGGACAGTATTGTAATGGTATTTCAGTAGGTCTGTCAGTCAGACAGTCCCACTTGGCAACAATTCTTGCGACTTTATAAAACGTCGCTAAATTAACGAAAATGTCGCTACATTGATCAAATGACACTTAATCAAATAAAATAATGCCGAATAAACGAAAATTTAACATTTTGCGAAATTAAGTACAATTTGTTGATAATTTCTGTCGTTTTGCAAGAATTAAAGAATATTTTTCTTAATTTGTTACTTTCCTTATATACATAATGTATAAGGAAAGTATTGTGACGGGGTCGAAAATTCGAATTCAAGTTTTCGACGGGAGAGCACGTTTCAACCGTCCCTGATCACGAATCAAACATTTTTAAAGTGATGTCTGTGTGTGTGTGTGTGTGTGTGTGTGTGTGTGAAAGTATGTGTGTGTGTGTGTGTGTCAGTGAGTCTGTGGAGACGATAACTGACGAACGAATGGACCGATTCGAACCAAATTTGGTACAAAAACCATAGTCCGTAAACACTGGAAGCCTATTGTTTTTATACACAATCGAATGTTCAGAACCCCCCTAAATTTTCGAATGAAATTTTGAAAAAATCGTCAAAAAATCAAAACCACTAATAAAGTTACGCAAATAGACATTTCTTATGTACTTTTTCATTAGAAAACGATTGACATAAATTTTAGAACGCTAACATGAACCGTTCTCGAGATATTGTACACTTTTAAAAAAATTATCGAAAAGTCATATAAAATAAAAAAAAATATTTCCTATTGAGAAGCAGGTTCACTTTTCATATGTAATACCATGCGATAAATTGAATGACATCATTCTCGTGGATCTAGCTCGTTCCATTCATGAAAAAAGATACTTTGAATAATACTTTTGTATTTAAAAGCCTATAGTCATTTATCTGCTGTAAGAATAACTTATTTCTTAGTACATAACGCTTGGCGAGATTTTGGCGACGAATTTGGCGGAATGTCGCTAACTTGGCGACTTTTTTTTAATGTTGCCAAATTACCAAAATCTCGCCAAATGGATAAAAATGACGCAAAATCAATGAAAATGACGACTAATTGTCGAAAATTCAATATCTTGGAAAGAATATTAGTATCTACTATAAGAAAAACCTATTTTTTTTACTGTAAAAGTAGTAGATTCATTACATTATATAAGGAAAATCATGTGTTGCCCACATCAGATTTTTTACAAACGGGCCAGGATACTTTATTCTTCAGATCTGCTTGTAAAAATAATTTTGTATAACGAGAAAGGAGATTCTTATACGTATTTTTAGGAAAAATAAATTGAATATTTAATCAAATGTGTTGAACAACAATGTCATTTAGAGTACTATAGGAATTCACACATAATAGTGAATTTTACGTTAAGCTGCTTTATAAAGGGTGCCCCCAAATTCACGCAAGAAATAATTTTGATAGAAAACACAGGTTTATAATTAAAAATTGTAAATTTTTAATTGATTTATAAAGTATACAGCATAGGGTTATGTATGGAATAGCATATCGGGTAAATGACCTCCACCGCTTTGCTGGCACATATCTGCTGGCACAATCTTTTGCTGGCACAATCTTTTGTTGAAATTTTCCATGACCGTTTTGCATAAATGTAGCTGAATTTCGTTGATACAGTGCTCAATTTTCTCCTTCAAGGCGTGGGTGGTCGTGGGCTTTTTGGTATAAACCTTAGACTTCAAAAAACCCTAAAGAAAAAAGTCCAACGGCGTTAAATCGCATGATCTGGGCGGCCATTTCTGATCACCAAAACGGGAAATTACACGACCAGGAAATTACTCATGCAATAATCGAATTGTTTCTGATGGGGCTGTATGGCATGTGACACCGTCTTGTTGAAACCACATGTCGTCCACATCCATATCTTGCAACTTAGGCACAAAAAACTGGATTATCATGCCACGATTTTTAAAATATTGCTTAACAATGAAACCGCGTTGTTCTTTCGTGTAGCGCTCCATTTTTAGTAACCCTAGACTGTCAGCTCTCACGCTGTCTTTTTTTTTTTTCATTGCCAACACTTTATCGCACAAATGGCGCAAAATTCAAATCTTGCGTGAATTTTGGGACACACTATATTATATATTCCGTACAAAGAACGGGTGCACTGCTAGTATATAATATAATTACTAGTTAAGCCTGTCAAATACAACAAAACTGTATAAATTAATAGTAAAAATTTAGTATTCAACCAGCTGGGACACTTGGGAACCCAACTGGGTTAATTTTCAATTGAGACAACTATTTTTGACACTAATCACCATAGATTTTAAACAAAATAAAACATATTAAAAATACAGCAGCTTAATATTTACGAGTGCTAATTTTTTTTTTTAATTCGTGACTTTGGTGGAGGGTTTTGGGAGAGATTACATACATCGTCCCAATTTATCCACTCTGGGTTAAAAATGGAAAATCCAGATCCTTTAGATACGGTTCAATAATCGATACTAAAAAGGGTTCATCCTTCTAAGCCATCGGAGAGCTATTTGAAGGTCTGAAAAACACTTTATCCGCTCAGGGGGTGTTGTTGCTGTTGAGACCCAGACCGTCCGACCTACCAGAAAGGCGTAAGGTAACTGTTTGGACCGCCGGGAAGTGCCACCCAATTTATACCGGAACTCAGTGGGGGAGGCATCAACAGGGACCGTACTCTCCTTCCCCTACCACCAACCTCTCGGAAGGACTTACGGACCCACATGTTTAACGTGATCGTATTCCGCATGAACACGGCGGCAGTTGTGGCAGCGTGCAAATCCAGCGCGCAAACCACCGGGCTACTGCGCCCGAAATGAGCTAACAGCATGCGGTGTTCCCAGGTGGTCACCCACCCAAATACTAACCGCGCCCGATGCTGCTTGACTTCGGTGATCTAACGAGAACCGGTGTTTTCAGCACGGTACGGCCGTTGGCTCCGCTCCGGGGGTGTGAAATTCCAACTATGTTAAGTTTTATCCGACTGTCGATTCTACACTTTTTGCAAAAGACACGTAGCACCATGAAAAAAAATGACTGTTTTTATTGAAATTAAATATGCGTACAGCTCATACACAGGTAATGAAATGATTACAAAATCAAGGCAGCAGGACCCATGAATGGTTAGCAATTGCACATTGAATTTTCAAATCAGTAATTGGTGAAACCCCCGTTGTCGGCAATGCATGCTTGTATACGTCTAGGTAAGGAGTGATAAAGATTCCTAATATCATCCGGCGATACATTCTGCCAGGCATTTTTCAATTGTTGCTCCATATCTGCTCATTTTGGGGTACCCGAATCTAGCGACCTAGCATGTCCCATACATGCTCGATTGACGAAATGTCTGGTGACCTTGCTGGTCAAGGAACAGTATCAACAGCACGGAGACCGTCCATAGATATACGAACCGTTTGTGGCAGGCCATTATCCTGTTGGAAAATGGCTACAGAATGATGTGCCGTGAAGGGTAACGCAAACGGCCACAGGATTTCATCATCATATCGTTGAGCTGTTAAAGTTGTGCGCAGGAAGACTAGGGGCGATCTGCTGTCATAAGAGATAGCACCCCACATCATCACACCAGGGATAATGGGGTTATATACCTGTATAAAACAAAAGCTGATTGGGACAACTGGCCCTGTCGCCTCCACACACTTCCCCGAAATCTGCTGAAAGACTGAAGAGTGATTCATCGCTGAACACTATGCGATACCAGTCTGCTGGCAGCCATGATGCTCGGCCACGATACCATTCCAAAGGACTCCGTCGATGTTATGGGGTTTTGAGAAGACGTCTTAAAAGCCTTCGTGAGCGAACGCCACCTCAGCGAAGCGCCGTGCGATGGTGGAAGGTACAACGTGTGGTATGGAAGAGGCTATAGCACGTTGGATGACGGACAATGATGCCGTTGGGCCGTTTCGGGCCTGTTGCACAATCATCCGATCTTACCTCGTATTCGTGCACCTTAGCCTTCCAGAGCCTTTATTCCGCTGATGAGTTCCTTGTAGCAACCATTGCTGCCAGCATGTCTGCACAACAGTGTTCGTTCGGTGCAGGTGGAGGCCTATTTCTCGGTATGACCAGCCAGCTTCACGCAACCCGACTACACGACCACGTCCGAACTCGTCTGATTGCTTATAAGGTCTTCGGCATATCGTAACGACATTATTGATTTTGTCTCTATGGAACTGCAACGCTGATAACGAGCAAAAATGAACCGTCCCTATTTTTAGCCTGTTTTATAGGATAATAGTTGCCCAGTATAATTGCGTGTGTTCGTGACCGAAGTTAACATGCATTGGCCTTGCAAATTTAATCATCATTTGCATACTTGGTATAAAGGAATTTGCATGCGAAATTTTGAGATGATCGCATTATTTTTAATTCCATCTTCTAGTTAATAGTCCAAATGCCAGCAGTGTTTTCCTTACCCCATCGAGTACAAAAGGTCTTAGCATTGCATGTGGTAGAATTTTGCAGTGTCAATAGAGATCCATGAGTCTGGCAATCACCTCAGGTAGCCTTCGCCCAGGGCATATTTTTGAAGTATAGGCTAAAATTGACATATACTTCAGAAAGTTACACTTTTGAATTTTTATACGACCCCTTAGACAAATTTGTTCAATCAGAAAATTCTTATTTTTAATGCAACAAGATTAAAAAATCTGCTTATCTGTAACTTTTTGAAAATTAATGGGAGGACTATTTCATTTATGGTGTAGTATTTCCTACCTTACTTTCAACATTTTTGCAATTTACATTGCCCACTTATTTCCAACAGGTAAATAATTAAAGCGAGTTTCAATCTTTTTTAGACATCCTGTAGAATTAGAAATATAACTGCATGTGAACACTTTTTCTGAAAAGAAGGTCCTATGTATAAGGTAAGAGCTTTTTAAAGAGGTATTTCTTCTATATTATTTTGAATATATAGAATTCAATATTTAAAGTGGCTTTCCTCAGATCCATATTTTTTATTGCAATATTACAACAATTATAAACCTATTTCTCTGAAATTTTACATGCGAGATTAGAAAGGCTGTTTTCATTCTCAAGGATCTCAAGAAAATCAATTAGAGAGGGTCCAGGTCATCCAAAAGTGCTGTCTTTAAACTCCATCTGAAGAGAGGTTGGGAAATCATATTTAAAACATTTTAACATAATTACAGTTCAGAGAATCAAAGCATTGCTCTCGGGTTTTAATTAGAACGAGTCTCAATTCAAGGTCCCTAGAGTCTCATAATTTTGAATAGAGGAGAATTCTCCTCAGGAAATAAAGAGAAAATTCAGGAGTAAAAATGTACTCCAAAGGCATGACTTTGAGCCCGAGAGTAGCAGGAAAGGGGGGGGGGTCAACGGAAAGGGGCGTAAACGCTTAAACGCTTTCAAAATGAAAGTGCATTTATAATTCGTTTAGTGCCACAGCATCAGCTTTTTTAAAGGGGGGGGGGGTTACTTGGCACGTGTCATTTTTTATGCCGTCAGTTTGACTGGCATCTCGGGAAAATCTTCCTGTTTGCGGCTGCAATATTTACGTAAATCCTTGAGTCAGTGAATTTGTTATCGAAAGTGCGTAGTACTTTTTGTCTCGGCTTCAAAATTTGGAGCATCCGCAGTAGCTAGCGCTGTATGGACCTCCACAATTGGCACAACTACACGTGATTTTAAAGTCTTTGGTCATGTGTAAATGATTAAAAGATCAGAGTCATGTGTAGAAGCAGAGTCATGTGCAAATAATTAAAAGATCAAACAAATATATGCAAAAGAAATCAGTTTATTCAGTAAAGGATGTGGCTCCCACAGGCAGCTATACAGGCCTCTAAATGGCGAGACATACTATGGATGAGGCTATTAATGGTTGCCTGAGGTAATCCTTGCCAGGCCGCGTCCACTGCGGCACGCAGTTCGTCTACGATATATACCGGTGGTCTCCGGTGCACGTGACGTCCGATGAAGGCCCACACGTGTTCAATAGGAGAGAGATCCGGCGAGGCTACGGGCCAGGACAGAATGTGAATTCCGTCCAAGCTGTTGGGAGTTCACCGTGCGGTGTGCACTGTGGCATTGTCTTGCAGGAACACCGTACCGAGGACGGCCTGCACCAGTGGCTTAAACACGGGCATCACAAATTGTGTGACGTACAGGTCCGCTGTCAGATTGTCTGCAATGTGCACCAGATCTGTCCGGTGATCGAACATGATACCGCCCCAAACCATGATGCCCGGTGTGACGTTCGACGATATGGGCTGGCAAGTGGCGTTCCCCGGGAAGCCCCCCACACCCGTCTACGGCTGTCATTCCTCCACAGACAGAATCGAGATTCATCCGTAAGCAATAACCGATGACATTCATTGGTCCAGTTGCGATGACAACGACACCACCCCAGACACGCAACCCTATGTCGTGCACTTAATGACGCCCCAGTGGCTAGCCGCTATGCGCGCAGCTGTAATTCTTTCAACCTGTTACGAATGGTTTGTGTGCACGCAGTTGCAATCGTTGATGGTGGCAGGCTATATCGGATGTCACTTGGGATGCAAACGGGCCTCGACCAGCTGTTCGGCGAATCTGCCGGTCTATGCGCTCTGTCGTGCACCTGTTCGATCCACGCCAACTTCGGCATGTTATCTGATGTTCCTGCACTCATCGTATCACACATCGCTGGATGGTACTCACGTCGTGCCCAATACGCGTGGCAATTGCACGCACCGACCGACAAACTCACGTCACGTAGCTCCAGGATACGGTCTCGTTCTCCAGCCGTGAATACTACTGGTATATAGATTGCTGACGTCTTCGAGGCATCGCGTCTTCACTTTTCGAAAGTTCGTCTGCTGCAAATCGTCACTAATAGCATTTACAAGACGCGCCGTCTGCTGAACTTTATTATCTGAAACTGGGTGTCACATGATCCGATACGTACGAAAACTTAATCATTTGCATATGACTCTCTCTTCTACCGGTACTGTGATTTGCATATGGCTACGTTCATTCCTTCGTGGTGCTGCAATTTCACTTTTGACGAGTGTATTATGGTAATTTAAGATATTTTAAGTTTATAAAGGTTTAAAAATTTTTAAATTTCATTTTTATTTAAAATTTTAGTTCACAGAATAAAGGTATGTATATGTTAGCTTTATATAGCAAAAATAATTTGTAGTTTTCAAAAAGTATCCTGTGACAATGGCATAACTGAGAATTTCAATCCTAAGCAAAATAAATAAAATAATCATCAAAATTTAGTTTGATCCCCCTCCCCCCCCCCCTCCAATAAAATTATTTAAAAAATGCTTTTATTTTAAGGGTTAAATTTTTTCCCAAGAATATAATGATAGTTGGGAAAACGAAAATGCGGGCCCTTTTATTTTAGAAGGTCATTTTCATAAGTGAAAAAATTTGACATTATTTGTATTTTCTTTAATTTCTCTTCTTCTCTTTCAAGCTCCATTAGTTTTACTTAGATTTTTGTCAGCCATGGGTAACTGAATACTGAATAAAAATTATTTTCAAATGTGTTAAAATGGATATATTTTGTATGGATATATTTTGTTGATGTTGTTGAAACCCAGACCGTCCGACCTACCAGAAAGGTGTAAGGTAACTGTTTGGACGGTCGGGAAGTGCCACCCAATTCAGACCGGAACCCAGTGGGGGAGGCATCCACAGGGACCGTACCCTCCTTCCCCTACCACCAACCTCTCGGAAGGACTTTCGGACCCACATGTTTAACGTGATCGTACTCCGCATGAACACGGCGGCAGTTTTGGCAGTGGCTGGAATCGAACCCGGGCCTACCGAGTGCAACTCCAGCGCGCTAACCAATGGGCTACCGCGCCCTTGGATATATTTTGTAAACTAGTTTTTGTTTTTATCATAAAAATCACTTTCATGAGTCTTTTTAATACGTATAATTGCTATAATAACGATAAAATACCTTTATTGTTTCAATAAATATTTTGAGGGAAAAATTGTTTTGTTCTAGGTGTCCAAACATCAGCTTGCTCTGGGTGCTTATGTTTCTTGGACCCAATAGCGTCATTTAGTCGCACTTAATACTAGTAACGCCACTGTCTTACAAATACTCATGACTGATATAATTTTAATTTAGTTTTTCCTTTATTTTAATTATAATTTAAAACTATAATATATATTAAATCAATCAAATTGTTTTAATAATCTGTAGACTTTCTAATACATACTGTAATGATTATATTTCAAAATAAACATAAGTGATTGTTTTTCACCATGGAAAACCACACAATACTATCGATTTCACTACTGAAGAGCTACTATGCTACTAGGCTTAGCAACATTAGCGCAGATCGATTCATCATCTAATATTTCAATAGGATCTGTTGATGGAGCATCGTCTTTCAAATCAGATCCAAAAAGGCAATCATCTTGAAAAACATGGGGAGAACAGGGTCCTTTTTCAGGAAGGTTCTGGAAAGAAGATAGTGAAATATCCTTATCGATGGGGAGAAAATATTCAATTATGTTTTTTTCATTTATAAGTAAAGCAAATAAATCACAAGTATTATTGCCAATTGTGAAACATCAATTTCATCTTGACAGCACCTGCAAATTTCCCCATCAGATGAAACACCATCACTAGAATGAGAAATATCCCTTCTAGAATCTCCTGAGACGTCATCAGCGTTAATACCAGAAACTGAGTGTTGAGATGAATGGTCTACACATCCCCTAAGGTAGTGGGAACCAATATCATGTTTTGGTCTTGAAATTCTACGGGAATCATCCTTCACGCAAATGAACTCTGAACTCTATAGAAACAGCCAGTCTATTCCCCGAAACTATATCATAAACGTATTCCATTCACTGCCACGCTATATAGAAACTGTTATTGCTGATTGGTGGGATTTCACACGATATTGATTTTATATATTTTATTTTTATTTTTCTATTTATTTTTCTTTCAATGTATTGAATATCTAGTGAGGACCGATATCATGCTTTGGTCTTAAAATTCTACGGAAATCATCCTTCACATAAATGAACACTTGACATTGAATTTTGATGCGAAAATATATTGTGTAGGTCGGCAATTGTATTCTGTTATTTACTGTTACGTGAGTAATTTGTCAGATAAATTTGATTTGAATAGATTCCTTCTTGGTGTTGCAATTTTGCCAAAGAGTAGTGTATTTATAAGTATTTTATTTTGATTTTATTTCTTTTTCTTTCAATGTATTGAATATCTGGATATTTTTATCTTATAGCTGGAGGTATTTTTCTAAACTAAAAACCAATTCTAATTATTGTAGTTCTTCCTATACATATTTCAATAATTCCAATGTTTAAAATCTTATTTTAAATTTTTTTAATGTCTTAAATATTTAACATTTTTTTTTAATCATACGCAAATTATTCAATATAGGGGGGGGGGATCTATTAGCATCATTGAATCAGTTGCACGACTGATTTAAATTTTCATAAAATAGATTTAGAATGTCAATTCTAAGTATTTATAGTTAGTTGTAAGTATTACTAACTGTTTCATTACTTACAATACCATAATATCTTTAGTTTATCTTTGAAAAAAATATTAGCAATGCTAGAAGAATTATCGATTGATGAAGAAATAGGACATATATATTTCTCCACCATGAAATAACAAGAAAAATCAATCATGCATAAAGGATTGATTATGAAACACTTTCCAACTTCAATGAAATTTTATTTAAACATCTCTAAAATGCGATACCTTCCTTTGTAATATTTTTAAAATTATCATAATACTACAATAATTTATTATATTTGAAAACAAATGAACTTTATTCAAATGACGTCATCGAAATATAAATCGCCTGGCTCTCTATATAAAAGCAGCATTTCATTAATAAACTTTTTTCCACTCCCTTCATTCATCACAATTCTACAATAATTTATTTTATTTAAATAATTAAAACCATGGCGGTACAAGTAATTTAACTCTATACTTAAAACTTCATCGAAAAAATCGTCTGCTTCTCTATGTAAAATCGATTAATGTTTCATTCATATCAGCTATATTGCAGACTCCATGAACTAAATAATTTTGCGTTAAAGAAATGCAGCAATTCTTATACAACTCATTCTACATCTTTTGGTGTTCACATTCTCCATAAGTGAAAATTAGGCTTCGTTGTTGAAATAATCAAAGTTTGGTGATCATTTAACCTCAAATATATTGTAATTGGCTTTGTTTCACAATGTAGATGCACAGAATTCAAGCAAAAATAAAGCGGTTTTAGGACGGATACAACACTGAATATAAATTAAAAAGAACTTTAAAAATCACGATTGTGACACAAGATGGATGCCGTATTTTATTTTGAAGTGGATCACACGATTTCTTCATATAAAAGGTGTAATTATTATTTTAATTTTTATTTAAAGAACTACTGAATTATATCTTGCTGAATTTTTTTTATATATTTTATGGAATAATTTAAATATTTCCTAAAACTTTCGAAGCAATTTGTGAATTTTAAATTTGCTTAAAAAATGTTTGAAAAATTAGGTCCCATAGGGTTCAATGTATTTAATTTCTTCAACCCGGGTTCAATCCAAAACTAATTGGGTGATATTATTCATTTATATTCCATAGGTCCCACAGACCGTCTGAATAACATACTAAAATTTCATTTTGATAAAGTCGTTTTTACGGTAGTTATCGCGGTAACGGACAGACAAATAGACAGACAGACAGACAGAATGAACAAAGTCATAAACACTTTTCAACTATGTTGTAAAATGTTAGAAAACTCTGATACGCGCAGCATATGACTTTCCCTATATAATGCAATGAATTAACTTATTTCACAGTCAGAAAATCAAAGTCACAATGTTTTTAATATCGAATTGTACATTTGGCACTTTTCCGGATGACCACATGTAAAACTATACCCTAATTACTAATATTTCATGCAACTCTAAATTGACAATTCTCAATACCGAGGTAGCATCCGCAATAAGCAATGTAATCCATATATTAACATATTTTAATGCTTAATTTATCAATTTGATATCATTTTCGTTAACTTAGTGTTAATATTGCAAGTTTAACGATATTTTCGTCAATCTGGGGCGAAATACAGCCATATTGACGATATTTTTCTATATTACTCGCCAAAATTCACCAAATTTATTGCCAAGCGTCAAATACAAACGGTAAAAAGAGCACGTCTTATATAAATTACTGTTGGCGATTTGTTAGGCGTCAAAATACAAAACTATTACACATGGTATCTTCTCTCGTAAATGGAAAGAACTAGATCCACGAAAATTGTGTTAACAAATTTATCGCAGAATATTGCATATGAAACGTGAACATATTTCACAATAGTTAATACTTTTTATAATTTTGTGCGATTCTTTATACATTTATTTGAAAAGTGCACTATCTCAAGAAAGGTTAGCTAGAGTTCTAAAGTGTATGTCAATCGCCAGTCTTCCTAAAAATAAAACTTCCCTATTCTTCCTAAAAATAAAACTTCCCTATTCCTCCTAAAAATAAAACCAAATAACTGGAAACAACATTTTGAACATGAATATTAAACTTTAATTCCGATTTCATCTTTAATATTACAGTATTTTCATCTAAATATTTTCATCTCAATATATCAATGTATTTGAGACAAGATTCTTGAGAGAATATAGTGTTTTCTTAATTTTCAAATAAAGCAATAAATTTGAATGCCAAAAATTTGGGTTTTATTTAAATAACAGACTATGCAACATGAATTGAATAAATCTGAAAAAAAAACTATGTTACTTACAAAACAAAATATTGCATGAAATTGATGCATAAATTTTAGCAAAGGTACAAACTATTATTTTATTGTTTTTAAAGGTTCGCTGGAAATATTTAAATAAATATCGGAGTTATTTTCGTATAAAAGCAAATTGCTTTGAGATTTTCAATTATATTTAAATTCCGCCTCCTCTGAAGAGCTTCCTGCATTACGACAAAATCTAAATATTTTGAGATTTCATATTGAATATTTTTTAACATGCGTTCTTATTTTAAGCGAAATTAAAACATTTTCGCATATTTCCTAAGAAAACAATTTCAACATAACACAGTTAGAATTTAACGCTTTCTATTTTGTTTCTTTTGTACTGATTGAACTAAACAGTTGTAAATAGCAGTATATGTTCAAGTAGATGTAAAATTCAAATAGAAAAATTTTCTCATGAATAAAAATTATGTCAATAACATTTGACTTGCTTTTCTTAAAGCAGTCTGCGTAGATCACTGAAGTTTGAATCAAATTCTCAAAGAAAAATATCTATATAATAATTACCTAGTATTTTTGTGTCTTTCAAACCCTCTCGAAGTGGTAACCTAGAAGACAACATGTTTGCAGGCTTATAATATCAACCACGGATCAGAACCTGACGTAGTTAGATTTTCAATTCTACCTCTCCTCCCCCCACGAGGGCAAAGAAAATGGGATATTTACAGACCCTCCGGAATTTCACCATGCGGACCTAATAGGCTGAATCTTTTCACTTATAGTATTGTCCACGAGACAAACTCTAGCAGACTCTAGCAAAGCTGCATTTTCGATTTACTACCTGAGAGGAGAAAATGAGGATGTGGAGTCGAATATCAATTTAAACCCTTCAGAAGCCCCCAGGGAATTAGATGCTGAATCTTTGCACACTTATAGTATCGAACACGGGACGGTGTTTTATAACGGTGTCGAATTATCGACTTTTCGTTTAGGGCGGACAAAATGGGGGATGAAAAGTAAATCCATATGATTCAGGGCCCCCTGGAACCTGAAAGGCTTTCACACTTATAGTATCCACGAGACAGACTCTAACAAAGCTGTGCATTTTCGATTTGCTACCTGTGGTCGAATATCAATTGTGGAGTCGAATATCAATTTAAACCCTTCAGAAGCCCCCGGTGAATTTGAGACTGATTCTTTGCACACTTGTAGTATCGAACACGGGACAAAACTTAAAGGGGTCGGATTATCGACTTATCGTCTGGGGCGGACAAAATAGGGGATGAAAAGTATTTCCACACTATCCAGAGCCTCCAAGACCTGAAAGGCTGCATCTTTTTACGCTTATAGTACCATCTACGAGACAGAACCTAACAAAACTAGATTTTTGATTCACCCCATGAGCCGAGAAGATGATCGGGGGGGGGGGGGAGTCGAAAAATCAGTCTAAACCGCCGGTGACTCAGAAAACTAAATCTTTGCACATGTATAGTATCGATCACAGTATTTAAGGAATTCGGATTTTCGATCTTTTCTCTAAGACGGAGAAAATAGGTAGTGGGGGAAGATCCGACAGAGCATCTGGTGACCTAGGAGACTTAAAAGTTACATTAAACCACGAGAAAGAACCTAAGTTAGTTTACCTTTTTGTTTTCCTGTCATTGATAATAGTATTAATATAAAATGATTAGTTTTTAAAGTTCTACAAAAATTATAACTTAATTGCATCAAATATCTGTTTTTCTAAATTCCGTATACAGTAACATATTATTATTACTTTCCTTATATACATCGTATAATGTATAAGGAAAATATTGTGACGGGTCGAAAATTCGAATTCAAGTTTTTGACGGGAGAGCACGTTTCAAACATCCCTGAACACGAATCAAACGTTATTGAGATGATGTGTGTGTCTGTGTGTCAGCCTGTGGAGCCGATATATCACGAACGAATGGAGAGATTCGAACAAAATTTGGTACAAAATTACAATCCGTGAATACTGGAAGCCTATTGTTTTTAAATGCAATCCAATGTTCAACCCCCCCCCCCCTAAATGAAGTAAAAATTTAAAAAATAATCATCGAAAAATTAAAGCCTTTAATAAAGTAATTTTTTATGTAATTTTTCATTAGAAAACGATAAACACGAATTTTAGAATGCTATCATGAACCGTGTTCGAGATGTTGCACATTTTTTCAAATAAATGTATCAAAAAATCACATTATATAAAAAATATTAACAATTATGAAATATACTAAGAGTGGTAACACGTCATAACTATAAAACGATTAAGTAATAAATTAAAGACAAATCTTTAGACTTTAAACAAGTCATTTAATAAACCTCCCACAGACGTATATATAAAAATAAAAACCAGGGCACATTTGAGCATCTTTATACCCTTCCTCAGTGGCATTAAATGAACATTCATTTAATGTCACTGAGGAAGGGTATAAAGATGCCCGAAAGCGCTCTAGTTTTTATTTTTATATATACACGTCTATAGGAGATTTATGAAATGACTTTTTTAAAATCTAAAGATTTGTCTTTAATTTATTACTTAATCGTATGATGAAATATGTTCACTTGTCATATGTAATATCATGCGATGAATTTGGGGACATCATTCTCGTAGATCTAGCTCGTTCCATTCATGAGAAAAGTTACTTTAGGTAATACTTTTGTATTTGGACATCAATAGTTATTTATCTGCTATAAGAATAACTTATTTCTCCCCATAATACTTGGCGAGATTTTGGCGATGAATTTGGGGGGATTTCGGCAACTTGGCGACTTTTGTAAATGTTGCCAAATAACGTAATTGTCTCCAAATTGATAAAAATGACGCAAAATCAATGGAAATGACGACTAATTGGTAAAAATCCAATATCTTGGAAAGAACATAAGAGTAGATTATAAGAATAACCCATTTCCCCGTCCGTCAGTCCCTAACGCTTAGCGAGAAATTTAGTGGGATGTCGCCAACTTGGCGAATATTTTAAATGCTGCTGAAGTGACAAAACTGTTGCCAAATTGATCAAAATGACGTCATACGGGAAGTAATCTTTCGCAAATTCTGATTTCCTTCATATAAAGGGCATACCTTCTAGTATATAAGAAATGCTCTTATTTCGTTTGTCTGTAAGTCTTGGGGGTGCATATGGCGAACTTGACAAATAATTTAGCAAGGTATAGCCAACTTGGCGATATTTTGCCCCAGATTGGCAAAAATATCGTCGAAATTGCAAAAATGCTAATTGGTGAATTAATTACTAAAATATTTTAAAATATGGACTATATCGCTTATTGAGGATGCTATCAATATTGATAATTGTTTATTTAGAGTTGCGCAAAATATAAGTTAATTGGGTGAGAAAAGTTACTTTAGGTAATACTTTTGTATTTGGAAATCAATAGTTATTTATCTGCTATAAGAATAACTTATTTCTCCCCATAATACTTGGCGAGATTTTGGCGATGAATTTGGGGGGATTTCGGCAACTTGGCGACTTTTGAAAATGTTGCCAAATAACGTAATTGTCTCCAAATTGATAAAAATGACGCAAAATCAATGGAAATGACGACTAATTGGTAAAAATCCAATATCTTGGAAAGAACATATGAGTAGATTATAAGAATAACCCATTTCCCCGTCCGTCAGTCCCTAACGCTTAGCGAGAAATTTAGTGGGATGTCGCCAACTTGGCGAATATTTTAAATGCTGCTGAAGTGACAAAACTGTTGCCAAATTGATCAAAATGACGTCATACGGGAAGTAATCTTTCGCAAATTCTGATTTCCTTCATATGACGGGCATACCTTCTAGTATATAAGAAATGCTCTTATTTCGTTTGTCTGTAAGTCTTGGGGGGGTGCATATTGCGAACTTGACAAATAATTTAGCAAGGTATAGCCAACTTGGCGATATTTTGCCCCAGATTGGCAAAAATATCGTCAAAATTGCAAAAATGCTAATTGGTGAATTAATTACTAAAATATTTTAAAATATGGACTATATCGCTTATTGAGGATGCTATCAATATTGATAATTGTTCATTTAGAGTTGCGCAAAATATAAGTTAATTTGGTACTTTGAAATAGTATTACATTTTGTCATTCGGAAAATCACCAAATGTACAATTAATTCAATGTTAAAAACACAGTACCGTCAGTCATATACATTATTTTTTGACTGTAAAAGGAGTAAATTCATTGCATTATATAAGGAAAGTCATATGCTGCCCACATCAGATTTTTACCTATGTAGTAGCATATTAAATGTTTTTATCGATTCGCCATTTCATACATTCTAACTGCGTTCTCAATAGCTAGTAGCCATTAAATATAATACCTATACATGTAATTAAAGTACACGTGTAATAAAAGTTCTAAATATCAAAAACCATTTCAAATTTAAACATAAAATGAAATGTCACAATTTTAAAGGCTAATGTAAATACAGAGGGCAAATTTCCCTTATATTCAAAGTTGCTAGAAATTTAAATCAAATAATCAATTAATTATAACATTATTTTCAGCAATTTGAGTAAAAGAATAGCCAGAAGATGATTTGAAACGATGATCGGTATTTGAAACGTAACTCGGTTACCAAAATTACCACAATGGAATCAAAAACAATAAATTCATTGGTAATATATAATAAAAACATCATCTGCTGTAACTACTTTGCTCACAAATGTAATTAAAAGCAAGCAGTAGAATACGAAGATATGCAGACAGACAGAAGGACATTTTAATTTTAAGTGGGACCATACCAAGACTACCCATCAAAATTTTACATAATTCGGTTCAGTCGCTCTCCCGTGATGATGAGACAAAGTCACAGATAGATTTTCAATTTTATTGAATTAAAGTTTTCATTTTTTTTCCTAGTTGAGAAGAATGACACAGGAGACAAAAGAAATTTATTTTAATTAACAATTACCAAGAAAAAACTTATTATACAACTTCTTCAATTGGATTAAAAATAGGAAATAAGAGATATTCCAATATAACACACACACACACACACACATTCGATTCATCTTGTATTATTAAAAATATCAACCTTAAGAAATCCATTCCAAAAGCTGTATGGCAAAGACTCAGATTTTTTTTTTCATTACATGATTGGCGAACCTCGAGGAAGCAATTAAGCTCGGAAATAAAAGAAATAGTGGGATTTAATGCTCTCCAAAACTTATAAAAGACAATGATCCGGTTTCTCATTCAATTGAAATGATACCATTTCTTTTAGTTTATTTTATAAATGCCAATGTTTTTTGCTCTTATTTTGCTTTGATTAATGCCAATGGCTTTCAGCGCAAGACATAAATATTGATAATTGCTAAAGAATTATATATTTTTCTTATAAACCGACAAATCAATTTGAAATAAATGACGCTTTAGAAGAAAGAAGCACTATTTCTTGTTTCATTTAAATCTATGGCCGCCTCCGGTGAACATCCCAGCCACTTTTACGAACAGCTCCTGACTATCAATAAATATCTTGGAGAACTAATTAGTACTTTTAACTTTCCTATATTTTTATTTACTTACTCTTTAAAATTCAAAATGTTAGATTTTAATTATATACACTGAGAGGACGAAAAATTATTATCACCTGATTAGTACTTCGGCCTCCAGGTGATGTGGAGAACTGTACTTTGAGAGGACTTGAATCAGATTATCTGTAGTTTGACGATCTTTATGTTGAACTGAAAGAGCCTACTAAAAGTATCTGCTCAGTTAGAGAGCCTGTAAGGAACATTGCTCCCCCAACCGGGAATCGAACCCTGGACCTCCGGACTGGCCAGCCGACCCTCTATCGTTGAGCTATTGAAACGAAATTGCAAACTCTTATTGTCGAAGTGGGCTCTGCCTTCTCCACCCTCTAATGTCAGATTGGCAGGCAACTGACAATCTGACTGACCACCTCCTGCTATTTTTACCCCAGGTTAGCCTCCTGCGTGGTCGTTATCCTCTCAATGTTTGCTCAACCTTCCAGAGTCCACCGAATCCGTACTAGTCGTACTAGGGTCAATTTCAGACCTCCGACATATTTTCACTAATCTACAGAGTTTATTTGTTCGGGTGCCATTCTAAAGAGTCTTCCTTCTCCAGCCGGGAATCGAACCCTAGATCTCCGAACTGGTCTGCCGACACTCTACCGTTGAGCTACTGGGACGAGCTCTTATTGTCGAAGTGGTCTCTGAAAACCTGGTGGACGTTTATGCACTCCTTGCACTCAAACCCCGTTTCTGTTTTGGAGTCCACTCTCGGTAAACTCTAATAACTACTGCCCTCGGATAATCTTTTATTTTAGATTTTGAGGATTTTTGTGGACTATTTCGCAAAAACAAGCATGTTTTTTTTTCGAATAGTAACAAAATTTATTCAGCACCAGGGTAACCCACAAGTGACTTATGTGACACATTTTGTGAAATTTGATCAATTACTTTTGTTGAAGTGGATGCATACAATTTTTACAAGCCATTTCGCAAAAGAAGCCATGTTCTTTTACCACGAATTATACCAAAATCGAATCAGCATCAGGGTAATCTACAAGCGACATACCTATAACATTTTATGAAATTTGATCAATTAGTTTTTTAGTTAGAGTGGATACATACATTACATAAACAGACACACACACAGAGAGAGAGAGAGAGAGAGAGAGAGAGAGAGAGAGAGAGAGGGAGAGAAGGAGAGAGACGTCATGCTAAAACAAGTTATTTTGTATTCCAGAGATCCTAAAACGTGTAGATCCGACAAAAACTCAAATTGCGATTTTCGACAAAATTCCAATACTTCCCCTATGCATTACCATGTATTGTAGAGGAAGTAAAATAATGTATAATATCCACGGCACGACGTTTTCAACGTTAAATTGCCCATGTGACACTTCTTCGAATGACAACCAATTTTGAAATAATCAATTACCTTATAATAGCATATAAATAAGTAGCCAAGTTCGTCAAATGTATCGCCAAGCGTTACATACAGACGGAGTGAAAAGCTTTCCTCATATATAAATCATTAGTGGTGAATTATTAGGCATGAAAATAAAAAACTATAATAAAGTATTTTTTCGGGTGAATAGAACGAACTAGAGCTCCGAAAATGATGTTAACAAATTTATCTCATAATAGTGCATATGAAAATGAACATATTTCACAATACTAAGAGCGGTAACACGTCATAACTGTAAAACTATTAAGTAATAAATTAAAGACAGATCTTTAGATTTTAAAAAAGACATTTGATAAACCTTTTATAGACGTATATATAAAAATTAAAAGCCAGAGCGCGTTTGGGCATCTTTATACCCTTCCTCAGTGGCATTAAATGAAATTCGCAAACGACATGCTTAAATACCATCCACATTGGTAGGCCAAATTTGAATATAACAATCGTCATAATTACAAAAACAAAAAAGACACTAATACATCAATATATAACATACGAACAAGAAAATTAAATTAACCACGTTTATAATACAAATTAGAATGACAAATTGTCAAGTTCCATATTAAGCATAAATTGCAAGCAATTAATATTTAAATCTAGAGATAATAACGGTAGAACGACTTGACGCGCATGAAATCGAGAACGAGTCGCCAAGCGTAGCTTAAAACTTGCACAGGATCAAAATTATATATAGAAGCACGATATAGATAAATAAACAGGAATTATACAGTAAAGTAGAACAGGGGTTATTACGACTAATCGAAAGAAACGATTTTTCGAAAAGGGGTTGAAAGTTATTTTTAACCACAAATTGTGGGCAAGAGCCGTGGACTGTTTACCATTTTTAATGTCCCGAGCATGTTTACCAACCGTATACCAACCGTACATTTAATTCTACCAATATAAAACTTAAATTCGTTATTAGGAGAAAGAAGGGGTACCACATATACTCCAACTTGGCATTTAAGGTTTACCTTATTCATAAATTTATCGGTGCGATTAAATCAAAAGAAACAATTTTTCGAAAAGGCGTTGAGAGTTTCCTTTAACAACCAGTTGGGCAAGAGCCGTGGACTGCTTACCATTTTCAATGTCCCGAGCACGTTCAATCAACCGTACGTTTAGTGCTACCAATATAAAACTTAAATTCGTTATTAGGAGAAAGAAGGGGTACCACATATACAAATTTCATTGACAATTTTTCAAACTTTCATTGACAATTTGGCCTTCTAATTTGTATTATAAACGTGGTCAATTTAATTTTCTTGTTCGTATTTTATATATTCATGTATTAGTGTATTTTTTGTTTTTGGAATGGTGACGATTGTTATATGCAAATTTGACCTACCAATGTGGATGGTATTTAAGCATATTTGCGAATTTCATTTAATGCCACTGAGGAAGGGTATAGAGATGCCCGAAAGCGCTCTGGTTTTCAATTTTTATATATACGTTTATAGGTTTATTAAATGATATTTCACAATAGTTAATGCTTTGCAGTTTTTTGATAAATTTATTTGAAAATGGTGCAATATCCCGATAACAGTTCATGCCAGCGTTCTAAAGTTTGCGTCAATAAAAAATTTATCTAATTATAATAAATTGATCATTTACGTAACATTATTAAAAGTTCTGATTTTTTAATTAATTTTTCAAAATTTCATTCAAAACTTTGGAGGTCTGCCGAATATTCGATTGCGTTTAAAAACAATAGGTTTCCAGTGTTCACAGATTGTAATATTGGTACCCAATTTCGTCTGAAACGCTCCATTCGTTTGTGAAATATTGCATTCGCAGACTCAAGGACACATACATACGTACACATACATCACTTGAAAAAAGTTCGATTGCAGTTCCGAGACGATTCTTGGAACGTGTTTTACCGTCGAAAATATCCCAATTCGGATTTTCAACCCTGTCACAATGCTTTTCTTATACATTATACTATATAGGGAAAGCAAAAATAACTTCTTATGGTCTACCTAATAAAATCATATTTTTACTCCGATATAATAGAAACAAAATATTCAAATATATTTTTGTCAAAACATTAAGCTATTGCTGTTTTCAAGATTTTATTTTTACTAGTAGCCTCTAGAGAGTGATATTCAGAAAATATTATATTCAGAAAATATTATATTCGAAAGAAATAGAATCAAATTTAGTTGCAAACGCGCGAGTGTTATCTAATATTTAATATTCAAACGACGTGTAAACTTGTGAATTATTTTCCTTAAAAGTATTCATCTATAAATATACTGATCACTAATTATCATATAATTAGAGATTCATGGTAAAGCATTTTTTACATGTAAATGTTTTAGGAAAACAATTTTTACATGTAATTGTTTTTAGGCGTTGAGATTTTGTCTATTTCTCAGGATATCAGGATATATATAGATATGTCTATTTCTCAGGATTTCTATAAATAAATTTTAGATATTGACTAATATGGATTCAGCATCAAATTTTGGAGGTGGTTGTAGGGTTTACTTAGAATTCCCCCATCCATTCCGGTTCGTTTTTCATTTCCAGTTCAAAAATGTTTTTTTCTTTGCTTGAAGTATCCATTGCTCAAGGGTAGCTATGTAGATAGTGTTTAGATGGTAACTGATATGGATTCAGCATCAAATTCTGGAAGAAAATTGGTGGGTTCATTATAAGTACTCCAAATTCCGGTTCTTTTTCCACCCGACTAAAAAAATATTTTTTAAAACATTTATTCCTCAAAGTAATCTATAGATAGAGATTAGATGATGACTGATATAAATTCAGAATTAAATTTTGGAGCAGTTAGGGAAGATTCACTATTTTGCCACTTTCTAGTTCACAAAATTTTCTCAAAACATCTATTTCCCAGTATTGAAATAGAACTTAAATGATGATTGATATGGATTTAGCATCAACTTTTAGAGAGATTTCCATTTCCAGTTCTGGAGATGTCACTTTTGGCTTCTCCGAAAAATCTTATGATTGTACAAGTAGGTCTGTGCATTGTACAAGTATGCTAAAGAGAATAAACATATTTAAGAGCATTGTCAGAAGTGTGCATATCATTTGCCATTATATAAAGACCCCTTCATGAATTTCTTGTATCATATTGTTTTAAGAAGTCCGAAACATTGAACTTAATTTATTTTTACTTTCCTTACCATACATGGTAATGTATAGAGAAAGTATTGGAATCGTGTCGAAAATCGCAACTCGGGTTTCCGATGGCTCTATACGTTTTGAGCACCCTAGAACATGAAAGCACTATTTTTAGCGTAACGTCTGTGTGCGTCTGTGCAATGTTTATATCCACTCTAGCCCAAAAATTAATTGAACAAATTTCACAAAATTTGGCAGATAAGTCCCTTGTAGATTTCCCTGGTGCTGATTAGATTTGGAATGACTCAGAACAAAGGAACCTACCTTTTTTTACGAAATGGCTCGTGAAAATCGTATGCATCTACTCTATCTGAAAAACTAATTGCCCAAATTTTGCAAAATTTGATAACTAAGGCAATTGTAGCTTACCCTTACGCTGATTAGATTTTGGTATAATTCGAAAAAGATAATCTGCCAATTTCTGTGAAATGTGCCGCAAAAATTGTCGAAATCTAAAATAAAATACTCAAAATGTGTCAGTTAAATACTCGTTTTATACATAATTTTTGACGACGGAAAGAATAAGATCAATCAAATTACTCTAAGATGGACCATTCTAGAGACATTCAAGTTTTTTCTTTTAATTTGAGGAATTCAAGACGTTTTTCACTGTAGTTAAAAAACTAATTAATATTTTTTTTAATTTAGTAACTACGTTCCTTAAGGGTTATCCTGATACTGATTAGATTGTGTCATGATTCCGAAATACATAACCCACCCATTTCTGTAAAATGTCTCACAAAGATCGTGAAAATCTGAAATAAATGTCTAAAATTATTGAAATATATTAATGAAATAATTCTTTACTGAAGAGATAAGACCAACCCATAACTCTAAAATAAACCATTCTCGAGATAAGTTCCTAAAAAAAGAAATTAAGACTTAAAGTGCATGAAGATGTATGTCTCAAATGAAACGAAGTTACATTAAAAATGCAAATTGGACATCATATCAGAAAAGTATCCATGTTAATTTCTGTAATTAAATTTAATTTAATGCATCAATAAATAAAAATAAATAAATGTATTTTTGTCTATATAGAAAATTATATGCTGCCCACATCAGTTTTTAATGATCTAAAGTCAAAAATATCTTTTGGATAGCTACTTTGATCATAATGCCCATGTCGCACTCACTGTAATTTCGCCACTCATCATATATCAATAAATAGACGTTTTATTGGTTATGGCATAGTTTTTATTAAATTTCTAATCAGTTTTCCCGTCAAACTTTTAATCGGTACAGAATTCGGCATCTTCATATTTTAGTGCAATATATTTTGATCGATTTTATTGATAAAACCAAAGATATTACATAGATAATCAAAAGAAAATCTTGTTTTGTCTTCGAGGCAGTAAGTTTCAAAAGCGTTTTGGATAGAGAAACACAATCAAACCATCGTAAAAGACAGGGGTGTTTTTAACATGTAGCAGCACTCAGTGCAGTACGAAACTGAAAATTGCGGAGTAAGATAAAACGGATTTTTTTTTCTTGAAATGTTGCTGTTGTTGGGATTTAGCTGATATATTTATTCAAAAAATTACTTTAATGACTGTAAATGTTTTATTAAAATTAAAGAGATAGGATTAAAAGACGCAGTAACTTACAAGAAAAGACCTTTTATTTAGCGAAAAGTGCACAATATGCTTCGTGTGTGTGAATTAATGACTCGCCTCCCAAAAAGAAAAAAAGCAGTTGCATAATACATATTTAACATTACAACTGCCGCCAATCTCTGGGAAAACTCTGCACTGACATCTCTGCGTTGATATTCTCTTGCTAGACAAAAGCGTATTTTGGCTTTGGCGTTCAACACGCCCTCGCTGCCACCCTCTTACTTCCATTGGCTTATATCTTTAGCGTGACGTTGTAGTGATGTTTGATTGGCTTTTCTGGAGTTAATGAAAATCGTGTAAGTCCTGGTCAGAAGTATTGTTTATGCCCAAATCACCCTCGTAATTTTGATGACATGGATTTATTTGAGTCATAAACTTTCCGGACCAAAGCTGTCGAATTTGGCGTCACTTGCCTGCTCCTTTTGTTTGATTGAAAATACCAAATGTGAAAATGGTGTCTACTCGTCTCATATTTCCTCTCACATCTATTGATTTTAAACGCAATCGAATGTTCAGAAGACTTCCTCCCCAAAATTAAGACCAACCCCATTATTCTAAGACTAACCGTTCTCAAGATATTTTCGTTTTTTAGGTACTCCACCTTTGAAAATATGTCCAGTAACCAAATGAAAACAAACATTGTATTAATAGTGAATTAAAAGTCTCATGTCCTGCTCACATTAGATTTTCTCTTTCCCTGCAACACATGGTAATGTATAGCGCAAGTATTGGAATCATATCAAGAATCAGAACACGAGTTTTCAAAGGATCCACACGTTACGAGGCCTCTAGAACACGAAAAAACTAATTTTAGTGTGCGTCTGTGTTTGTGTCTGTTTGTGTGAGTGTGTGCATGCCTGTGTGTGCCTCTGTGCATGCCTGTGTGCGCCTGTGTGCATGTCTGTGTGTGTCTATGTGACCCTGGTGCTAATTAGTTTTTGGTACGACTCTGGAAAAAAGAACCCGCCATTTTCTGTGAAAAGGCCCGCAAAAATCACATGTATCCACTCTAACTACAATACTAAGTGACCATATTTCACAAAATTTGTTATATAAGCCACTTGTGAGATACTCTGGTCTCTGATGCTGATTAGATTTTAGTATGATTCGGAAAAGAACAACCTGCGTTTCTTTACGAAATGACCAGCAAACATCGCCAAAATCTAAAATAAAAGACTGCGTATGTTCAAATGTATCAATTAAATGCTTGTTTTACGCGTAAATTTTGATGCGGAAAGTAATAAGATAAAATCCATTATTCTAGGACTAACCGTTATCGAGATATTTGAGATTTTTTTTATTTTTACTAACACTTTACAACATAGTTGAAAAGTGTTTATGACTTTGTTCATTCTGTCTGTCTTTTAGCACGATAACTGCCGTAAAAATGACTTTATCAAAATGAAATTTTAGTATGTTATTCAGACAGTCTGTGGGACCTATGGGACTATAAATGACTAATATCACCCAATCAATTTTGGATTGAACCAGGGTTGAAAAAATGAAATACATTGAACCCTATGGGACCTAATTTTATCAAACATTTTTTAAGTGGATTTAAAATTCACAAATTGCATCGAAAGTTTAAGGAAATATTCAAATTATTCCATACAATATATAAAAAAAATCAGCAAAATATATTCAGTAGTTTTATAAATAAAAATTAAAATAATAATTACATTTTTTATATGAAGATATCACGTGATCCACTTCAAAATAAAATATGGCATCCATCTTGTGTCAAAATCGTGAATTTGTAAAGTTCTTTTTAATTCATATTTAGTGTTGTATCCGTCCTAAAACCGCTTTATTTTTGCTTAAATTCTGTACATCTACATCCTGAAACAACGCAATTACAATATAGTTGAGTTTAAATGATCATCCAGCTTTGAATATTTCTACAACGAAGCCTACTTTTCACTTATGGAGGATGTAAATACCAAAAGATGTAGAATGAGTTGTATAAGAATTGCTGCATTTCTTTAACGCAAAATTATTTAGCTCATGGAGTCTGCAATACAGCTGATATGAATGAAACAAGCATTGATTTTACAGAGAAGTAAACGATTTTTAGATAAAGTTTGGAGCATAAAGTTTAATTACTTGTACCTCCATTATTTTAAGTTTAAAATAAAATTATTATAGTATTGTGATGAATGAAATGAATGGAAAATGTTTATGAATGAAATGCTGCTTTTATTTAAAGAGCCAGCCGATTTATATTTCGATGACATCATCTGAAAAAGTTCATTTGTTTTCGATGAAGTTTTCAAATATAATAAATTATTGTGGTATTATGATAATTTTAAAATATTACCGAGGAATGTATCGCATTTTAAAGATTTGAAACCAGGCAATTTATATTTCAATGCCGTCATTTGAATGAAGTTCATTTTTTTGGATGAAGTTTTAAGTTCTCAAATATAATAAATTAATGTAGTATTGTGATAACTTTAAAAATATTACCGAGGAATATATCGGATTTTATAGATGTTTAAATAAAATTGCATTGAAGTTGGAAAGTATTTCATAATCAATGCTCTATGCATGATTGATCTTTCTTTTTTTTTACACCCGCCTTTGATAAAATGTCCAATTACCAAATGGAAACACAAAATCTGATGTGGGCAGCACGACTTTCTCTGCAGACTCAATTTCATTTTTTTTTATTTCTTTAATAATTCATTAAATTGAGTTTTATTGCACAAAATAACACTAAATTAGCAATTTTAATTCAATTTCTGTTTTTATTTGGTAATTGGACATTTTTCTAAAGGCGGCATAGCAAAAATGCGAAAAATCTAAAATATCTCGAGAACGGTTAGTCCTAGAGTAATAGAGTTGTTTTTATTCTCTTCCTCGTCAAAAATTACATATTAAACAAGTATTTTATTGATGCATTTGAACATACGTAGTCCTTTTTAGATTTCTGAGGGATATTTCGTAAAAAGGGCAGGATCTTCTTCACCGAATCGTACCAAAATCTAATCAGCACCAGAATATCCCACAAGTACCTTACCTACCAAATTTTGTGAAATTTAGTCAATTAGTATTTCAGCTAGAGTGGATACATGAGATTTTTGCGGAGCTTTTCGCAAAAAAAGGCGGGGTTTTTCCTGAATCATACCAAAAACTAATCAGCACCAAAGTCACACCCAAGTGACTTACCTACCAAATTTTATCAAATTCGATCAATTTGTTTTTGAGTTAGAGTGGAAACATACATTGCATAGACACACATACATAGACGTCACGCTAAACATAGTATTTTCGTATTCTGGAGGTCCCAAAACGTGTAGATCCGTCGAAAACTGGAGTTGCGATTTTCGGCATGATTCCAATACTTTTCCTATACATTACCATGTATTGTAGAGAAAGTAAACTTGAAGTAAAAGTGCAAATTTAGTGCTATTTTGTGCAATTAAACTACATTTAATGAATTATTAAAGAAATAAAGAAAAAATGAATTTGAGTCTGCAGAAAAAGTCATGTGCTGCCTACATCAGATTTTTACTTTCCTTGCAATATACGGTGATGTCTAGGGAAAATATAGGAATCATGCCAAAAATCGCATCTCAGATTTTCGACTGATCTACATGTTTTAGGACATCTAAAACAAAAATATATATTTGTAGCGTGACGTCTGTGTGTGTGCCTACGTGTCTGGCTGCCTGTACAGATTTTGTGTCCATTATAACTGAAAAACTAATTAACCGAATTTCATTAAATTTGGTAAGCAAGTTCCTTGTGTGTGACTCTGATGCTGATTAGATTTTGGTACGATTCGGAATAAAAGAACCTGCATTTTTCATTTTTTTTTTTTTTTGCGAAATTGCCAGCAAATCTAACATTTTCAGTCTAAAATAAAATACTATATATGCATAAATGTATCAATTAAATGCTTATTTAATACGTAATTCTTAATGACAAAAGGATTAAGTTCATCCTCATTACTCTAAGATAAGCCATTCTCGAGATATTTTAATTGATATTGAACTGAAGACGTTTTTACAGTAGTTAAACTATTTAATGAAATTTCTTAAACTTAGTAGTTAAATCCCTTAATGTTTATCCTGATACTGATTAGATTTTGATATTCTGAAAAGTGTTAACGACTCGTTTTTGTGAAATGGCCCTCAAAGACGGTAAAAATATGAAATAAATGAATAATATTCTTGAAATATATTAATGAAGTACTTGTTCATTAGGTAAATTTTGACAACTAATTGAATAAAATTAACCCCATGACTGTAGGATAAACCATTTTCGAGATATTTTAGTTTTATTGGACATTTGAGGATCTGAAGAATTTAAAGTGAATTAAGTTGCCACATGAAACGAAGATGCCATAAAAAGGCAAATTGGATATAATAACAGAAAAGTATCCATATTATTTTCTGCCATTAAACTTTATGTAATGCATAATGAAATAGAAAATGACAAAATGAATTTGAATCTGCAGAGAAAGTCGTGTGCTGCCCACATCAGATTTTTACTTTTCCTGGAATACATGGTAATATACAGGGAACGTATTGGAATCGTGTTGAAAATCGCAACTCGAGTTTTCGGCGGATCTACACACGTTTTGGGACCTCTCGAATACGAAACATCTATTTTTAGCGGGACGTCTGTGCATGTGTCTGTCTGTCTAAGCAATGCATGTATCCACTCTAACTCAAAAACTAATTGACCAAATAAATTTCATAAAAGTTGGTAGGTAAGTCACATGTGGGTTACTCTAGTGCCGATTAGATTTTGGTTAGATTTGATTAGAAGTACATTTTTTTGCGAAGTGACCCATAGAAATTGTATGAATTCACTCGAACTCAACCAATTGACCAAACTTCTTGAAATTTGGTTGATAAGTCACATGTGGGTTACCCTGGTACTGATCAGACTTCGGTACGACTCGAGAAAAAAGTACCTGCATTTTCTTACGAAATGACCCGCAAAAATTATATGTATCCACTCTAGCTGGCAAACTAATTGACCAAATTACACAAAATTTGGTAAATAAGTTGTCTGTGAGATATTTGGGGGCTGGTTAAATTTTGGTATGACTCGGGAAAGAAGGGAATCCGCCTTTGATTGCGAAATGTCCCACAAATCTAAAATATTCGATCTAAAATATAATACTGCATAGGCTCAAATGTATTTAATAAATGATCGTTCTGTACGTTATTATTTACGACAAAAGAAATGAGAACAACTACATTACTCTAACATGTACTATTCTCGAGATATTTAAACCTTTAATTTTGAATAACTGAAGTCTTTCACTGCAGTTAAAAAAACTATTTAATGAAATTTCTGAAAACTCAGTCCCTTGATGATTGTCCTGATGCTGATTAGATTTTGATATTAATCGGAAAGTATAATAGAATCTTTTTGGGGAAATGGCCCGCAAAGATAGAGAAAATCTGAAATAAATGTCTAAAATTGTTGAAATATATTATTTAAGTACTTGTTCTTCAGGTAAATTTTGACAACTAAGCGAATAAGATTGACCCCCCTGACTGTAGAATGAACCATCCTCGAGATATTTCATTGTGTTTAATTTTGAGGACCTGAAGATTTAAAGTGAGTAAGTTTGCCAAATGAAACAAAAATGCAATGAAAAGTCAAATTGAAAATAATGTCAGAAAAGTATCTATGTTATTTTCTGCCATTAAACTCAATTTAAAGCATTATGAAATAAAAAATGACAAAATGAATTTGAATCTGCAGGGAAGTCATGTACTGCCCAGATAACAAAATGCTCAGTTTTGAAATTTTACATATAGACTAAAATTAACGCGCAGTTGTGAAAGACAGGCTTAGAATTTTACTTTAGGCCCAAATTATTTAAATATTAATTAATAACATTTTGTATTGCCAGTATGGCAAAATTAAAACATCTGTGCGATTCTTTGCAGGCAGAAACGTTACAAAGATGGCCAATAACAACGTCTTATTGTTGATAATTGTAAACAGAGCATTTCGCAAGTATTATTGTTATAAATAATTAAAACGAAAGTGTTATTATTATTGCAGTTAACAGTTATATGTATCATTGTTGATTCTCATAAACAAGAAATTAAACAAATTAATTACGAAACTAATTTTACATGATCACTATTGTTAGAACTTTTCACATGCTAACTGTCTGTTTAATTGAACTCATTTAATTTGATTATATAATTGTAAAATTTCACTGAAGCGAAAACGATCTTAATGCACAAAAATTGAAAATCGGGAACTCTCCAGGGCTGCTCGTAAGGTCGCCAAGTTTGGGGACGACAATGGTTAGTGAGCGGTTGCAAACAAGTGGGGATTGGCCAATGTCAGCGAGTAAGAGGCGGAGCCCTTTTGTTAGGATTAAGCAAGAAATATCAATCATGCATAAAGCATTGATTATAAAATATCTTCCAACTGCAATGCAATGTTATTTAAACATTTCTAAAATGCGATACAGTCAGCGGTGATATTTTTTAAATTATCACAATCTTCAATAATTTATTACATTTGAAAACTTAAAACTTCATCGAAAAAAACTAACTTCATTCAAATGACGTCATTGAAATATAAACCGCCTGGCTTTCTATGTAAAAGCTGTAAATATTTCATTCATACACTTTTATTCCATTCCTTTCATTCATCACAATACTACAATAATTTATTTTATTTAAAAACTTAAAACCATGGAAGTAAAAGTAATATAACTCTATTCATAAAACTTCATCGAAGAAGTCTGCTATAAAATCGGCTGTTCTCTATGTAGAATCAATAAATATTTCATTCATATCAACTATATTGCAGACTTCAGAGCTAAATAATTTTTGTGTTGAAGAAATTCAGCAATTCTTATACAACTCATCCTACATCTTTATGTGTTTCATTCTCCATATGTGAAAATTAGGCTTCGTTGTAGAAATAATCAAAGTTTGATTGTCATTTAAACTCAAATACATTGCAATTGCATTGTTTCAGAATATGGATGCACAGAAATTAAGCAAAAATAAGGCGGTTTAAGGCGGATACAACACTAAATATAAATTAAAAAGAACTTTAAAAATAACGATTTTGACACAAGATGGATGCCATATTTTATTTTGAAATGAGTCACGTGATCTCTTCATATAATATGGGTGTAATTATTATTTAATTTTTATTTTTAAAACTACCGAATATAGTATTTTGCTGAAATTTTTTTCATATTTTTGAATATTTCCTAAAACTTCCGAAGCAATTTGAAAATTTTAAATTCGCTTAAAAAAATGTTTAAAAAATTAGGTCCCATACGGTTCAAAGTATTTCATTTCTTTAACCGGGTTTCAGTCTAAAACTGATTGGGTTATATTATTCATTTATATTCTCATAGATCCCACAGACCGTCTGAACAACATACTAAAATTTCATTTTAATAAAGTCATTTTTACGGCAGTTATCGTGCGAACGGACAGACAGAGAGAATGAACAAAGTCGTAAACACTTTTCAACTATGTTGTAAAGTGTTAGAAAGAGCTCATGAAAAAACATCTGCCAAAATGGTTGAAATTCAACCAGAGACATGATATTAATGGCTGCCGCAAAGTACACTTTTAAGCTATTCATAATGATATAAGGCCCTATTGTTTTCAACAATAACTTCCAGAAACTATTATAGTACCATTTATAAAAACATATAATTATTTTCATATGGAAACACATATATTCCAAATTTAATTTAAAGTATTTCCAATGTATCCGCCTATATAATTGAATTCAAAAAGCAACTGTCTAACTTCCAATTCTGACAAAAACAATAGTTTGGAAATGGGCAAGAGCTAGTTTTATCTTTGGCACATATTGATTTTAAACTTATCAGAAAACGTCAAGTTGAATATTCAGATTTTGACTTTCCGTCATTGGACATATATGCCGTAAGCTATTCTTGGCGGAAAGAGAGAATGTTTATAACTTTAAAGGAATAGATCCGATTTTCGGAAGAATTTTTTTTTACTGCATTCCTCAAAGATTTGCCATTGGCCATATAAGATTTAGGATAAAATAACAGATCTTATAGGTTTTTTAATGTAATGTTGAGGGAGTGCATACACCCGAGGTGTATGAAAATAAAAGATTACTTAAGCTTATATAACAAAATAATGACTAACTATTTATAAAAGTATTCGCTTTGTTAAAAAGTACGTATAATGATATGCAAATTATAAAACTTTCATTACAAAAAACGTCAAATTCTGCAAATGGCAGTGATCCCTTCCAGCCATGTTTTTTCCTCACTCTTGGCAACATATCATCCACGGTTTTCTATTAAAATCATGTCACGCCAAGGGCAATAACTGGGACGAAAATTTGAATATATTAACATTGTTTATGCGTAAAACAGAGTAGGTGAAATTAACAAGGACATAAAAATAACATTACTTCAGCAACATAATTACACTTGGCCAAGATATAAAAATATAGTTTGACTTAAAAATGAACAAAATGTGTACAAATAGGAAGTCTGCTTAGAATGAATATTATGAATCCACCATCTAATAGACCTGATAGTATAAGAATCCCTGTCCTAGAAACATAGATACCTCAGTAAAAGGTCAGAAACCAGTACCTTACGGCGTGGAACTACTGATGTTGAATTAAGCTACTAGCTCAAAACAGGAGCATACGAATCGCAGTATGGCCACCATTTTGATAATGACTACAGCCAAGCATCAGACTAGGATTTAGTTTTACGAAACGAACATACTACGAACCAGCCGTAATGTTAACAACTCCTGCGAGCTAAGCAGCTCCTACTATACAACTCAAAAGTCTGGAGCGACACTTTTCCAAAAATATGTTGCTAAATAATCCCCATAAATCAGATAGACGTACATTGCCAACATCCAGAACTAATTTAGTTAAAAGATCAACAACTCAACCAGCCTAGCGACACGCAACACAATTGACACTCGGAAATAACTAATTAACCCAAACAGGTTTCAACAGAACGAGAACAGAGACACGTGCCTGGTTACAATCACACTGGAGGATCGGTCCGAACCTTCGAGGAGTAATCTAAGTCGAGAAAGTCTGGGCCTGTCATGAAAACGGCTGTCATGTGATTTGACGGACTCTTCCCACCTAGAACGTTCCGTTTCCCCTGTAATTCAATGGGAGAAGATGACTTCAAAGCGTCCTTGAAAGAAAAAATTATATATTTTTAATTAATTCTATTCTCCCTAAGCTTTGGAGGACAGAAACATTTGTAGGAGATATTAATAAACTTCGTGATGAAATTTTTCCATCGATGTATTTATCAAAAAATATTCATTGAAACATCCTAAACTGCGTGTGCTACATTTTAGCGATATTTGGCGGTTTTTGAAAAAAGAAACTGCAAGATCGCGCCCGCACGCTTTGGATGTGCACAAGAAATAATTAGTGCTTCCTGAGATATAATTTTGAGATTGCAATCCAGTGTATATTTTACATCCCGGGATATCATATATTAATTTTTCTTTTCAATTTCGGTATCTCGCGGGATTAAAAATATCCTTATACTTCATTTTAAAGATAAAAAAAATATATTTTTTAATTATCTTACGTTCTGATTTATTTGTCTATAAATATTACATGTATGTGAACGAGAATAGTATGTTAAGATTTTTTATAACAAACTTTTGGTATAACGACAGTTTGAATATAATGTGAACATTTTTATAAAAAAAAAACAATATCTTTAAGTCCATTTTCGCATTTGTGATAAACACCGATATACTTATAAAAAGGATTAGACAATAGTTAACCATCTGAAATAGTACACCTTAAATTAGGCAATATAATATATTAAAAAATCTAGTACAATAAATGTACATGTGTACTTTGACATATGTACTGGAAAAAGTAACTCACTGACATCGAAAAAATTGCATATAAAATTTATAAATAAAAGCATCCTAAGTTAATAACTGCATTGCATTTAGCATACTGTATAAGTTTTATTATAAAAGAATTTGGTATGCAGTACGTCACTGTTCTCATGACTTCCCTCGCATTTTGACGTCTCTATAGACAAAAATTCTAGTTTTCAAATCGTAGTTTAGGCAAATTGTGTGTCGTCAAAGTCATAAAATAGCTCTTCGGTCCGAACCAAAGACTTTCCACGCGTTGCAAGTGGGCATAGGGACTCTACGTGCACACACACCCCTCCCCACAGCAAAACTGCTCTACCAATTTTTTAGTACCTCAGCAGATGCTAAAAATGTTCATGGTTATCCTCATTAAAAATACTGCCTATGCTGCCAAAATGGCGGCCATATTTAAATATTTGAATTTACATTTAAAAACATTTAAAAATGTTTAATTTATTCACGCGAGTAGTCATTTTCTATGTATTTTGACACGAAGAAGCGAATAAAACCATTTTTAGTTGCTAAAATGAATCTTTTATTCACAATTTTTAATATTTTTTTACAAAATATAAGGCATGATAATCTTTCCAAAACAAGTTAATATGTAAATTTTTCAATTAATATGTAATTTTACATTGGAAATTGAGTAAATGATTATTCAGGATCACATAAATAATAATTCCTCAGATATTTTATTGTTTTTTAAACAGTGTAGAGTATTAATATTTATGTCTAGAATATTTGTGATCGTGCATAGTTCGAAAGCGCCGATTTAAATGTCAGCAATCAGTAGATATCCATACAAGTCTTTCTCTCAGATCTTTGTGAATGCATTTTATTGTATGTCTTCAAGGCTGTTGATCATTTTTTAAAATGTTCCGAGAAGTAAAAAATTTGATGTGGGCAGCGCATGACTTTCTCTGCAGACTCATATTAAAGTTCTCTTTATTTCTTCAATAATTCTTTAAATTGAATTGAATTTTACAAAATAACACCCATAATTATTTTAATTATACTGAATGTGCTCTTTTAATTCAATTTTCGTTTTTATTTGGTAACTGGACTTATTTTCAAAGGTGGCATAGCGAAAATGCAAAAAAACTAAAATGTCTCGAAAACGGCTGGTCCTAGTGTAATAGGGTTCATCTTATTATTTTCATCGCTAAAAATTACGTATAACAGAAGTATTACGTACAGTAAGTTACGTATAACAGAAGAATTGATATGTTTAAGCATATGTAATCTTTTAATTTAAATTTTGACGATTTTTGCTGCCATTTCGCTAAAAATGGCAGGTTCCTTTTTCTGAATAGCACCAAAATCTATTCAGCACCAGGTTATCCCACAAGTGTTTGTCCACCAAATTTTGTGAAATTTGGTCTATTAGTATTTAGCTAGAGTAGATACAGACATTTTTTGCGGGCCATTTCGCAAAAAAGACAGGCTCTTTTTTTCCAAAAATATACAAAAATCTAATTGGCACCAGGGTACCCCACACGTGACTTACCTATACATTTTTATGAAATTCGGTCAATTAGTTTTTGAGTTAGAGTAGATTCAAAATCTGCACAGACAGACACGCAGACTCACAGACACACACAGAGAAACAGAGAGAGAAACATACACAGACCGCCCACTAAAAATAGTGTTTTCGTGTTCTAGAGGTCTCAAAACGTGTAGATACGTCGAAAATTCGGATTGCGATTTTCGCCATGATTCCAATACTTTCCCTATACATTATCATGTACTGCAGGCAAAGTATATATAATATATATATATATATATATAATTATATATATATATATATATATATATATATATATTACCATAAATATCAGGGACCTTATTTCCCAGTATGGACAGCTGATTCCCCTGAAACTTTCAGTAACATGTTTGCAAATGTTTTACAGTGTACTAAACCTTTCATCTTCATTTTACTCAATTTGTAAACTTATTTGAGCAATTTTCTCTGACTTATGTTGGTTTTCTTTAATCGACCATGCACTTAAACTTTTTCTATCTTTGCCTTCACTTCTTTACTGGCTAAGCAAACCTTCCATGCAGCGATCTACAACTTCGATACTTTTTGAAAAAAACTTCTACAATATGCAACTTTCGGTTTTTCGTGAGTTATTGGTTTTATTTTCGGGCATCATTGTAAAAGTAATTTTCTTTACAATGACTGCGTAACTAAATCTACGACTTTTAGCAAAACAACATTTCCTAAATTTTAATTAAAACATATCAATATTGACCTTTGATCGGACCTGGTCATATACTATCTTTAAATAATCATTAGAATAGCTATAAGACGTTAATGCTTACTCAACTGCTTCCTAGGACATATAAATCTTGTCTTGGTCAACTAGTGATACTAGATTTCCTCGACCATAATTGTAACAATACTAGTGCCTGCTCAACGGACTTGCACTTTCCACCTTTCTCACTCACACATCGACTCGACTCCTAGCACGTTCAACCACCCACTGACTTCCACCAGCCTTTTACCAGAACTCTACTCAGACTTCTTCTGACGCCATATAAGACCTCAGAATGTTACTTGGCTTGTCGATTGGTCTACATAACCGAACCAGTCAGAGGTTATTAATATAAAGTCCATAAATTATAACGAAAATTGAGAAAATAATAACCAAATGTTATATAGATCTCACAATACACCTAGTCTGCCGTCAACAAGCACCTTTATTGCACACAGGCCCGTAGCGTAACAGATGTAGACATCACGGTTACATCGATATTATTATCATATCTATACATGAGAAAAAAATTAATATATGTCTGTATGAAAAATCACGTGCAAACCACATCAAATTTTTCATTATTCCTTCTACATAAGGTAAAAAATCCGATATAGGCAAAACATAACATTCCCTACTTAATGCAACGACTTTACTTCTTTCAAAACAAAATAATGATGTGCAAGATCCTCAGAATAATGACTTTGACATTGAATTGACACCACGAAAATTGAAATTCAGCGCTTTTGGCAACTTACTAGTCCGAACGAATGCCTCGTATGCAAAATCCTTATCAAAATGCAAAATAACGTTTAAATAATATCAGTTGTATGAAAGAAGTGACTATTGGCGAATTCCTGATCATCAAAATACAAAACTATTACAAAAGTGTCTTTTGTCGTGATTGTACGGATCTAGATTTACTAGAATGATGTTGCTTTTTTGGGGAGAACATCGAAAGGGAACATATTTAACGATACTTTTTTTCATTTTATATGAATTTTCTTGTAACTTTATTTTAAAAGCGTGCAATATCTCAAGAACGATTCATGCTAGCATTCTAAAGTTTGTATTATTCAATTTCTAATAAAATCTTACGTCTGATATTAACATTTTTTATCGTTATTGAAAGTACTGATTTTAATTATTTTTTCAAGATTTCATTCAAAAATTGGGGAGGTCTTCAAAAATTCGATTACATGTATAATCAATAGGGTTCTAGTATCCACTGTTTATAATAATCGTACGAAACTGTATTCGAAACCCTTCATTTATTTTTAACATATCACGTCCACAGACTCACCGACACGAGCACACACCCAATCACATACATACATACATACACACACACATACATACACACATTCATCACCTTAAAAACGTTCGATTCCAGTTCAGGAATACTTAAAATGTTCCATTCCGTCAAAAACTTGAATTCGAATTTTCAACCTTTTACAATACTTTCACTATGCATTATATAAGGCCTGAAAAGAGCCCAAGATCCAGCATGCCGTTGCGCCTACAAAATTATTGGTATCGACGGAAAATTTAGCAGATCGGCAAAAGAAAATAGTTAATCAACGAAAAATTTAACTCGAGCTGAATGATAAAAAATAAGTTTAGGAAAGAATGCTAAAATCCCCAATCTTTACAAAAAAATAAGCTAACATTCGAGATTTTCATGAAAAAAAGTGCTTAAATAAGCGATTTTTGAGAGAAAACATCAAAATTCACACATTTTACAAAAAAAGTATTCTAACTTTTTCTGGTTGATGTACTCTACTAAACTCATTCTACTATCGTCCTTTTAGTTGTACCACCTATTGATCATATTCAGAAATAAAAGATCATGAAATACTAGCTTACAAACCCTGTGGACAATGGTCAGGGCAGACAAAATGAAGTATAATTCCCTTTCATATGTACACAGTTAAACAGTTAATGTCAAAATAATACTTTAAATTTTTAAAAACTTTATATGTTACATAAAAAATATATACATATTTTTGTTTGTTTGTTTGTTTCTATTATAAACTTAAATTTGTAAGATTCGATGTTCGATGATATTCAAATATAAAGTATTAATTTAAAAAACTGAAAATGTATTATTTTTTAAGTATTATTGTTAACTTCTATAACTTATACCATTGTAGCTATTTATCATTAAACATTTTCTAACAAATGTTGTCAAAATGCATACTAATGTAAATGAAAAGCTGACTCCTAACTTTTTGGCCCGACTCCTAGATTGAAGAAAATTTGTCCAGCTATGTAAATACGTAGGGAAAGTAATATGATTTTGATTTAAAACCCCTTTATATTTCCTTCAACAGCATGTCCACATTTTGTCATCACTAAAGCTACATGCTTCTTTTCCTTTATGAAAGCTCCTTTACCTTCTTTTATTCTCGTCTAGAGAAAAAGAAATTTAAATCTTTACTTTTCAAAGAATGCAGACGAATGAATGAATGCTCCTTTTTTATATTTTGAGGCTTTGGCCGACAATTTCATTTTGAATTCTAAGAACACAAGAAATTTTTACGGTTCTGAGATGAAAGAAAATAATGAAATTCCCTGCCTACATCATAATAAAATATTGTCATACATGGAATGCGTTTTACTTTCCTTTAGTTGTGAATATGAAAGCTCAAAACTACAGTTTGTGGTTGTTTCCACTTTCCAAAGTTTTGTTTTCCTTTGAATGTGTCTGCTTACTGAAATAATAAAACATTATTCACGTCTATATCGTTTCAGTTATAGATATTCCTTGCACTATAAAATTTCAACAATTCTAGAAAGGATCATGGGAAAAGTTCCAGTTCATAAAAAAAGAGCAGCCAGAATCTCGGTAAAAGGGTTTCATTGAGCGAGTGGGGATTGCAGTTCCTGATTTCGTTTTTCAAATGATACTTACATGAAAACTAATGTAATAGCTCAGATAAAAGTGGGAGGGGGTTAGACCCATATCACTCTTACTTATGCCTTTCAATTCATATAAATAATTTAATGCACTTTTAATCATTTTAAGCTGCTGTTCGAAACTATTGGAAAACAGAAATAACTCCAGTGGGGTGACATTTCTAAAATCCATAGAAAAGGACAAAATGTAAAAATAAAAATTACACTCAAATTCTGCAAAAAGAATATTTAAATCTGGTGTGCGGAGCACATGACTTTTCTTACAAACTCAAATTCGTTTCTCTTTTTTTTTCAGAATTCATTAAGGAGAGATTAATTGCACAAAATAACACATATAATTATTTGAAATTACATTGAATTTGCACCAGACGTATTTTCAAAGGCAAAAAAAAAATAAAATATCTCGATAACTGTTAGTCCTTAAGTTATGGAGTTGATCTTATTCTTTTTGTTGTCAAAAACTAGGTGAGCATTTAATTGATACATTTGAGCATATGCAGTCTTTCATTTTAGAACTTGACAATTTTGAAAGCCATTTCACAAACAGACAGGTTCTTTTTTTCCGAATCGTTCCAAAATCTTAGCATCACAGTCATCCACAAGTGACTTATCTTTCAAATTTTGTGAAATTTGATCAATTAGTTTTTGAACTAAAAGTATACATACATTGAGCAGGCAGACACTCACACTGAAATCACACTAAAATAGTTTTTGAGTTCTAGAGTACTTAAAATGTGTAGATCCGTCGAAAACTCGAGTTGCGATTTTTGGCACGATTCATTATGCATTGCCATATATTATAGGGAAAGTAAAAATTCTTTAGTACAACAATTAATTCATATTCAGTATCAATCGGTTTCGGAGACAAAAACCCTCATCCTTCTTCAGAGAAACAACATCAGTCAAAGCAAGAGTTGTTTCTGTTATCATACAGTTAGACCTGTATCCCAAGAAATATGCCGCTGCCATTCAGTGAAATAAAATTGAGAATAAAAAAACTATGAATTTAATTTTTTACCAAGCCAAGTGTTCACCCAAGCGTAAATGACTGAACACACTCAAACACTCGAACCAATACACGTCATGCTGGATTTTGCTTTTCACGTCGAAACATTAATTATTAAAGCAAGATAACATGATTTGAAGTAGCTGCTAGACAAATTCTTGACGATTGAAGCATAAGAAAATGCATGATTGAAGCATGACAGATGGAAGCGAGAATGGCGCGATTGGAAATATTTAAAGATAAATTCGAGAATGACTTTATAAATTGGTGTTGATACTCATTTTGTTTTCAGTGCCATTCTCATTTTTTTTTCGTTAACCACCTCCTGTTCTCACTATTTTCGCAATGCAGGGGTACGTAAGATCATTGCGCCATAACCACTGACAACTGAATCGACTGCTTCTGTTAATTTGCCGTGGGTGGTAATGAAGGATCATAATTTCCTGGAAGTAATCAGATGCAATTACTGATTACTTACAAATAATCTAAATGAATCACAAAGCCAAGAGCCAGAACATTTAGCAAGAAGATTATTACTTTATAAAATTTCATGGGCAGGAAAACACACAGTGGACTCATTGTCTTGCCTTGACGGGTGCCATCATCTAATAGTTACAAAAGATAGTGATAACATACGTTAAAGCAAAGATGGATCAAGCTATATATAGCATAATGGTCCATTCCGGTTTCATTCCATTAGAAACCGATGGCGAGACAAAAACCAAGGGCAGACCTCCGCTCGAGACTTCAAGAAATATAAAATGTTCGTTGTACTATTAAAAATATGCACTATTCTGACATAAAAGGTGTGTACTTTTATAGAAATAAACATAAATCAGAGAAATCCTTTACAAGATTAAAGTAATGTAGCAGTTGGGATAAATGGTCGAAAATCTAATGTTCCTTACCAGATCAAATATTCGTTGATTTTGCGCAAACTGCAATTGAATATACCGATGTGTGTTCATTTTTGTTAAATTTTGTAACGTCATATTACTTTTGAGGTTATCTTGCACGTACACAGACTTCTTCTCTAAGTGATATCACCAACAGACGCGCAAGCGGCTACGCCACGACCGCTGAGCATTTTTAAAACTCTTAACTACCGGTGAGCATTTTTAAAAGCTTTTAACAACCGGTGAGCATTTTTAAAAGCTCTAAACTACCGCTGAGCATTTTTAAAAGCTCTTAACTACCGCTGAGCATTTTTAAAAGCTCTTAACTACCGGTGAGCATTTTTAAAAGCTCTTAACAACCGGTGAGCATTTTTAAAAGCTCTAAACTACCGCTGAGCATTTTTAAAAGCTCTTAACTACCGCTGAGCATTTTTAAAAGCTCTTAACTACCGCTGAGCATTTTTAAAAGCTCTTAACTACCGGTGAGCATTTTTGATAACTCTTAACTACCGGTGAGCATTTTTAAAAGCTCTTAACTACCGCTGAGCATTTTTAAAAGCTCTTACCTACCGCTGAGCATTTTTAAAAGCTCTTAACTACCGGTGAGCATTTTTAAAAGCTCTTAACTACCGGTAAGCATTTTTAAAAGCTCTTAACTACCGGTGAGCATTTTTCAAAGCTCTTAACTACCGGTGAGCATTTTTAAAAACTCTAAACTACAATATATTTTCTGCAATAGATCTCGATCACATATATTTCCAATTCTTAGAAATACGCCCGCAATCTGCGCATGCTATCGCAGCACTCCTGCTGTACGAACACAGGAGACATGAGCCCTGATACATGTAAAAACGATAATCCCACTTTATTCAATAACGATACGTCGCCACACTCGAAATAAGCGCCTACATACACCGTCCACAGTAATAAAGCCTAAATAATCAACTCGCCAGCCAGTGTGCCTCCAGTCCGGGAAAACTTATGCAGGTGCTTTTCATACACTGTAAAACTTTCTGCAAACTCATTTTATTCCAGCTACTTTGCTAATAATTTCGGCAAACTATCAGAAAAGGCGCAATTACCGGACATCATTAAAACTTCAACTTCATGTCTGAAATATTCAAATAATTATCGTCTACCGAAGCGTTATTTTGTGTATATATATATATATATATATATATATATATATATATATATATATATATATATATATATATATATATATATATATATATATATATATATATATATATATATATATATACAGGATATCCCAAAAATAATGACCTAGGCTTTTATTCTTTAAATATTGATCTTAGACATATATAATAAATTACAAAGTTGAGTAAAAAAAGCAGAATTTAATAGAATCGATTAAAATATTCAAGAGAATTAAATTTTAAGAAATACAAAATTTAAATATTTATACAGTCCCCGTAGAAAATCATTTCCAATGAGTAAAATGTGTCCTTACATTAATAAGGTGAAGTACAAAATTTCAGCATTTTATCAGAAAAAGTCCCAGAGATATGAAAACGCAAAAATACGGACTTAAACCACTTTTCTATGCACAGACATGGGTCTCAAAGGGGAAAAATCATGTAGTCATATCGCGTTTCAGGGGTCATACACAAATTACGAAATAAAATAATGATTACGTAAATAAATAATAATTTTTCTATTTATTGGTACAAAAATATCTACACTGTGTAGAAATAACAACTTTACACAAAGATTACAAAGCTTGTTCAGAATGTTTTCCATCTATGCCAAAGATCCATTAAAGATAAGAGGCAGATATTATTTGCCTATGATGCATTTCTGCTTTGCGTCATTTGGACTCTTACTGTAAACATTTACATTTTAATTTGTGATTAATCCCTCACCAACTTTGTTTAAATATATCTCTGGGACGTTTTATGATAAAATGCTGAAATTTTGTACATCACCTTATTAGTGTATGGGTCACATTTTACTCATTGTAAATGTTTTTGTACTGGGGCCGTATAAAAATTTAAATTTTGAATTTCTTCAAATTTAATCCCCTGAAAATTTTTATCGATTTCATAAAATTCTGTACTTTTTTTACGCAACTTTGTAATTTATTATATATGTCTAAGTTCAATATTTAAGGAATAAAAGCCGAGGTCAATGTTTTTGGGACACCCTGTATACAGGATGTCCCAAAAAGATGAGACGAGCTTTAATTCTTTACCGATTGAAACGAGTTTTAATTATTTACCTATTGGAGATAAGTGGGCAATATAAATTGCAGAAATGTTGAAAGCAAGGTAGGAAATAAGTCTACATTAATGAAATTGTCCTCCCATTAAATTTCAAAAAGTTACACATTTTAAGATTTTATACGACCCCCTCAGGCAAATTTGGTCAATCAGAAAATTTTTATTTTTAATGCAACAAGATAAATAACAAAACCGCATATCTGTATCTTTAAAATTGGGCGAGTTATATGTAATTTAAAATTGAACATTGTGAATGGGGTCCATATATCAAATTAGAAATGCAAATTTATGACATATCACGAAAAAGATAAAACTGGATGATACTACATAGGACACCCAACCGCGTAATGAGTACCACTACTTTATATGATCTCTGTCTGCGTAATGCTTAATTTAGATGCATTTGTGATAAAAAAAATTTGACACATATTAGCGTATTTTTCATCTAAACAATTTCTATCGTCAATTTGCTTATGATCCTTATTTTCACTGATGAAACAGCCTTTCACATGGTACGGAAAAGTGGCATAAGTTAGATTAAGGCCTTTATCATAATTCAGTTGATTTTAAAGATACAGCTATGCGGTTTTCTTTAATGATCTTGTTGCATTACAAATAAAAGTTTTCTGATTGACCAAATAGGTCTAAGGGGGTCGTATAAAAATTTAAAAAGTGTAACCTTTAAAAAATTAATGGGAGAACTATTTCCTTAACGTAGTCTTATTTCCTACCTTACTTTCAACATTTTTTTGCAATTTACATTGCCCACTTATTTTCAACAGGTAAAGAATTACAGCTCGTTTTAATCGTTTTGGAATACCCTGTATAATTATCATAACTATCAGGAACCTTACTCCCCATTAAGGGCAGCTGATTCCCCTGAAACTTCCAATAACATGCTTGCAAATGTTCTAGTGTACATGAAGTTAATGTGTCACGGGTTCACAAAATAAACTGCTTTTCATTGTTCCATATTAAGTATTTGGTTGGTAAACAACGGGGCTGAATAATGAAATGCAACCCAGCGGCAAAGCGTGCTGAGAATTCAAAATCACTCTCTAACGCAAAGAATACGTAAAAAAAAATAAAAATCACAATTCTCAATGAAGCCTGGTATCCAGAATTTTTAAGCGTTAGATAAAATTGAAAATATTTTTCATAAAGGACTAAGAATCCCCGACTATTCAATGATTGCAATCTACGACGAAGCGCAATGTCATCCTCATTAAAATATAACATCAAAGTTAAACAAGAAACATCAATCATGCTTAAAGCATTGACTATGAAACACTGTCCAACTTCAATGCAATTTTATTTAAACATGTCTAAAATGCAATACATTCCTCGGTAATATTTTAAAACTTATCACAATACTACATTAATTTATTATATTTGAAAACTTAAACCTTCATCGAAAAAAATGAACTTCATTCAAATGACGGCATTGAAATATAAATTGCCTGGTTTAAACATCTCTAAAATATGATACATTCCTCGGTAATAATTTTAGAATTATCATAATACTACGATAATTTATTATATTTGAAAACTTCATCGAAAACAACTGAAATTCATTCAAATGACGTCATAGAAAAATAACACGCCTGGCTCTCTCTATAAAAGTAGCATTTCATTCATAAATAATTTCCCATTTATGTCATTCATCACAATACTATAACAATTTATTTTATTTAAAAAATAAGACCATGGAGCTACAAGTAATTAAACTCTATGCGTAAAACTTCTTCGAAAAAAATCGTCCTTCTCTTTATAAAATCAATGAATATTTCATTCATATCAGCTACGCAGACTCCATGAACTAAATGATTTTGTGTTAAAGAAATACAGCAATTCTAATACAACTCATTCTGTATTTTTCTGTTTACATTTTACATAGGTGAAAAATAGGCTTCGTTGAGAAATAATCAAATTTGGATGAGCATTTAAACTCAAATATATTGTAATTGCATTGTTTCAGTATGTAAATGCACAGAATTTAAACAAAAATAAAGTAGTTTTAGGACGGATACAACACTCAATATGAATTAAAAAGAACTTTAAAAATCACGATTTTGAGACAAGATGAATGGCATATATCATTTTGAAGTGGGTCACGTGATATTTTCATATCATGGTCACGTGATCGCTTCATATAAGAGGTGTTATTATTATTTTAAATGTTATTTTAAAAAGTACTGAATATATTTCGCTGAATTTTTTTTTTATATATTTTATGGAACAATTTGAATATTACCTAAAATTTTCGAAGCAATTTGTGAATTTAAAATCCACTTAAAAAATGTTTGAAAAATTAGGTTCCATAGGGCTCAAAGTATTTCATTTTTTCAACCCGGGTTCAATCCAAAACTAATTGGGTGATATTATTCATTTATATTCCCATAGGTCCTACAGACCGTCTGAACAACATACTAAAATCTCATTTTGATTAAGTCATTTTTACGGCAGTTATCGTGCTAACGGACAGACAGACGGACAGACAGACAGACAGAATGAACAAAGTCATAAACACTTTTCAACTTTGTTGTAAAGTGTTAAAAATAATAAATTAATGACACAACATCGGTCATTTAATAAAAACATCCTAAAGACGTACAAAGTTTTAAAAACATGGCCAGAGGGCTTTCGGGCTTTAGTACACCCTTCATCAGTGGCTACATGAAAAGCAAACATGGATCATTCATATATACACCATATACGTAGCAAATTTGCATAAATAAATCTATACAAATACAATTGAAAATATGTCTGCTTGTATGTCTGTTTGTCCCATCATCACGGAAGAACGGCTGAACCGAATTTAAAATTTTGTGGGTAGCCTGGAAATAACTCAACTTAAAATGTAGTTTATGATTTGAGTTTCTACGATCAGTGGTTCTCGAGATATTCGTAAACTTTCGTTTGTCTCAGCATCACCAGAGAACGGCTGAACCGAATTTAATGAAATTCTGTGGGTAACCTTAAAATAGCCCCCATAAATTTTGTCCGAGTTCCGGGTTTCTAAGACCAGGGGTTGTCGAGATATCAATGAAAAACGTAACTTCTTCCTAGGAGTTCTACTCTCTAACTCCGTGGTTTATCCAAACGGAAAAGTTGAAAATCGTTTGTTTGAAACGTCAAAGTGAATTAAAACTTTAACTCTGAGTTTGGTGGAAGATTTTTGCGCTAATTAGTCACATTGACATTGCAATTTCATTGACATTGCATTTTTGACTGAATAATATCAATTACATTCTTCAGGTTTAAACATTATTATTATTGATATTTTCGGGGACTGTTGATTCAGGGATTATTGATATTTTCAAGCTAATATGCCATTGTTTTATTATGGAAAAAATTGTAGAAACTCATATATAGTACTTTGTACGAGTAATCTTCTACAAATGCACGGGTATATCTTCTAATCTACGAGAATATAAGTAGTACAGGTATACTGGCATATATTTTGATATATATTGGCATATATTGGAATCAATTACGACCTTCTGGTATGAATATTAAGGATATTATTAATATTTTCAATTTATTACGTCATCTGTTTTATTTTGGCAAAGATTTTTGAGACTCATATTGTAATACGGGTAATCTTCTACTAACACACAAGCATATTTTCTAATCTGCGACAATATAAGTAGCACGGGAACATATATGTATATATATATATATATATATATATATATATATATATATAATTTTTGTGCTTTCATTCTGGCATATTATGGAATCAATTGCGGGTTTATTGATACTTTCAATTTATACATATAATCTACTAATACAGGTTATATCTTCTAATATTCGAGTATATAAGTAGTACGGGTCCCATACAATTTTAGCTCTGTTATTTTGCATATATTGATTCAATTTCATATTTTTTTGTATGTTTGCTTTCAAAAGGGGCCAGGATGTTTTATTCTTCAGATCTGCCCCTGAAATTAGTTTTGCATAGTGAGAACAGATATTCTTGAACTTCTCTTTAGAAGCAATAAATTAAATCATTAGGAGCAATAACAGAATTTGCACATGATTGTGAATTATAAGTTTCTTTATATTATATACTCAGTACGAAGAACGGGTATGCTGCTAGTCTATATAAATAAAATTGAAAATCTGTCTGTTTATCTGTTTGTCTCATCATGACGGGAGAACAGCTAAACCGAATTTAATGAAATTTTGTGGGTAGCCTTGAAATAGCCCCACTTAAAATTTAGTCCATGTTTGAAGTTTCTAAAACCAGAGGTTGTCAAGATATTAATTAAAAACGAACAATTAAATCTTCCATTGAAATAGCATTATACAGACGATATTTTTTCCGCCAATTTATTTGAAGAAAATTATGTCTCTGAGTTTCGTTGGAGTTTATTGCGCCTATTAGTCAGTGTTGAAAATTGCAGGTTTAAAACATGAATTGAAATAAACACTCTATCACTGTGGTTTATTTTTCACAATCTCTTACTCAACAATGAAAAGTAGTAAGATTAAAATGGCTATTTCATTATCAGCATTTTATGAGAAAGATTCTATTTTATATCATGTTGCTCACCAACGTAATTAAATTGAATGTGTTTGTTAATTTTTATTATTATTTTTTCGATTTGAATAATAAATAAATGGCTATAAAAATTATATCTTAAATGAAAGATTTGATTTTTCTTCTAACTATATTAATTACGGACTTCGTACATCACTTTTTTCAGGAGTTTTCATCAAAGAGTTTTTAAACTTATATATTGTGTTCAGCGAATTAACTCATATATTGTGTTTAGCCAATAAATTCATTTAGCCTATTGTTGAAACAGAATAAGAGTAGAACTTCTAATACAATTTTAGTGTTTTCATTTAGTATATACCAACGAGATCAGGATGTTGTATTCTTCATATCTACAAATTCAGATCTACGAATTTGGCGGGATATAGCTAATGTGGCAACTTTTCTTAAACGTTGCCATATTGACAGAAATTTCTCCAAATTGGTAAAAACGAAACTAAATCAATGACTTAAATTTGTTTTGTTAAAAGAGGGTACTGAAATGATGTTTCGGTAGCATTTTTCTGTCCGTCCAACCGTCCTACTTAGTAACACATTTAGAGAAATTTTAAAGTGTCACAAATTGATGAGAATGTTTGTAGATCCATAAAAATATCTTGAAATTGATAAAATTGAGTTAAATGAATGAAATCAATTGTGTTTTGTTAGAGGATAGTATTGTGATGATGTTTTATCAATTTGTCGCCAAGTGAGGCTGTCAGTTCTACAGTCCCACTTGGCGATAAATCTTGCGATTTTTCAAAATGTAACTATATTGACCAAAATGTCGCCAAATTGATAAAATGATGCTAAATTCATTAAAAGGACACCGAATTATTGAAAATTCAATATTTTGCATAATTAGTGCGATTTTCCAGATGATCTCTGTCGTTTTGTCAGAATTAAAAAATATTTTTTCTAAATTTGTTTAAAACTGAACCACTTGTTTTTAAAACTGAACCATGATACTTTATTATTCTTCAAATCTGTCTGTGAAGATAATTTTGTATATCGAGCCCAGAAATTCTTATACATTTTTTAGAAGAATAAAATTAAATATTTTAATAGAATACTTTGAATAACAAAGTCATTTAGAATAATATAGGAATTTACACATAATTGTGACTGTTAAGTTTCTTTATGTACCGGGGGTTGTCTAGATATTAATTTAAAACGCACAAATAAAAATTCTACATAGAATTGTGCGGACGATATTTTTTTCACCAATTTATTAAGAAAATGATAACATGTCTCTTAGCAACGGATTTAAATCCAATAGATTTATGCGGCAGACGATTTTTTATTAAATTTTTTCAGATTTAAATAATAACGATATGTATATAAAATAAATTTTATTGATATTGCATTTTTTGACTGGATAATGTCATTTACGGTCTTCGGGATTAAACATTATTATTATTGATATTTTCAAGTTATTACGGCATGGTTTTATTTTGGCAAAAATTGTTGAAACTCATACATTGTACGTAGTACAGGTACTCTTCTTGAAATGCAGGGGTATATCATCTAAACCGCGAGAATATAAGAAGTACATTATATTGGCATATATTTTAACATATATTGGCATATACTTTGACATATATTGGCATATATTTTGACATATATTAACATATATTGGAATCAATTACGGCTGTCTAAAAACTGTTACATCGAACTTTTATATTCTGCCCTGCTGATGTCGCTAATGATGTTTAGATTTGGATGAGCTGAAAGAATTGCCACTTACAGCAGTCATACTGCGCAAAAACATTTCGATTACGTCACTCCTAACACAGAACCGTCCTAACAATAACCTAAGAACCGTCGATCAGAATTTATGTACAATCGAAATTATGTACATAATTTTATGTAGTGAAATTGTATAATCTAAAAAATGAAAAACGACTTGGCTAATTATTTGAGATATATTTATTTTAATTAAGTATTTTCAGAATTAAACGATACGATAGATACGAAGAAAAGTGCCCAAGTGTTATCAATCTGCTGCTTCTCCGGGAATCTGGGGTAGGATCTTTTATATTTTCAATTTTAAGTACCGATGAGAATATTAGAATCCTAAAAGGAAATTTGTAATTAATTTTTTTACTACCTGGCATCCCTGCCGGGACGTGTGAGCAGGCATTTTGGTAACAGATTATAAGATTGAACACTTTAATTGATTTTTGAATTTGGAAGAATTTTTGAAAATATTTGATAGAAAACAATGGCCGATGAAATAATTACTGCACACAAAAAGAAATGCGGCGTGTTAAGATCGAACGTTACTACAGTCATTAATAAATTAGAAACTGAACTAGAAAAAACGTTAGTAGATGAAAATGAAATAGAAGAGTTATTAGAACAATTAACGGATAAATTTGAAACTCTTACATTAGTTGACAATGATTTAGGAACACTTTTGAAACCAGATGATATCAAAAAAGAAATTGAAGCAGCGGAAGAATACAGCGAAAGAGTAGTTATCTGGAGTTTTAGAGCTAAGTAAAGATTACGTGCTCTAAATCAAAATATTCACAATGATCTTATACCACACTCTAAGGAAGAATTGAAATCGAGTATAAAACGAAGTGAACATCACATCAGTGTGGAATTACCAAAACTCACGATTCCGAAATTTTATGGTGATGTGAGTCAATGGTTGACATTTTGGAATTCATTTGAAACCGCAATAAACGAAAATGAGTCTTTAAATCTAGTCGACAAATTTAACTATCTAAAAGCACATTTAGGCAGCACTGATTTGGGTATTGTCGAAGGATTCGCTATTTCGTCTGAAAATTATATCAAAGCAATTGATTTGTTAAAAGACCGATTCTGCCGAAAAGACGTTCTAATAAATGCACACATGAATCATCTATTGCACATCTCTCCTCTTAGACGGTCTAATGAGGTAAAAGGATTTCGAAAACTTTTTGACAAATGCCAAACTCAAATAAGAAGTTTAGAATCACTTGGAATTTCTTCTGATACTTTTGGTAGTTTATTGTACCCCATGATTTTGGAATTAAACCACATGATTTAGGCTTTGACTTCAGCAAAGAATTTAATAATGCTGACTATACCCTAAGCAATTTAATTGGCTTCATGGATAAGCAGTTAAGAGCTCGCGTACGATCAAACACTTACATTTCCGCAATGAATCAACATGAAACTCATAACTCTTTTCTCCCCTCGCGGAGAATAAACACACCCAATAACTCCGAGAGAAATTCGAAACAACAGAAGTTGGAAAGAACGAAAATAGCTACAGTTGCAGAATTATTTAGCTCAGATGTTTAAGGAAATAATAAAATATGTGTATTCTGTGGTAAATATCACCAGAGCTCTGCTTGTAAATATGCACTTGGTTTAGCACTTGAAGAAAGGAAATCTATTTTAATTAAAAAGGGTGCTTGTTTTCGATGTCTAAACATGAAACAAATTTCTCGAGATTGTAAATTAAAAGTAACTTGTTCGGAATGTTTAAAAGACATTTAGATATAATGTGTTTAATTAAAAGTAATGATAATTGCGCTAGTAAGCCAAATGTTAAAAAGGAAAACACACAAGTAGTAGAAAACACAGTACTTACAAATCAGTCTTGTTCTAAAGAAGTTTATTTACAGACAATGATTGTGTGTATTAATGAAAATGGTTTGGAACATTTAGTAAGAATAATTATTCATACTGGCAGCCAAAATTCGTACGTGAGCAAATACGTAGCCAAAAGAATGGGATTGAAATGCTTGGGAGAAGAAACAGTAATTCGCATACTTTTTGGGGTTGTAGAACATTCTGAAACATGTGAAAAATACCGGGTAAAGTTAATTAGCATTGATACTGCATTGATACAACTGTGAATTTGAAGCGATGGATCAAAGGAAAATTTGTGCTTCTAATCCTGAAATCGATGATTCTCAATGCATGCTTGAATTAACCTTGGTATTTTTGTTAGTGGCATTGAATTAAATGAAAAATTCTGTTTGTTCGAGAAAAATAAAAATTAAATTTAATTACTTATTGGAGCAGACTTAGCCGGAAAATTATTTACGGGGGATGTAAAACAACTTTCTGGAGATTTAGTAACCATAAATACCCAGTTAGGCTGGACAGTAATGAGCAAGACTCATAGAGAAAACAAGATTGATAATTCCCTTTTGTTGCTATCTCTACATTTAAACAATGCTAAAACAACTGATCTCTGGAACTTAGATTCTTTGGGCATTAGTGACCCGAGTGAAAAACGAATAAAATTGGAAATACAAGACCTTGCTTTAAGGCACTTTCATGAGACTGTATCCAGATACCAAGTATACTTATCATGGTTAGATGGACATCAGCCATTATCTGATCATTAGGACTTGGCGAAAAAAGGCTTAAAAACACAGTGAGATCGCTTAATTCGATCAATAAGCTAGAAGCTTATCAAATGGTATTTGACGAATTGAAAAAGGGGGGTATAATAGAAGAAATTAGTCCAGACCTCGAAAAAATTACTGATGAAAATTCCGCTGTACAGTACTTGCCCCATAGAGCAGTAATAAAGTAACAAGCCACGACCAATATTAGACCAGTTTTTGATGGATCAGACAAAACCCATAGTTCTGTATAGTTAAACGAATGCCTTGAAAAGGGACCCAATTTGATCGAACTGAAGTAACAGCTGACATCCGAAAAGCTTTCCTCCAAATCAGCTTACACGAAAATGACAGGAAGTTTTTGCAGTTTTTGTGGTGGAAGGATGGCGATCCTCACAAACTAATCACTTACAAACACACTCGAGTTGGTTTTGGAGCGTCCTGCAGCCCTTTTCTCCTAGCTGCTATATTGACTCACTTTTTGGATAAAGTTACGGAACCTCTAAAAGAGCTTGTAAAAAAACTCAAAGACTCTATGTACGTTAACAACTGCGTTGCAAGTGTCGATACAATCGAAGAATTGGAACATTTTCATACCGAGTCTCAGAAACTTCTATCATCAGCTAAAATCGACCTACGTGGAGGAAGTAACAACGATTTTTCTTCAGAAGAGAAACATGTGCAAAATTTTCACGAACTAAATGCTGAAGAAACGGGTGTGCCGATGCTGGGTCTTTCATGGAAAACTGAGAAGGTTATCTTGTTATGTTTGTTCATCGATACAGACAATGAAGAACCCATCATAAATAGAATCTTATCTGTGGCACATAGAGAATTTGACCGAATTGTGTTTACGTGTCCTGTGACATTAATACCAAAACTTCTTCAGAAATGTTGGAAAATTGAAGCATCATGGGACTCTGCATTGCCTGATGACATTCTTAAAAAATTTGATAATTTGAAGAATCAACTACATGAATTGAAAAATGCAAGGATTCCCAAAAGAACTATCAAAAGAATTATCCAAACTTGTGTCGTATGCCAAAGATTCAGTGTGAGACCACCTCATATTCCTGAAGGAAATTTACCTGAAGATCGAGTGAAGGATACCTTCATGTTTGAAATAATTGGAGTAGATGTAGCAAGTCCTTTAATTTTTAAAGATCGAAAAAAGACATGGATTCTAATTGTGACATGCGACATTTATAGAACTGTTGTTCACTTGGAACTGCTAATAGCTCCTTCCACTGATAATTTTCTGTTGGCACTTAGAAGATTTATAGCACGCAGAGGAAGACCGTCTATAATCTATTTTGACCATGGGACAAAATTTGTCGGGTCTGAGAACTTTCTTAAAACTATCAATCTGGAAAAATTGAAACTAAATATTAAACCGATTACTTGGAAATTTATTTCACCTTCAGCTCCTTGGTGGGGTAGATTTTAGGAGCGGTTAGTTGGTCTTATAAAACGGATTTTTAGAAAAGTTCTTGGGGAAACGTCTTTATGTTTGAAGAAATAGCTACGGTCTTATGTGATTGTGAAAGTCTACTTAACTCAAGACCAATAACTCATGTATCCGAAGATGTGAATAACTTAAGTCCCCTCACTCGTGCAATGTTTTTACAGGAAAATAACAACAATAGTGTTGCTCATTTAGATCATTTGTACCAGTTAGATAGAAAAGATTTGAACAAAAAATTACTATACCGAAGAATAATCCTGAAAGATCTTCGTGCTAGGTTTCGTATTGAATATCTGGGAAAGTTACGTCAGAGCTACATAAATAACAGCAAAGTTCATACCCAAAAGATGGGCGATATTGTCCTAGTGTGGACTAACGATGTGAAAAGAATAAATTGGACGTTATAAATGTTTCTAGACGGATATCCTAGCAAAGATTGACTGGGGCGTCTAGCCAAAATAAAGACCAAATCAGGTATTTTCATCCGACCAGTTCGGAAACTGTGCCCGATGGAATTAAGAGGACGATGGTGCACTCTCTGACCCCACTCAAGATCAACCTGCCAGGTCATATGCTGCTGAAAAGAAAATGTCTGATTCTCCTGGCTGTAAAGACTCTGTAAGGGAATCTGCCTATTGCCATGTGACTACACGAGTGAGACGTATTGTTAGAGTGTCACAGAGTTACAGACAGTAATAGATGTTGAGTTCCAGGTGAAATTTTCACTGTAATTCAAAAAGGGGAATGCCGAAAAACTGTTACATCGAACTTTTATATTCTGCCCTGCCGATGGTGGCTAATGATGTTTTGACTTGGGTGAGCTGACAGAATTGCCACTTATAGCAAACATACTGCGCAAAAACATTTCGATCACGTCACTCCTAACACATGTTGATGGAACTTCGAGGAATGACATCCACAGATGGAAAAGAACCGCCAATCAGTGGTATGGATCTAAGATCACTGTAAAGTCGATTACTATGATTTGTAAATATGTACAAAATTTTGTGTGGCGAAATTATATAATCTAAGAAATGAAAAACGACTCGGCTAATTATTTGAGATATCTTTATTTTAATTAAATTTAGTATTTTCAGAATTGCACGATACGATAGATACGAAGAAAAGTTCTCAAGTGTTATTAACATGCTGATTCCCCGGGAATCTGAGGTAGAATCTCTTATATTTTCAGATTTAAGTATCGATGAGAATATTAGAATCCTAAAAATAAATGTGTAATGAATTCTTTTACTACAACGACCTTCTGGTAAGAAAATTATGAGAATTATTGATATTTTCAATTTATTACGTCATCTGTTTTTTATTATTATTATTATTATTATTATTATTATTATTATTGAGATTATTGAGACTCATATTGTAATATGGGTAATCTTCTGCTAAAACACGGGCATATCTTCTAATCTAGGACATTATAAGTAGTACGGGTATATCTTCTCATACAATTTTAGCACTTTCATTTTGGCGTATATTGGGATCAAGTACTTCCTTCCGGTTTATTGATATTTTCAATTTATACCTGTAATCTACTAATTTAGGGTATATCTTCTAATATTCGCGAATACAAGCAGCAAGGGTTCCATACAATTTTAACGCTTTTTCTTTGCATATATTGATTCAATTTCATATTTTTCGTAAATTTGTTTACAAACGGGGACAGGATGTTTTATTCTTCAAATCTGCCCGTGAAGATAATTTTGTATAGCGAAAACAGAGATTCTTAATCTTCGTTTCAGAAACATTAAATTGAATATTTTAACAGAATAATTTGATTAACAATGTAATTTAATATACTATAAGAATTTGCACATGATTGTGAATTTTAAGTTTCTTTATATTATATAATCCGTACGAAGAACGGGTACGCTGCTAGTACAAAAATAAAATTGCATAAAATGTCCATATTTCGGTGTATTTTAATTTCTATTTTGAATGAGGAAATTATCATACGGAATCGGAATAAATTTCGTTAGAGCAAACGTTCTTCGATCTTTCCGATGGTGTCAAGATAGAAACTCTCTAATAATGTTTTCGATGGCTAATAAAGGGAATTGTGTGTGTGGGAAAAAAAATTATATATATGTGTGTGTGTGTGTGTGTGTGCAGGGAGTCCGGGAACTCTTGCAACAAAAAAGAAGGGTGCCTAACAAAATGAACAATAATTCCTATAGAACCTAGTGTTGCAAATCCACTCAGTGACAGAAAAAAGAAACGTGACTCGTCAACTCTGATCCTTTAGTGGGGAAAAAATAGACTCAAGTAACAGATGTATGGCACAATGCCATTCACTCCAGATAATTACTTAATGGAGCTGTTCAAAATGGCTTCGGGGATCTTCGTTACCCAGCCCACACCGGCGAAAAAAGGAATATCGCACCCTTTCAAAAACCGCTGGTATAGTGTTGATCTTGTCAGCAGCAACAGAGATTCGCGAGACGAGATCTTCGACAGAGTCCCCAGGTGTTTCATACAGCAACTCTTTCATGTGTCCCCAGAAGTCCAGTAAATTCAGGTCCGGGAAGTGTGAAGACCAAGTCACAGGTCCACCCCGAACAATCCACCGCTGGGGATACGTCGTGTTTAGAAAGTGCCGGATGACTGTGGAAAAGTGTACCGGGGCCCCGTTATGCATAAACCACATGTCAGGTTATGTGTTGAGCAGAACACACTGCAACAGACCGGATAGCACATTCTCCAAGAACACACTGTACACGACGCCCGTTAGGCGTTCTGGCAAAAGGCAAGGTCCTACCAGCCGATCACCAAGAATACCTGCCCAGGCGCTGAAGGCAAATCTCTGCTGGTGTTTATGAGAGGTAGTGACATGGGGATTTTCCTCCTCCCAAGCGTGCTTGTTGTGAGTATTGAAAATGCCTCCCCTGCTTTGCATATTATGTTTCTGCCACTATGAGTGAATTGCGACCCTAGATTCTATGGCAAATGTTGTTCGTCTTGCTATGCGCTATCACCCCTCATTTTTATTGCAAGAATTCGTGGATACCCTGTATGTATATATATATATATATATATATATATATATATATATATATATATATATATATATATATATATATATATATACAGGGTGATTAAAAAAAGATGGACCGAACTTTACAAAGTGGTAGAACACACCAAATCAAACATTTTTCCTCATTGTTTACCGGGTCGGAAATGAAACGTAAAGGCGTTACACAGCGCTTACTCGTTGGGAAGCGGCCGCTCCGCAAACTTAAAAGCGTCGTTCCGGTTGTTATTTCTAATAGTGAAACCGATAAGGTGAGGCGAAAACACAAGAATGACTTAGAAGTTATACAATGACATTTAATAAACAATAGTTACAGTAATGGCTCAAAAGAGCGAGCGCCAACCTGAATGCACGTCTTACAATGGCGATAGAGGGATTGGAGAATTATCTCGAATAGACCAGGCATATCGCGCACTTAGGCAGGAGCGGCCGAAATTCTGGCGATGAGTTCTGCTTCAGATTCTTCACGAGTGTCATAGACTCTTGAGATATTCCCACAAAAAGATGTCAAGACACTACAGATCGGGTGATCATAGGGGTCAAGCTATGGGACCGCCTCGCCCAATCTATCAACCGGAAAAGTTACGTCCAGATAGTTCCTTACCTCTCGCCCAATTTCGAAAATTTGCATAAGAGTTCTTCTTCTTCCCCAGATGAAATTTGCTTACGTGCTTTTCTTCTTTAACCAGAAAATAACAACAGAATGACGCTTTTAAGTTTGAGGAGCGACTGCTTTTCAACGAGTATAATGTCTTTACGCCCTATAATGTCTTTACTTTTCATTTTCGACCAGGTAAACTATGACGAAAATGCTTGGTTTGATGTGTACTACCACCTCGTAAAGTTTGGCCCATCTTTTTTTAATCACCATGTATGTATATATATATGAATATATATATATATATATATATATATATATATATATATATATATGTTACCGCTGAAGCTCGAAAGCTGTTAATGTGCACATTACCTATCTAATCTGCATATTAACTGATTTCCTCTGTTAACGTGCGGAATCAAGAGTTTTCCGTATTTTACCTAGGTAATGTGCACATTAACGGCTTCCGTATCGTTAAAGTTCAAAAGTTTGTTTCTCTCATTTCCTTTCTCTACTCCTTCCCCCTCTCTCTCCCCTTTTAGTTTGGTTTCGCCAGTGTCTTGTCGTCGCCGGTTGTTTTTATTTCTCACAATTTGCGTCGGCTGCCAGTACGTATCATAGCTAATTCTGTTTTCAAATTCGTTTCTGCCTGTTAGCGCGTGAATTTGTGTCGTGATTTTTTTTAAAGCAGATAAATTTAGCTCCTAATATGCAAGCAAGCACCGAATTGATGAGTAAAATGCAAAAAAGATTCTTCGCAAATCTCTTTAGCGAAGATTCAAAATATAATAGTGTTTTAATGACAAAACGAAAGTATGATTTCATAATTTAAGATGTAAAGCGAATAAAAGTTTCTAAGAAGAAAGAATCATCTCGAGAGTATCGAATAATTCAAAGGTATGATGTGTTGACTGTACAAGGCTGTGAAAAACTCATTGAGCCGTTGTCAGATGCGCGAGAAAGTGTGAAAAGGTTTGAAAAAGTTTGTGAATGATGAAAAAGTGTGAAAAAGTTTGATGAAAAAAGTTGTGTGAAAAAGTGTGAAAAGATTAATGAAAAAGTGTGAAAAGTGTGAAAAGATGTGAAAAAGTTTGTGATTGATGATTGATTCTATCAACTACTTTTTTGATTGTTTGATTATATTAACTTGATTCTTTAGAAACGTTGCTGTTGTTTCAGCAAAGATCTTATTTTCACTTTAACGAGTGCCTAGTAGGTAATGTGCAGATTACCTAGGTAATTTGCAGATTACCTAGGAAATTTGAGAAATGAAAAAATTTTCGACACTTTAACGGATCACCCTAGTTAATCTGCACATTACCTATATAATCTGTAGAATAACTTATTTTTGCACTTTAGCGGTAACATATATATATATATATATATATATATATATACAGGGTGTCCCAAAAAGATTGAAACGCGCTTTAATTCTTTACCTGGGGGAGATAAGTGGGCAATGTAAATTGCAAAAATGTTGAAAGTAAGGTAGGAAATAAGACTACGTTAATGATTTTTGCATTTTTTTTAAAAGCAATATCGGCTATTCCATCATTGAAATCAATGTGGAAAGCAAGTTCATGCCTTCGAGGAGCAATTTAATCTGATAGTAGCTCTTTGGTTCTGTAGTAAGAAACTAGAATTTTCTTTTCTACAGCACTGCATTTAGTCGGACGGACATCCCATTGCGTTAATTGGTTTACGAGAAGGGAAGATAATATCTCCCTTCCCAAACTTATAATTTCACAAAGAAAACCTTAAACAAGGATCGTCTCAGTTGTAAGTTGGATGTGATTGATATGAGCTGTAAACGTCAATGAATGAGCGAAAGCAAACTTACCCGCTAGGGTTATAAACGTATCTACTTTATCAGTGCAATTCTAGAAAATTGATAACTGCTTTCCCTGTAGTGATTGGGTTTTTGTGTTGCCTTGTTGACATCGTCTTTCTTAACAACAAATAATGGACAGATTCTGCCATTAAACACAATGACACTGTGCAGCTACCTCTACTCAGATTACTTGTATTGAACTAAGGATACCTTTTTCAGTCTTTTTGAACTATTTCAGAAATCGAATTATCTTCAGGCAATTTAGAAAAAAAAATTAGAAAAAAAATCATACACAGCTGTTCTATAGTAAATATTTTTATTCTCAGCAATGTTCAAGGGCCCCTAACAATCTCCGAGTCCCAGTACCGTGGTCCCTTCGAGGAGTAATCAAGCTCTTCTAGCTCTTCAAGTGATTCTAGCTCTTTGCGTGGTCTTTACTGATCCCCCCTCCCTTTGTGAGGGCCCTGCTGGGAGTTTTCTAACAATCAAGTTACAACTTCTTCAACAAGTCTTCTAACAATCAAGTTAGTCACATAACCAGCCTATTTGGGGGAATGAGAGTTTTAAAAGTTGACATTACGCTTCCATTGCATAAACAATATTCATTGACGGATTTTGCATTTATCGACATGGAATAATCCATATCTGCAAAGGCAGTAGATAAAGGACCATAGAGGCATGTGTTGCCTGAGATAAATTTTATATGGGTATATGTTAGTATGTATGGGTTTTTATGGGTATATGTTAGTATGTATGGGTTTTTATGGGTATATGTTAGTATGTATGGGTTTCTATGGATATATGTTAGTCTGTGCATCTATGTGTGTGAGTGTGTGGGGACGCGATATCTCACGAAAAAATTAAACTTTTCGAATATATTATGGCAGAAATATTACAATCAGTGAATAATGGAACCCTATTGATTTTAAACACAATCAAATGTTCGGAAGACAGCCAATATTAGAATGAATTTTTAAAAAATGCATTAAAAAATAAGCACTTCCAGTAATGATAAACATTATATATATTTTTGACGTAATTTTGCATTAGAAAAATAATAATACAAATTTTAGAACACTAGCATGAACCTTTCTCGAGATATTGTACGATTTTTATATAATTCCTTAAAAAATCACGATTTTAAATACTATTAAATAAATGACCATTTCATAAGCAATTTTTATTAGAAAACAATTGACACACAAAACTTCGGAACGCTAGAATGAACCCTTCCCAAAATATTGAAGGTCTTCGAATAAATGTATCAAAACAAGAAATATCATTAAAACAAGAAAGGTCAATCATGCATAAAGCATTGATCGTGAAACACTTTCCAACTGCAATGCAATTTTATTTAAACATCTCTAAAATGCGATACATTCAGCGGTGTTATTTTTAAAATTATCACCATACTACAATAATTTATTATATTTGAAACCTTCATCGAAAACAAATTAACTTTATTCAAATAACGTCATCGAAATATAAAACGCCTGGCTCTCTACGTAAAAGCAGTGAATATTTCATTCAAACTTTTTTCATTCCTTTCATTCAGCGGCGATATTTTTAACACTTTACAACAAAGTTGAAAAGTATTTATGACTTTGTTCATTCTGTCTATCTCTCTGTCTGTCTGTCTGTCTGTCTATCCGTTAGCACGATAACTGCCGTAAAAATTACTTAATCAAAATGAAATTTTTGTATGTTGTTCAGACGGCCTGTAGGACCTATGGGAATATAAATGAATAATATCGCCCAGTTAGTTTTGGATTGAACCCAGGTAGAAAAAATGAAATACATTGAGCCCTATGGGACCTAATTTTTCAAACATTTTTTAAGCGGATTTAAAATTCACAAATTGCTTCGAAAATTTTAGGTAATATTCAAATTGTTCCAAAAAATATATAAAAAAAATTCAGCGAAATATATTCAGTAGTTTTTTAAATAAAAATTAAAATAATAATATCACCTCTTATATGAAGCGATCACGTGACCATGGTATGAAAAGATCACGTGACCCACTTCAAAATGGTATATGGCATCCATCTTGTCTCAAAATCGTGATTTTTAAAGTTCTTTTTAATTCATATTGAGTGTTGTATCCTTCCTAAAACTACTTTATTTTTGCTTAAATTCTGTGCATCTACATACTGAAACAACGCAATTACAATATATTTGAGTTTAAATGCTCATCCAAATTTGATTATTTCTACAACGAAGCCTATATTTCACCTATGTAAAATGTAAACATCAAAAGATGTAGAATCAGTTGTATTAGAATTGCTGTATTTCATTAACACAAAATCATTTAGTTCATGGAGTTTGCATAGCTGATATGAATGAAATAGTCATTGATTTTACAAAGAGAAGGACGATTTTTTCGATGAAGTTTTAAGCATAGAGTTTAATTACTTGTAGCTCCATGGTCTTAATTATTAAATATAATAAATTATTATAGTATTGTGATGAATGACATGAATGGGAAATTATTTACGAATGAAATGGTGCTTTTATAGAGAGAGCCAGGCGTGTTATTTTTTCTATGACGTCATTTGAATGAATTTCAGTTGTTTTCGATGAAGTTTTCAAATATAATAAATTATCGTAGTATTATGATAATTCTAAAATTATTGCCGAGGAATGCATCACATTTTAGAGATGTTTAAAACAGGCAATTTATATTTCAATGCCGTCATTTGAATGAAGTTCATTTTTTTCGATGAAGGTTTAAGTTTGCAAATATAATAAATTAATGTAGTATTGTGATAAGTTTTAAAATATTACTGAGGAATACATTGCATTTTAGACATGTTTAAATAAAATTGCATTGAAGTTGGGAAGTGTTTCATAATCAATGCTTTAAGCATGATTGATCTTTCTTGTTAAAATTATCACAATACTACAATAATTTATTTTACTTAAAAAGTTAAAACCATGGAGGTAAAAGTATTTTCTAACTCCATGCTTAAATCTTCATCAAAAAAAGCAATACTATAGAATTGTCTGCGTCTCCATATAAAATCAATGGATGTTTCGTACATATCAGCAATATTGCAGACTCCAGAGCTAAATAATTCTGAGTTAAAGAAATTCAGCAATTCTTATACAACTCATCTTACAGCTTAATGTATTTGCATTCTCCTTACGTAAAAATTAGGTTTCGTTGAAGAATAATCAAAGTTTGATGATCAGTTAAACTCCAAAATATTGTAATTGCGTTGGCTCAGTATTCAGGGTGTCCCAAAAATATTAAAACGCGCTTTAATTATGTACCTGCTGGAGATAATTGGGCAATGTAAATTGCAAAAATGTTGAAAGTAATGTAGGAAATAGGACTATGTTAAGGAAATAGTCCTCCCATTAATTTTCAAAAAGTTACCCTTTTTAAATTTTTATACAACCCCCTTAGACAAATTTGGTCAACAACATTTTTTTTATTTTTAATGCAACAAGATCATTTTAAAAAACGCATATCTGTATTTCGTACCGCGCGTTTCAATCTTTTTGGGACACCCTGTATAGATGCACAGAAAAAAATAAAAAATAAAACGGTTTTAGGCCGGATGCAGCACTAAATATAAATTAAGAAGGATTTAAAAAATCACGATTTTGACACAAGAGGTATGTCATATTTTATTTTGAAGTGTGTCACGTGGTGTCTTCATATAATATGGGTGCAATTATTATTTTAATTTTTATTTTAAACTAGCCGTCTTCGGCGACCAGCCTGTTCGCTTCCCTTGAAAATTCTGACCATGGCAAGATTCTGACCGTGGCAAACTCGCTGGCGCGACCTACCAGAAAGATGTAAGATAACTGTTTGGACGGTCAGGAAGTGCCACACAATTTAGACCGGAACCCAGTGGGGGAGGCATCCACAGGGACCGTACCGTCCTTCCCCTACCACCAACCTCTCGGAAGGACTTACGAACCCACATGTTTAACGTGATCGTACTCCGCGTGAACACGGCAGCAGTTTTGGCAGTGGCGGGAATCGAACCCGGGCCTACCGAGTGCAATTCCCGCGCGCTAACCACTGGGCTACTGCGTCCTCCGCGACAATCTCCATAACTTTCTTTTTATTCACCTAATTTAGACCGGAACCCAGTGGGGGAGGCATCCACAGGGACCGTACCCTCCTTCCCCTATCACCAACCTCTCGGATGGACTTACGGGCCCACATGTTTCACGTGATCGTACTCCGCGTGAGAACGGCTGCAGTTTTGGCAGTGGCGGGAATCGAACCCGGGCCTACCGAGTGCAATTCCCGCGCGCTAACCACTGGGCTACCGCGCCCTCAACCCCGTGGAGTTAACAAAGTTTGGTTTAGTTTAATGACATTAAAACTAATAATGAAGTTTTAAGGCACAGCGACAATCTCCATAACTTTCTTTTTATTTATTTTTTTTATTTCTTCAGTGTTTAAGATTTTCATTAATATCATTTAAAATAGCCTCATTCCATAGTTCCATATATCCATTTAAAATATCCATAAATTAAAATATCCATTTAAAAAATCCGTATCGTTCTATCATTTAAAATATAAATGTAATAGTTTCACCCGATGTATACAATACATCACCACAATTCAATCCACCATAATTCAATCATTTAAATTTTATAATGACTTATGCTAAGCTCTTAATTCTATCATTTAAAATATCACTCTAACCCGATGCAATGGCGTGACGTCCCCCCCCCCCCCCCATTTCTGGGCGGGACTGTCGGGGAAGAATCGGATCTTCGCTGAGAAATATAAAATCATGACGTCTTTAAAATTGCGATCCTGTGGGAATTTTGATTATTTCTTGACCAGATTGAACTTGTAAGAATGCCAGATGTTTGTGCTTTCTAAAAATGTAAATTATTAGTCGAAATTATAAGTACTTTTTACTATGCGAGAATTTGAAAACCAAAAATTGTTTTTTTGAGCCGAAAGTGACTTTTGTTTTAAAACCTTTAAAAAATATTAGAAATCGAAATTGAGATTTGAAATTAATATATTTTTACTCGCAATTGTCTGCTCTTTCCGGTGGTGGGATTTTTTTTTCTACGACGTCTGGATCGTGGAGAAAAATGGGCAAAAAGGCAAAAAACGGACGAAGTCGCATAAAACATTAAATAACTAAAAAAATAATTAAAATTTTAAAAATCGGTTTTCACGTGTCCAATAATATATATTATTCCCCCCCCCCCCGGGTCTCCGATTGCCAAATTTCGTAGCTCTCCGACGCGCGGTCGCTAAACGTATAGTGTATAAGACAGACACACACACAGACATTGCCTTTTATTATTTAAGAAAACTACCGAACATATTTTGCTGAAATTTTTTCATATATTTTATGGGATAATTTGAATATTTCCCAAAATTTTCGAAACAATTTGTGAATTTTAAATTCTCTTCAAAAATGTTTGAAAAATTATGTCCCAAAGGGTTCAATGTACTTTTTTAACCCAGGTTCAATCCAAAACTAATTGGGTGATAGTATTCATTTACATTCCCGTATGTCCCACAGACCGTCTGAACAACATACTAAAATTTCATTTTAATAAAGTCATTTTTACGGCAGTTATTGTGCGAACGAACAGACAGACAGACAGAATGAACAAAGTCATAAACACTTTTCATCTATGTTGTAAAGTGTTAAAAAGTGTCATAAAATGCATTCACTTTCTGTATACAATTTTATGCAATATTATTCTCGTGAATCTAGATCGTTCTATTCATGGAAGAAGATATTTTTATTGTGAATAACATCTATTCTGTGGCGAAATCAGAGCGTTGGGAAAATATAGTTACTTTGGACGCCTATATCTGTAAACCTAATCAAGAAAAATAAATCATTCATAAAGCATTGATTGTGAAACACATTGCAGCTGAAAAAAAATTTCTCTAAAATGTGATACATTCAACAATATATTTTAAATTATAACAGTACTACAGTAATTTATTATACTTGAAACTTCAAACTTCCCCTAAAAAGGCAATGCTAGTCACACAAATTGAACTATATTCAAATGACTTCATCGAAATATAAAACGTCTGCTTCTCTATGTAAAATCAAATATTTTTCTTAAGTAATTTTGCGTGAAAAAAAATTACGCTTCGTTGTAGGAATAATGAAAATTTAGTGATGATTTAAAATAAAAAATATTGTAATTGCTTTGGCACAGAATTTAGATACACAGATTACGCAAAAATAAAGCGGTTTTAGGACGGATGCAACACTATATATAAATTTAAACATCTACGATAACAGCGCTAAAAATTGAAGCCAAATTTTATTATGCAATGAGTCACGTGATCCCTTCATACATCATGAGTGTAATTATTATTTCAAATTTTATTTCAAAATGTACCCATCATATGTTGCTGAATTTGTTTTACACATTTTATGTGATAATTTGAATATTTCCTAAAATTTTTGAAGCAATTTATGAATTTTTACTTGGCTTAAAAAATGTTTAAAAAATTAAGTCCCATAGGGTTCAATATATTTCAATTTTTCAACCCGGATTAAATCCGACACTAATTGGATGATATTATTAATTTTCATTCCTAAACATCCCACAGACTGTCTCCGTAACGTACTAAAATTTCATTTTGATAAAGTCATTTTTACGGCAGTTATCATGCTTATGGACAGACAGAATGACCAAAGTCATAAAAAACTTTTCAACTATATTGGAAAATGTTACAAATGTAAACAATTTTCCCTTGTTTTGGCGCAAATATGGTACATTATAAATATATAAAAACAATTTCAATATTTTAATATCTTGAAAAAAAATTTCGAAAAAACTTTTAAACGTATCTGCCCGGGTGAACATTTTTCCCCACTTTTCTTGCTTCACTCAAATTCTTTACGAAACTGTAAAAGATAGATATAAATAGTAAGCGACAAAATATGTATTAGGAAATCCAGTAACTAGGTCTGTCTGTCTCATTTTGTTGTCGAGTTCTTTATCCTAACTTTTTAAATTATCTAGATATGTCGCAATCCTTTTCATCCGGACCTTTTTCGCAAAGTCATAGAGGTCCTTATGTAATTTTCTCTAAATCCTGTATATAAAATCCCTGTTTATAATCAATTAAATACAAGTTATAGAAGACACTGCCATCGCAGATTATCAGAATCTATGCTTTCATGAATGCTGGTATCTGCAATGGGGGTGTCTTCCATATTTTTGGGTGTGCCTCTTATCAGAAGGTTTTGTGTTTTATAATATTAATTGATAATTAAGGTTGAAAATTTTATGAGAATTTATTACCGAGATAGTTTATGTATTTATAATTTACTAATACATTTTTGGTAAAGCGAAAAGTAGTTTAGGAATTTCAGAGAAATAAGGTACAGTAAGTAATTTTTAGTGAAAAAAATGCAATCTAATTTTTTCTCGTAGAAAATGTGTAATATCTTCATACCCTTTGGGTAAAGTAACACAATTAAGAAATTACACAATAATTAAATCTCATAACTCGATTTTTTCAATTTCACATTGCTAAACATAAACTTATTTTTCATATGGTTATGTTAGTTAACCTTAAAATGTCCTGCTATCTTAATTCGCTAATATTTCTTTCGTTTAATAAAAATTCTTTTCAAAAATTGCAACGTCAAGATATGATTAGAGAAAGAGCAATTGTAGCAAATGCCTTGCGGTAAAATAAAAAAGACGAACATTGTTCGAATGAAAATGAAAGCTTAAATTAATTATTTCGCTTGGTTTAGAAATGTTTGCCGTAGGACAAAGAATGTTTTTGTATCTTGAATTATAGAAACGTATGATTTGCATGATGCCTGCAAAAAATTCTGACAACTTGCTTTAGAGTTTAAGAGTTTTCCATATTTTAATTCCTTATCTGAATAATTAACACTTTTTTTGTGTAACAGCATGAAAGGTGGAAGTATTAACCAGTTTCAGAAGCAAAAAAACTCCTTCATTAGGATGTGATCAAAAGATCCATCTTCAGAAAGGACATCAGTACCAATGAAAGCAAGAACGCGTCGGACTATCACGTAACCCCAGAAAGAAATATTATCAAACGACATTTTTAAAATACGAAATGAAATCTCTAAAAGAAAGGGAAAAGAACAATAGAAGGTTTCCAAAACTTTCACTCTCCTGACAGTTCTAACATGCCTTACACCTTCATGTAGGTCAGACGGTATCGTTTGAAAGGAAAGAAAGATAGACTAAGAGAAGGAATTTTCTTATATATAAACAGTAGATGACTGACTATTCGTGAATTATTGGGCGCCAAAAAAAAACTACTGCACAAAGTATCTCCCTACGTGGATGGGACGAACTTAATGCACGAGAATGATGTTAACAAATTTATCGCATAATATTGCATATGAAAAGTGAATTCCATTTATCCTTGAAATCCAGTTAACCTATGAAATGGAAATGAGCAATCGTCTTGCATTTGTAGATGTCTTGGTCATCAGTAACGATGATGAATTTATTATTACGGTCTTTCGTAAATTTTGTCGGTCTCTCTACCTCCACATAAAAATTCCTTCTATTCTCCTAACCAAAAAAAATTACTGCTTTCAATAATTGTTTTCATTGTGCTTTGAACGTTTGTTCTACTATGGATTTGCTCAATTTTGAGATCAATTATTTAAAAGTTGTCGCTGTCGATCGTGGTTTCTCTCCTAGCATTTTTGATTGTGCAATTAAAAATTTTTCTAAACCTTTCTCAAAACTAACTTCTGGAAAAGATTTCAATAATACTATTATTTTACCATTTTTTCCAAAATATGGGTATATAATACCCCCTAACCAGGTCCGGTCTAATTTCAATATTTTAACATACGGACACGTGCAATCCGGCTGTTTTGTATCTGTCTATTTTCATTTATAGACCAGTTGTTGTATTATTATTGTGTGTACAATAAATAAGTTTCAGTTCAAATTCTGAATCGATGTGCTATTTCCCTGGTCGTAAAGCATATGAGTCACTTAATCTAAAAATTTGGATTTATGTCTTTTTGAACTGAATAGTCTGCACAACTTCCAGTACATACTCCAAGCTGTCCATTGTATAGTGGCCAAACTTTAAAGTGGCAACCAATAGACTAACTTTTTTTTTTTTTAATGGCCAGGCACTTGACTTTCGTCATTCGCCTTTCGTCAGTGGCCAGAACGTGAACCATTTAGCCGTCCTAAGACGTTGCCCCAGGCGCACCAGAGGGGGGCGGAACACACTACACCCACAACACAAACATCCATGCCTTACGTGGGACTCGAACCCACAACTCAGCGGTCGAACGATTGCTGTGGAAACGCTCGCCTTGACCACTCGACAACTGGGTCGGCATAGACTAACTATAAGACAGACTAACAATATCTGAACTAGAAGCAGCAGACACCACATTGCCGACGGATCAAGTCTCAGACTTCGCACAGTGTGTAGTGAAAGGGAATGGTTACGCCCACCAAAATGGGGCGTGATAATTAAAATATTATATAATATAAAGTGTAGTTATAAAGTAATTCATCCTTATACTCCTTACAGAACTGAGCTGTGAATTACCTCCATTTTGCATCCAGTGAAAGCGAACTTACCTAGCTGTAAATCAAAATTCAAATAACCATTAAACACTCTTTATTATTATTTATATTTATTTTTATTTAATTATTTTTAGACTTACCTTAATGTGTAGAAAGAAAACATGCTAGTTATTATTTATAACACTGATCTTCACAACTTTCTAACAATGTGAGACATCTATGAGAGAGAGGGGTGGAGAGAGAATTTCTCTATCATTTCTCTATCATTTTTGTTTGCAGTATAAACAAATAACCAGGATATTGAAAAAGAAATTAATATCTAACATTCAAAAGAAACTTTCAAGAACTCTTCCTGTATTTTGATTTGATTCACAGAAATAAAGTCTCTGAATCCTTTAAATACATTCATGTCGTCCTTCTAGTCTCATGAAAAAGGCACAAGCGAAGATGAATATTATTTGTATATTTATGAGCTCTGTCTAAAGATTCACACGTTGAAACAGAAATATAACTTTATATGTGAAACTAGTCTTTAAGTCTGTCAAAGACAGTTAATCTTATACGCTCCAGTATTATAGCGTTGAAAATAGTCAACTTATTCGAAAATTGGCTTAGATGAGCTCTTTACCAAAATAGATACTATCAATATGAAAAGTTTCAGCCATTTAAGTCACCAGAGGGCTCTTCTGTAGAGTCAGGAAATATTTTTCGACCTCAATCTGTCAGTCTCTAGAGGGAAGAAATTTAGAATCTAGTTCCTCTATGTTACGTCTCATGGACGATACTTCCTTTTCTTTCTACCAGACCGTTCGACTTTCCCGAAAGTGTAAGGTAACTGCTTTGACGGCCGGGACAGTGCTATCCAATTTAGACCGAAAACCAATGGGGACGGCAACAACAGAGTTCATATTCCCCTTCCCCCAACCAATCACCTACCTCCCTTTGCAAATAGCAGCTCCCCGAGCTCCCGTTGCAAATAACAGTATCCATGGACCGTTTTAGCTTTTATTGGCTCGTCAGCATGGTATAGCCGATATCTACAATAATAGCAGGAAAACTTGATGAGAGTCAAAGTTTTGCGAATTTCGATGAAAACTGACAAATGCGGTCCTACCAAGCAGTTAGTTAATATTTTTTATAATTGAAGTTTTTATAATCAGGTTAGCCTCTTGATGCAACTATTTTACTTATGTTTGTATTCTGCATCGTCGTAGGCCTAACAATTTATCACCGGCACGCAATCGGTCCTGAAAAGGAGGCAAATTTCCGATTTTCTATGCGAGAATGAAGTTTATTAAAGTTAGCGCATCACCCTGTGCTCAAAATAAAATGAAAATCATAAGAAAGCTTGGAGTAAAGTCTTCCACTCTTATGAATGCCATCCTGATACTTATGTGGTATGGTAAAACAGAAGGACCCTACCAACCAACACTACCAGCAGCAATGACTCCACAAAAGGCGATAAATTCCCGATTAACTATTTTACGCTCTATGCGAAAATGCAGTTTATAAATCTTAGCACATCACCCTTTACTCAAAACAAAATGACAATCATAAGAAAGCTTGGAGCAAAGTGTCCCACTTTTATGAATGCCATCCTGATACTTATGGGATACGGAAAAGCAGAAGCTGACCCTATCAGCAGCAACTACTCCACAAAAGGAGGTAAATTCCTGATTTACTATGCCAGAATGAAGTTTATAAAAATCAGCACATCCCCCTGAACAGCAATACGGATCATTTCACAAATAAAATTCTACTACAGAGCACTAGCTAAACAACGACGGGTATTTTGTCAACAAATATGTTTTTAAAATCATGTATATTTATCAAAAAATTAATAATATAATTAGTAATTAATTTACTGTTAATATTTGGTGTGTTCTATAAGTACATGGTTGCAATGCGATCTCTTTGAAACCCCATGAAGGGCACTCAATAACGCCAAATAAGGCAAGATATTAGATGCTTTTGAGCTATGTGATCATGCACACACCATAGAGCTCAAGCTGCACCTTTCTGAATAGCCAAATTCATATTCATAGAAGCTGCCAATAGAGGGCGTTCCTAAACTTTGTTTCGCGCAAATTCTTTTTATAACTATACAATCATGTCAATTATTTAGGTCTTCTATGTAAAAAATTATTTTGAAAATAACTTTAACATCAAAATTTTATAGTATAGAAGTTCTTTGTAAAAACTTATTATTGGTGATGTACATTCCATAAATACGAAATATACAGCCCTTTATAAATATTCAGAAATATTGTATCCTATTAAAAACATGTAAATTTTAATTATATTTGCAACAACGTTGGTATTTATATACTTCTCATGGTTTGATATGTTTCAATACAATCAATTATTACGCACTAAAAAACTCTTCAATAATGTCATTGAGTCGTAATACTGTATCCTTAATATTTCATTTAAATAACCTCGAATCGTTAAAATAGAAAGACCCTCAGTGTGTGTTGGGGGGGGGGCGTCTAAACCAAAGTTCCTAATAATAAATGGATCTTCAAATAGGCAATACTAAAATTATATTTTTTCATCATTCAAATTTTTATATATCATAAAAGTCGGAAGGAAATATTTTATTCTAATAGAATAATTGCCCAACCGTCTATTTCAATTATTCTGATTTCGTGCTGGGATCTCACAAATTTATCCGCTTTAAGTAATAATCTTAAAAACCAAAATTCACATTATTATCTAAAAAATAAGTCTATGCTCTAAAAAATAAAAATAAAACTATTACTTTAATCTATACAGAAAAGTATTAGCTTTTTATGGATTATATCTTTCTTATATCGATCCACATATGTAATGAAAAGACTTATTTACATTTAAGACTAAAATATTTGTCAAAAATGTTTAATACTTTCAAATTCCATACCAGGTTGTTTAATCGAGATAACTGCCGAGTATCTTATAGACATTATACACTCACGAACAAAGAAAATTGAGCACCAAGAAGAAAGCATGGTATAACCGTAAAATGATGCAAATATCTAGAGGACGGACTGGTATGCAAATGATCCAAGTGTAGTGTAATTGCGTATGACCGTACAGCCGTAAGTGCCGCTGCAAGCATGAGCCAGTGGCCTTATAAATCGGCGTGTAGTCGACATCCCAGCAATGCGCGAAAATTCGGCCGACGCAAGCACGAGTACGGGGTGAAAATAATGGTAGGTAGATGCCAGAAACATCGATATACGCAACTGATGGACTTCGAGAGAGGCCTGATCATCGGGCTGAAAACCGCAGGGTGATCAGCGCGCCGGATAGCTTGTCAAGTGGATCGTTCGGACTATACCATCCGATGGTGTTGGGAGCACTAGTCATAGAACATCACCCAGACACGAAGGACCGGCTCTGGACGGACCAGGCATACCGCGAGTAGAGAGGATCGAATGATCGTGAGACAGGCACGTATAGACCCCACGGCGACCCGATCCGCGATATAGGCACACGTAGCAGCTCCTGTGTGCCCACGAACCATAGTTAGGCCCCTGAAAGAAGCGAATCTGCAATCCCAGCGTCTGTTATGTGTGCTGCTGTTAACACGGGAACATTGGCGGCTCCGGTTACAATGGTGTCAAACCAGAGCAATGTGGAACGCCACATATTGGCGATGTGTGGTGTTTAGCGATGAGTGCCGCTTCGTTTTGGGGACCGATGATTAGCGTGTCCGGGTGTGGAGGTCCCCTGCACAACGCCACAATCCCAACCTCATTATCGAGCGCCACACCATCCCCACTGCAAGCATAATGGGCTGGGGAGCCATAGCCTATGACAGCCGATCCGCTCTAGTAGTGGTACCTGGAACATTGGCGGGCCAACGGTACGTGGATGAGAATCTACGTGTGCTTCCATTCGTTGCTGGGATTCCATGTGCGCAATTCCAGCAGAATAATGCCCGACCGCACACGGCTCGGGTCGCCCAAGCCAGCCTGAGTCATGTCCAGACACTTCCATGGCCTGCCCGCTCCCCAGACCTGTCCCCTATCGAGCTTGTGTGGGACCAGTTAAAACGCCAACTGCCTCGTTGCCGCAATCTTCAGGATTTCAAACGTAACATCTAACAGGTGTGGACTCGTCTGCCGCAGGACAACATCAGGCGTCTGTTCCACACCAAGCCGGACCGTATTGCTGCTTGTATCGCAGCACGAGACGGTGCGACGCGGTATTGAAGATGACAGAACTGTGTACCACAGCTCCCTCTGTACGTGTTCTGCTGCGCTGTTTTTGTTATCATGTATATCATTCATCTGTATCCCTCCATCAATAAAATTTCATATCCATCCTATGCTTCCTTCTTGGTGAACAACTTTCATTGTCCGTGAGTGCAGCTCTACAAAGAATGGTAAAACATTAAAGAGAGTAAAAACCTGTACAGGGTATCATGGATGGACCAGGACAATAACACGAGGAGAAAGAGTTATCGTCTATTTCTATTTTCCCTATATGCATAGAATAATGCATAGAGAAAGTATTGGAACGATGACAAAAATTCGAATTCAAGCTTTCGACGGAAGAGCACGTTTCAAGCATCCCTGAACTCGAATCGATTGTTTAAGAGGGGATGTGTGTGTGTGTGTGTGTGTGTATGAATGTGTATAAGTATTTGTGTATGTGGCATATGTGTGTGTGTGTGTGTGTGTGTGTGACAGAAAGAGAGAATCTGTGGAAACAATATCTTACGAAAAAATAAAGCGTTTTGTATAGTATTAAATTTGGTAGAAAAGTACAATTCCTGAAAACTGAAAGCCTATTGATTTTAAACGCAATCAAATGTTCTGAAGACCCCTAAATTTTCGAATGAAATTTTGAAAAAATCATCAAAAATTTCATTAATGTTACATAAATAATAATTTCTTATGTAATTTTTCATTAGAAAATGATTGGCATAAATTTTAGCACGCTAAGCTGAACCGTTTTCTAGATATTGAACTTTTATCAAATACATTTATCAAAAAATCACATAAATTTTAAAAAAAGTGTTAACTAGTATTATGAAATATGTTCATTTTTCTTATGCAATGTTATGCGAAAAAGTTTGTTAGACTTAACTATCAGTTAGACTTATCATTTTGTTAAACTTATTATTTTGTTAAACTTAGCTATAAATTTATCAAGCTTGGCCACATTTAGCCCCAGATTGACAAAAATATCGTGAAAATTGCAAAAATGATGCTAAGTTAACAAAAATGACGCTAAGTTAATGAAAATGGCGCCAAATTGATAAATTATTAAAATATTTTAATATGTGGGCTATATTGCTTATTGCGAATGCTTGTAACTTAAAATCGACAATATTGATAATTGTTAATTTAGTTACGTGAAATATAAGTTTACTAGTCAAATACCCGTTGAAAATCAACGGTTTCGAAAAAAGCAACCCCTCCCCCTCCGCTCCCTTCCGAATAATGTAAATTTTTGAATAATTCTAGTTTCACATTTAATCGGCAAATCGAATATTTTTATGTGCAGAACCCCTTAAAGAAGAAAATATTATAAACTTAAATTGCACACTTCTTCCTTTCGAACTATCTACCCATACACAAAATTAAAGTCTCTATCTCATCCCGAAGCATGCTATTTTATCATTTCCCCATTCGAACGTCTTTCTGTGGAGCACAGCCATAAATGGACTTTTAGGAAAAACTCTATTAGCCTTGGATTTTTTAATCAGATGATTGGCCCATATAACAGATATCAAGCCTCTATCACATTTAAAAGGAAGCGTGTATAACTTATTCGAAAAATCGAACATTTTGGTGCGCGGCACCCCCTAAAGTAGAGAATATTGGGAAACTGAAATTGTACACTTTCTTCCTCCCAAATTATCTACCCGTACACCGAATTTGAAATCTCTATCTCATCTCGAAGTATGTTCCTTATCATTTCATATTTCGAACGTTTTCCTCTGGAGCATCCCCTTAATCGAGCATTTCTGAGAAACTCTATTTATCTTGGGTGTTTTCATTAAATGATTAGCCCATATACCAAATTTCAAGTCTCTATCAAAATTTAAAGGAATAATTGCGGCACACCCTAAATTAGAAAATATTGGAAACCCGAAATGACACTCACTTTTCCTTTCCAACTATCTACCCGTACACCAAATTTGAAGTCTCTATCCTATCCCAAAGCATAGTTTTTCGTCATTTCACCTTTCGAACGTTTTTCTCTGGAGCACCCTCTTAAACGAACATTTTTGAAGAAATCTTTTATCTTGGGTGTTTTCATCAAATAACTCGCCCATATACCAAATATCAAGTCTCTATCATGTTTTAAAAGGGATGTTTTTCCTTTATTTCGAAAATCGAACATTTCTGTGTTCGACACCCCCTTAAGTAGAAATTATTGAAAAACTGAAATTGTACACTTTCTTCCTTCCAAACTAACTACCCGTACTCCAAATTTGAAATATCTACCTCATTTCGAAGCATGTATTTTTATCCATTCACCTTTCGAACGTTCTCCTTTGGAGCAAGCACCTTAAACGAAAATTTTTGAAAAACTATATTCGTCTTGGGTGTTTTATCAAATAATTAGTCCATATAGCAAATTTCAAGCCTCTATCAAATTTTAAAGGAGAAGTTTCTCATTTATTCGGAAAATCTAACATTTTGGTGTGCCGCACCTCCTTAAATAGAAAATATTGGAAATCTGAAATTGCACACTTTCTTCCTTTCGAACGTTTTACCCATACACAAAATTTGAAGTCTCTGTCTTATCGCAAAGCATGCTTTCTTATCATTTCACGTTTCGAAAGTTTTGGTGTGGAGCACCCCCTCTAGAGAACGTTTTCGAAAAATTCGATTTTTCCAGGGGGTTTTATCGAACGACTGAGCCGTATACCAAATTTCAAGTCTCTATCTATTCGGGAAGTGCCTAAAAAAATCGTGACAGACAGACAGACGGACACTTGGCAATTAGTATATATAGATTGGGTATTTCGAAGTAGTTTGACATGTTGTCATCCGGAAGAGCACCAAATTCAACGTTAAAAACATTGTGCCGGGACTCTTATGCATTATTTTTTTACCGTGAAAGAAGCAAATTCATTGCATTATATAGAGAAAGACATGTGTTGTCCACATCAGCTTTTTAAAAAGGTGTATAGAAAACTGTCCCAACAAGTCCAAATAAGACTAAACGAATCCTAACAAGTCAAAACGACGAACAAAGATTTCAAAAACTGAGAAATAGGAAAAAATTAAACACATATAACGAAAAACAGATAAAAAATTACAGTGCGGCCAGTCAGACCGCGAAAAAATATGGGGTGTTGGACAAGTCTTTAACCAAATTACTAGAATTTTTCTGAATATGAAAGATTTAGATCGACGTGCACTGTACAATCCCTGTAGGAGAAAATTCAAAACGGTGATCAAAATTAAAGCAATGATGAGCAACTGAAGATTTATTGAACTCTTGTTTTCGACATAGTTTCTGTTAATATGTATATACATGTTTCTGTTAATATGTATATAATTTGTTATAGAACACAACGTAAGAAAATTATCACATAATTACCTTTTATAAGCAGGAATTTGCAAATTTTAACTTTTTGATTAAAATGAACTTTTTAAAGAAATCAAGCTTAGCTCTTTGCCCTATTAGACTCTGATTTAAATGTTCTGTATATGAACTTCTTTTACTCAAGGACAAAAAAATATCTTACTGCGTACTAGAAACAGTCAAAGACAAAATAAATTGAGAGGCGTTAGTAAAATGTAATCATGTAGTATCTCCTTTTAGTTCTCTGCCAGTTTTTATATACAGTACTCGGTCTTTGGAGGCATTTTACAACTGTCTTGCAAAAATGAAGAATAAAATAAATATTCAAACAAAAAAGAAAATAAAGTATTCTTTTAAATAATTAATGTCTTAAATCTCTGAGAAAATAAAATTAAACTTAACAAATGGATTCTTCCATTTGGCATTTCTTCAATTTTTTCAAGGAATAATTCAAAAATAATACAAAGAATGTGACCGTTTTTATGGAAAATGATATTTATAAACGATGGTATGCATGATCGTTACCTGTTAGGATATATGTAACTTACTAGTGAATAAACAGGGTGATTTGAAATTCTCTGTAAAGATGGGGAACATTAAAACAAACCTTTTCAAATATAAATCTAAGTCAACAGTCGTCACCCTTTGGTGCTAGCGGACGCTGTTTGTACAAAAATGAAAGTTAGAGAGCGTCGAAAACCCAGACCACTTGACTCACCCTGAGGCATGAGCAGCTGTTTCAGTGGTCGGAGTCGGAAGCTAGAGAGTGTGACCAACATTGTGATATAGAGTGATATACAGCAGTGGTAGAGTTTTATAGCAGTTTTGCAATAATTGCTCCAAGGAACGACCGCCAATGCTAATGCATGCTTGGCCAACATCGACACATTGATTGACGTACACTTTAAAAGATTCCCGTAATTTAACAAACACTTTGAAAAGAACCTTTCTACCCCAACCGCCAACAGACCGCCAATAGACCGCCAATAGACGGCCAATAATGCATGCGTGGCTAACATCGACACAAAGATTGCCGTACACTTTCAAAGATTTCTGTAATTTCACAAACACTTTGCAAAGAATCCTGCTGTCCCAACCGGGAATCGAATCACGGATCTTCGTACTGGCCAGCCAACGGAACGGAACTGCAAGCTCTTTTTGAATTATACTCTGCAAATTACAGCAGCGTTTTCGTTTCTATTGCCAGCCCCATACACTAGATGTATATCAGTCATCTGAGCAGTATTTCTGTCTTTCAGTCTATACCGTCACACCTAAGCGAAAGTGTGAGACATGTGTTTGGACGACCGGGAAAGTGTCACGCAGTTTAAAGCAGATCCCAATTGGGGTGGAAACCACTAATATTATGCAATTCTACCCCTAAACCCTTCACCTCTCGAATGGTCCTATCTATAAATGGTCGTACCTATAAATTTATCATACTCATAATCCGCGCAAACATAGGAATAATTTTGGGCTGCGTTGAGGATCGAACATGGGATTACCGCGTGCGAAGTTGTCGCCTTAACAACAAAGCTATCCCGGCCCATTCTTCTTCTTTGACCCAGACTATCCGGTCTGGGTCAAATTATTTTATGGGCTTAATTTCCTTCACTGGTATTCCCCCATTCATTTTACAATTTCTACCCTCTATAATAAATTTAATTTTTGGAAACAAAAAATTGATTCCTTTTCTTCTCCCTCCATTCCGCCTCCCTCTGATTTTGATTTCCTTGTTCCTTTCTCTAACTTTCACCCCTCTAAATGGTCTGTAAATTTAGTTAACAAAATGAATAAAGACTCTGCCTCTGTCATTTATAATATATATACTGATGGTTCAAATATTGACAATAACACTGGTTTTTCAGTCTGTATTTTTAAGCATGATGTTCTGGAAAAGGTTCTCTCCTATAAACTTGACAACAGGAATACAGTATTTCAAGCCGAACTTACCACTATTTCCTTTGCTATTGATTGGGCTTCCGCTAATAATACCCCTGTTAATATATTTTCCGATAGCCTCACTTCCATTCAAGCTCTTAAGTCAATAAAAAATAAATCAAATTATCTTAATTCCATTAAATCCAAAGCTCTCCTTGCCAAAAACCTTGTCAATATTTCTTGGGTAAAAGCTCACAATAATATATCTGGAAATGAAATTGCTGATCACCATGCCAAAATTGCTGCTATCTCTGGTTCCCCTCTTCCTATTCCCTTTCCTTACTCGCTCCTCTCAAAATTTTGTAAATCGTACATCCTTAATCTTTGGCAAAATTATCTTAATGATTATATTTCCACCAGGACTGGTGATCCGGCTAGAATCCTGCCTTACCTCCCTATCGTGAATCCTAATTTATAAATTTTTAATAAATACCTCATTTACTTTCTTACTGGTCATGGCCCCTTTCTTGATCACCTATACTTTTTCAAAATTAAATCCACCTCTGAACTATATTTGCAATAAATTCGGTGACATTGACCATTACATTTTCGATTGTCCTTTCTCTAAAAATTTTCGTCTGCAACCCCCCCTTCTAATAAAAAAATTTGGTTCTCCAAAGTTCGTTCAAATACCACTTCAGTAGATAAAATTAAAAACTGTATTCTTGTTGCCATGGAAATTTCTAATAAAGTGACCTAAGCTTATAAGTAGATTCTGCTCTGAATTAATTTTGATCAATGAATCCCTTTATTTCATTCTTAACTTATATGAACTTATTGTGTTCCCTCCATATTTTCTTAAAAAAAAGCTATGTTAACTGTTCTTATTTTCTCGGTTCTTTCTTTTTCTTTTGATCCTTTTTATTTGTATTTTTTCTAATTTTTCTTTTCTAAATTTTATTCTAAATTTCTGTTTTTGTTTTTCATGTGCCTATTTTTTTTCCTTTTCATATATTTTCTTTTTATATATTTACTAAACTTTACTTTTAAAATTTTATTATTTTCTTTAACTTTAATCTATTTTTCATTATGTTATTGCACCTCACTCTAACTTTTATTTTTCAATGATCTTTTTATCTATATTCGCAATAACCCTTTTCCCATTTTTGAAAAATGGACGTACTTGTCAAGTTCAAATATAATGTAAAACTGTCTGTTTAATCTCAATATTTTCCATCAATTGTTATCTTTATAGATCTAAATAAATGTTCGTTTGGCGGGATGGTAGACCTTGGGTGCCTCCTGAGTGCAAGAGGTATCCTTTCCCGGCCGTGCAGCTAGCTACTCTAAACCCATTATGTGAGTCGCACGGTCTGGGGTCTTCAGACCATCCGGCCAACCCGAAGGTGTAAGGACCGGAACCCAGTGAGAGAGGTTGTTGTTGTTGTTGAGACCCAGACCGTCCGACCTACCAGAAAGGTGTAAGGTAACCGTTTGGACGGCCGGGAAATGCCACCTAATTTAGACCGGAAACCAGTGGGAAAGCATCCACATTGACCATACCGCCTTTCGCTACCACCAACCTCTCTGAAGGACTTTCGGACCCACATGTGTAACGTGATCGTATTTCCCGTGAACACGGCGACAGTTTGGAAAGAGGCGGGAATCGAACTTAGGTCATCCGAATGCAATTCCCGCGCGCTAACCACTGAGCTGTCGAGCCCCATACCGGCCCATTCGTAAAATGCGTTACACATACGAAGTGTGCTACACATACTCCATATTACATATACGAAGTCCGCAATACGCATGACAATGGCGAATAATTGCCAATTGTCGCCATCTGCGGACATTCATTAATATACAAAAATGGTTATTTAGTGCTCCCAATCTCTCATTAAAATTTATATAAAGAGTTTGAAATTAGTTCGTAGTATAAAAAAATTAAACAATTCATTTTTATAAGCAAACATTTTCAAAATTTTAACATTTAAGTTCAAACATACTTTTAAAACAAAATCAGATTTAGACTTAAATATCCTGTTTGGAGAAATTTTTTTTTGTTCTGGAACATAAAGCATATTTTGTATCTCCTTTCATCGCTGTGCAGTTTTTATATTCAGTACGCAGTATTTATAGTCATTTTACAACTATCTTGCATAAATGAAGAATAAAGCAGATATTCAAGCACAAAAGAAACTAAGGTGTTTTTAGAATAATAAATGACTTAAATCTCTGAGCAGAATAAAGGAAATAAACCACTTAACAAATGAATTCTCTCATTTTGCTTTTTCTTCGATTCTTTTTTTCAAAGACGAATAATTCAAAAATAACTCGAAGAATGCTTAACTGCGCTTATAAAAAGTTGGCATTTTAGTTTTCTTTTCAGTTTGATCTTCACTGAAACGTTATCATCAAAAAGTTGTAACGTTCAAGTTTATTTTAATTGTCATTATTTCACAAATGAGGAGAACCGTAATAAGTGCTTTTCTTGAACAATAATGAGATTCGTGACTGAATTGAAACATAAGATTTGGCAAACAGAGCATTGCGCAATAACATGGAAAGTTGTTAAACAAATGTTTAACAACTTGAAGTTTCATTCCCAGTTTTTCTTGTTTGTACTTCATATATGATCTTAGCAAAATTACACAATAACATTTGACTTAAACTAGTATATAAAGCTTAAAACCAAAAACAAAATGTAAAAAAATTTAAAATCGGAATACATTATAGGTATACTATTATATAAAAGTGAAAATTTATAGAATTAGAATAATTTATAATAATTATTTCTAGGTAAAAATGAAAAGCATATAAAGGAAATTTGAGCTCAAAAAGCCTAGTAACGGAAACCAAATTATAACTCTACTAAAAAAATTAAATAATACTACAAAAAAAGATTTTGTTTACTTTTGATGGGGTTTACATCGTTTTGATAATATTAACGAAAATGTGATGTCAGGGAGGTTTACAAAGGTTGTCCATTTCAAACATTTTCCTTGACGCATCAATTTATCAGAAGAGGCTCTATATATTGTTACGACGGCGACGTATCCTGTCGACTACATCGTTTTGATAATATTAACGAAAATGTGATGGCAGGGAGGTTTACAAAGGTTGTCCATTTCAAACATTTTCCTTGACGCATCAATTTCTCAGAAGTGGCTATATATTGTTACGACGACGACGTATCCTCTCAAACAGGAAGGGAGAGGGATACTCTCATGATACAAGAAAGCTCAATCATGCATAAAGCATTGATTACTAAACACTTTCCAACTGCAATGCAATTTTATTTATCAAGTGATCTCTTCATATAATATGGGTGTAATTATTATTTTAATTTTTATTTAAAAAACTACCGAACATATTTTGCTCAAACTTTTTTTATATATTTTATGGATTAATTTAAATATTTCTTTAAATTTTCAAAGCAATTTGTGAATTTTAAATGTGCTTAAAAATGTTTGAAAAATTAGGTCCCATAGGGTTCAATGTATTTCACTTTTTCAACCCGGGTTCAATCCAAAACTAATTGGGTGATATTATTCATTTACATTCCCATATGTTCAACAGACCGTCTGAACAACATACTAAAATTCTGTTTTGATAAAGTCATTTTTACGGCAGTTATCGTGCGAACGGACAGACAGACAGAATCAACAAAGTCATAAACACTTTTCAACTATATTGGAAATTGTTAAAATAGGTTCAAATTTCTGGATAATTAACGCTTTTATTTAAAAGCACCAGTAAGAGTAAACAGGAGCAATATACAGCTAATAACACTGTAGCTATCTTACAATATAACGAACAACTGTCAGCTGCAATAAAACAGCAATTAAAGGTTCAATTAATTCACAAAACAGCAGATTCTGCTCTCAAAACTCTGAGGTATCTCACAATTCAATTTGATTCATATTACGTCAAATGTATAATGACTCTCATATATACTCCCCACAGAAATCTCTACAAAATAGGTGTTTTGAAAAATACTCAACCAATTGAAAACAGCCCAGTAATTTCCGAAACTCGCCAAAATTCACTAAATTGGCGATATTTCGAAAAATTTGTTGTTGAGGTTACTAAACATGTTTCCAGGGTCAAACAATCCGTACTTTCACGTAATAGAAATGGTTGCCTGTAAAGTGGGTTTTTCCTTGGAGATAGGTAAAATGCAGCAAAAGCATTTTATGTGTTCGTAACAGTATGGAATTGGGGCTTATGAAACAATTTCTGAAAGAATTTACTTCTTTCACAGTGAATTAATGATGTATAAAATCCAAGGCACAATGGTTTTTTGCGTTGAATTGTACATTTGGCGCTTTTTCGGATGACAGCATGTCACTCTTTCGAAGTACCCAATTAACTTATACTTCACGCAACTCTAAATTGGCAATTATCAATAATGACAGCATCCTCAGTACGCAATATAGTTCATATATTAAAATATTGTAATAATTAATTAATCAGTTTGGCGTCATTTTCGTAAATTTGGCGTCATTTTTGCAATTCTGGCCATATGTTTGGCAATCATAGGCAAAATATCGCCAAGTTGGCGATATTTTGCAAAGGGAGTCACCAAATTCGCCATATGTATCACCAAGCGTTTCACACAAACGAAAAGAAGAGTTTTTCTTATATATAAACGAATACCTGCGAATTGCTAAGCGTCAAAACACTAAACTCTTACTCGAATTATCTTCTCTCGTGAATGGAGCGAACAATATCTACGAGAGTGATATTAACAAATTTATTGCGTAATATTACATATGAAAAGTGAACAGTTTCACAATAGTTAATACTGTTTTAATTTTATGTCATGTTTTGATACATTTATCTGAAAAATGTGCAATATATCTTGAGTGCAATATATCTAAAGTGTGTATCATTCGTTCTAAATCACCTTAGAAACGTTCGATTCAAGTTCAGAGATGCTTGAAACGTGCTCTTCCTTCGGAAAATCAAATTCGAATTTTTGACACCGTTACAGTACTTTCCATTATAGTAAAAGTAAAAATATAGGAAAAGTAAAAATATACTATATCTCTAATACTTCTCAAGTTATTTGCCTGATCCATGACTTTCCTTCACACACTGTATATTTTGCTGTACTTAATAATTTTTTTTTGTAACTGTATTTATGTAACTGGTTTTTAGCACTTTACAACATAGTTGAAAGTGCTTATGGCTTTGTTTATTCTGTCTGTCTGTCTGTCCGATAGCACGATAACTGCCGCAAAAAAGGCTTTATCAAAATGAAATTTTAGTATGTTTTTCAGACGGTCTGTGGTACCTATGGGAATATAAATGAATAATATCACCCAATTAGTTTTTCTATTGAATCCAGATTGAAAAAATAAAATACATTGAACCCTATGGGACCTAATACTTCAAATATTTTTAAGCGAATTTAAAATTCACAAATTGCTTCGAAAATTTTAGGAAATATTCAAATTATCCCGTAAAATATATAAAAAAATTTCAGTAAAATATGTTAGGTAGTTTTTTTAATAAAAATTATTTAATATAGGGAGAAAAACAAATTCAATTAAATTCTGACTCTCGTTATATCCTCCAGAAAGAAAAAAGAGATATATTATATAATAAATATCTTTCCAAACGTTTAATTATTTCATATATGAGAAAGGTTTTTTACATTTTAAAATAAATATGATAGATAACAATTTTTCAAATTTTTAAGTAAAATAAATTATTATAGTATTGTGATGAATGAAACGATTGGAAAATGTTTATGAATGAAATGCTGCTTTTACATAGAGGCGATTTATATTTCGATGACGTCATTTGAATAAAGTTCATTTTCTTCGATGAAGTTTTCAAATATAATAAATTATTATAGTGTTATGATAATTTTTAAAATATTACCGAGGAATGTATCGCATTTTAGAGATGTTTGTATAAAATTGCATTGAAGTTGGAAAGTGCTTCATAATCAATGCTTTGTGCATGATTGATCTTTCTTGTTTAACTTTGATGTTATATTTTAATGAGGATGACATTGCGCTTCGTCGTAGATTGCAATCATTGAATAGTCGGGGATTCTTAGACCTTTATGAAAAATATTTTCAATTTTATCTAACTGTAATAGAGTAGTAAGTGGTTGTCAAAGATGTCGCAAATAAAAACAGCTATTAACCATATTTCCTAAATAAAAATGTCGAAATCCGCTTGATATGTACACATTGTTTAACATCATTTCCAAACCAATTTAAATACCTCCGCAATGGATTCAAACCCATTATTTACTGCTCTAAATGCAAGATGCAGAAAGATAGTTTTTGACGCTTGCAAGCAATTATTCATTTGTATTGTCTTGAATGTAAACTGACATGTAAAATAATTACTACGGGCGTTTATCATATGTTAAGAAACAGTCATATATTAATTAATAATTTAGTATATTTCAAAGAAATGAGTAATTGTTTCAGAATACTTTAAAAAGTATTCCAAATGAATTTCGAAACTTATTTAAATATATTTAATTAAAACTGTATGCTTTAAACATGAAATTTGTAAAGGAACCTTTATATCGTGTCAAATGATATCTGCTCTTCATTTTCGACAGAACGATTAAGCACTTTTATTCTTTTAAACACTTTACAAGATAGTTGAAAAGTATGTATGACGTTGTTCATTCTGTCTGTCTGCCCTTTGCCACGATAACTGCCGTAAAAATGACTTTATCAAAATTACATTTTAGTATGTTGTTGAGGCGGTCTGTGGGACATATGGGAAAATAAATGAATAATATCACCCACCTAGTTTTGGATTGAACTCGGGTTGAAAAAATGAAATACATTGAACCCTTTAGAACCTAAGTTTTCAAACATTTTTAAAGCGAAGTTAAAATTCATAAATTGCTTCGAAAATGTTAGGAAATATTAAAATTATCCCATAAAAAATATAAAAGAAATTCAGCAAAATATGTTAGAATATTTTTTAAAATAAAAATTAAAATATTAATTATACGTATATAATAAGAAGAGATAACGTGACCCACTTCAAAATAAAATAAGGTATCTATCTTTTTTCCCAGAGTAAAAATCGTAATTTTAAAAAATGATTTTAAATTTATATTTAGTGTTGCATCCGTCCTAAAACCACTTTATTTTTGCGTATTTTCTGCGCATCCATATTCTGCGCCAACGCAGTTACAATATATTTGAGTTTAAATGATCATCAAACTTTGATTACTGATACAACGGAGTCTAATTTTGATGGATGTAGAATGTAAACAAGTGATTGTAAAATGAGTTGTATAAGAATTGCTGAAATTTTTTCACGCAAAATTATTTAACTCCGAAGTCTGGATTAAAAGTGTATAAATGAAATATTCGCTGCTTTTACACAGAGAGTCAGACCCGGCCGTCCAAACGGTTACCTTACACCTTTCTGGTAGGTCGGACGGTCTGGGTCTCAACAGAGAGTCAGACGATTTATATTTCGATGACGTCATTTGAATAAAGTTCATTTTTTTTTCGATGAAGTTTAAGTTTTCAAGTAAAATAAATTATTGTAGTTCTGTCATAATTAAAAAAATATCACCGCTGAAAGTGTCGCACTTTAGAGATGAGATACATTCAGCAGATTACATTTCAGTTGGAGAGTGTTTCATAATCAATGCTTTGCGGCAGCAAAGACTTTAATGGGGGTGCCCCCCATGCACGCCACGTGTTTTCGGTGTGCACCATCGTATTGTTTTTCACACATGCCGGTAACGAAAATTATGGCTTTCACATGCCAACATACTGTCACTGGCGTTAAAGTTATGTGTAAATCCCCATCGGGAATCTTTGAAAGTCAGGCGTCCCAAAACAGGAAATGGTATGCGGTTTCCTCAGTTATCAGATACACTGAGAAAAGCCGCTTCTAGTTCGTTTTGGTGCAGGTGGCATAAATGGGGGACACCCCCATTAATGCGCCCCAGACCGACGACGGCCAATAAGATGGTCGGTCACTCCTTCTGGGGCGTTTACAAAATTCAGTTTAGAAAAGAACTTTCATCTTTTCGGACAGAGACTCGCTCCTAAAATCTCGACTTGCCTTCGAACTTTGGAACCACGCAGTCGAAACCTCCTTCCGACTGCTTCGAACTTAGCGTTCCAACAATCAGGATTTATCCGCTTGCCGCAGAATCTCTCTGCAAAGTATTAGTATGCTGTATATATATTTGTAAAATTTAATGTAAATAAATGGTATTTTACGCAAGTTAACGTTCTGCCTAGAGAACAAAACAATAACAACAAATGTCGGGGATTTGTGCTGGGCATTAATACCGCATGTCAGGTTCAGCCCACACAAACAAACAAATAAATAAACCCCCGCAATGGTGACCCTATGGACTTGAACGGCCGAGCATATGGAACAATTCTCTATGGATGCCAAGAAAGGAGCTAGCTTTTGCTCAGTGATTATAATGTCGGTCTACAATGCATCAGGTCCCTGGTTCGGGGCCCGGCGACGCACAATCGATCGCCGCAATGATGACTGAACGTTTGAAACACGCAACCTTCCTCTCCAACGATCTCATAATCTCAACACGAGATGGCAGCACCACACGGAGTCAGAAGCCTTGACACTCCCTTCCTGGTTGACCACGACTGACCGTCACGCCGAGGCGACACGCCTCTCGGCCTTCCTTCCTCATCAGCGAAGGGAGTGTGCGGCAGCAAAGACATCTGATCAAAGATGCTTGGAAACCTGTAGCCGAATTATAAGAACAAAGGAGGAGCTAGCTTTTGCTCAGTGATTATAATGTCGGTCTTGTAAGCAAGAGGTCCCGAGTTCGGGACAGGCGACGCCAAAATCGCCACAGCTTTATTGATCTTTCTTGTTTGTATACTTATTTCGCACAGTTATACGAATTTTCGAAAAACTGGAAGTGACATCTCTAGAATGGGAAATGGTACATATCAAACTTATTTAAATCGTATCGAAAAAGCTTATCTAAAGCGTATTATGCCCACGTAGCAGACAAAAGGGGTATTTAAGGTGTAATATTCAGTCGTATTAGGGCGTATCGTTCGATGTGCCCAGAGCCGAAACCAAGGCGTATTACGTTCCCACGGAGCGAGCTAAGACATCTTTAGGTGCTGGTCTAGGGCGCATTACGCCTACATAGAAGGCGGTATCAGCCGTGAGTGTGCTGGCGTAGCGAGCAACTACGCCTTTTGAAAATTTTATGAATACATTTAATTAATCCCTGCTTTAAATCCCTGGCAATGGCGGATACATTTTATCGTTTAGTATAATTTCGTTTTACATATGTGTTATTTTAACGTATTTGCTACGATTATGAATTATAAGTTATCTGCTTCTTCCTTCCCCTCCGGGGCCGCCGCACACCTTAAGGGTGGTGTGTGGATCTTAGCTTTGTAGCTCTGATCCCCATAACCTGAATCCAAATACGTCGTAACCTGCTCCCAAATATGTCGGCGACTGGGGTCGAGACCATCTTCGGACCGCGTTCGGTGAATGTTTCCGCTGACCTCGCCCCCTTGGTTGTGTCCTCCCAAATTAAGAGATTGGATCTCCGCCTCCCATCCCAAAGGTGTAAACCACTACATTTCGCCTAGGAGGACTGCTCTAACTCTGTTTCTACCTTAAAGCATTTATGATATTATTCGATATTGTTCATGTCACACAATTTATGTGTTCATTTTGCCTTGTTTTTATTTTAGTTTCAGAAATTGTGTGTTATCCAGCTGTATCATCCGCATTGCCTATCTGCATGCATTGTACCTTGCTTTGATCTCGTCACTTTGCGAATTCTTATCGTTTCCTCTCTTGTTGCGTGTCGAAAGATATTATGAAAGATCCGCCCATCTAGTGTGTTATTCATTCTAAGGGAAATCAATAGAATTTGTAACAAGAAATTTATGAATGAACCTTCATATGATGACAAATGGTGCGTGCGCTTAATTTTCTCTGAAACTATTAAGAACTTTTATACTCTTTTACACACTTATTTCGAAGGGCCAACGGCCGTACCGTGCTGAAAACACCGGTTCTCGTTAGATCACCGAAGTCAAGCAGCATCGGGCGCGGTTAGTACTTGGTGGGTGACCACCTCGGAACACCGCGTGCTGTTGGCCATCTCGGGTGCGGTATCCCCGTGGTTTGCGCGCTAGATTTGTACGCTACCACAAAATGCCGCCGTGTTCATGCGGAGTACGATCACGTTAAACATGTGGGTCCGTAAGTCCTTCCGAGAGGTTGGTGGTAGGGGAAGGAGGGTACGGTCCCTGTGGATGCCTCCCCCACTGGGTTCCGGTCTAAATTGGGTGGCACTTCCCGGCCGTCCATACAGTTACCTTACACCTTTCTGGTAGGTCGGACGGTCTGGGTCTCAACAACAACACTTATTTCGAAGTCATGCGAATTTTTAAGAAACCGGAAGTGACATCTCCAGAAGTGGAAATAGAAATCCCTTGTGAACCCCTTACACTCTCCAAAATTCTATGCTGAATCTAAATCAGTCAGCATCTAAGCTCTACCTATAGCCATTCCTAAAATATAGATGTTGCAAGGAAAATGTAATTTGTTTTTAATCGGAAATGACACCTCTTGAGCGGTAGTGATACCCCTACTCACACTAGAATTTAATGCTGAATTCATCTCAGTCATAATCTAATCTTTATCTATAGCCGATCAAGAAAAAAATTTAAACCAGAAGTAGAAATCCTTAGTAAACTACGCTACACCTACAGAAATTTGATACCGAATCCATATCAGTCATCATCTAAGACCTATATATAGTCAATCCTAAGAAATAAATGTTTCAAGGTAAATTTTTGAATCGAAAGTACACTTTGATGCTGAATCTATATCAACTGTCGTTTCAGCTCTTTCTATAGCCGATCTTGAAAAATAGATGTTGCAAGGTAAATGTAATTCTTTTAACCGAAACTAACATCTCCAGAACCGAAAATGGTACTCCAGAATGAGTCATCCTATCCTTCTGGTGTCTAATGCTGAATCCATATCAGTTATTATCAAAGCTCCGTCTATAGTCAATCATGAGAAATACATACATCGAGTAAAAGTTTCACAGCAACAGTGGAAAAGGAACCGGAAGTAGAAATTCATAGTGAATCACTTTACTTCCTACAGAATTTGATTGTGAATCCATATCAGTTATCACTTGGGTCGTACTTATACCTAATCCTGAGAAATAAATATTTCAAGGAAAATAAAGAATGTTAACCGGAAATGGGAAAAAACGAATGTGGAAATCCTTAGTGAACCCATATCTCTTTCGAAATTCAATGCTAAATCATTATCAGTCATCAATTAAGCTCTATCTATAGCAGATCCTAAAAAATAGATGCTTCAAAAAAATTTGGTGAAAACATAGATGGCAAATCTGATTGCTAATAAAAACCCACAATAGGTTATCTTTAAGTGATAAACTGCTAAAAGGAGAAAAGTTTTTATTAACCGTACTCGCATTTGACACACAAAGCCTGTTCTTTTATAATTAACACTTTACAAAGCTTTAATTTTAACTTATTTCATTCTGCGAGATATTTAACAATTAGTCTTATTTTTAACTCTGTCTGTTTACATACATTTATAAAGTTATGTGTTATCAACAATAGGCATTTTCCAATTTCACTTAAAAATATCAAAATGCGTCTTGCTTCTGGCACAACAATTTTAAGAATCAAAATGCTTAAAAGAAAATGATTTTCAATACAGGAAAGACTTAACTACTAGCTTTCCCCGAACTCAGAATATATTGATTTTTATAAAATATTGGAAAACAGCTAAGTGAATATCCAAATTCTGATTTGTAGTTTCAAAAAGGATTTCTTTAGTTTTAAGTAAAGTGAATGTAAATATTTAAAACTTAAAATTCGTTTATATATCAATTTGTCATATTATAGAGGTATGTATTTGAAATGTTACTGCTTATATTATTACTATAACCATCATATTAAAAGTACTTCAATGTATTCGAATTTGATCATTTAAACGCCATTAAATTTATTTCCATATTCTTATTTGCAATTAAAAATGCTTTAAATCAAAATATTTTTATTTGTAATGTATGTTTATTTCCTTATTTCCTTGTGGTTACAATCTCTGGGAAAATCATTAGACATAAATTAATGAAAGTCTGAACGGAAATCCAGAGATTATTTTTTTAAATTCAAATTAGTTTTTTAGTAATTTAATGTTAAAGTGCTCTTTTGAGCGCTTTCTCAGAAATCGCTTTCTTAGAATTGCTTTCTTAGCAATTGATAATAGTATTACAAAGTTTCCATCTTAACACTATCGGAAAGATCAAAGAATGGTTTTTCAGCGAGCTTTAAATCGAATCTATGGGACATTTTTATTTATATTTCTAAAAAATCTGATGTAGTCAGGAGATGCCTTTTTCTACATATTGTAAGTGCTTTACTTCTTTCAATACAAAATAATGATGGACATGATCCACGGCACAAGGTTTTTACGTTGGAATGTACACTGACATTTGGAGCTTCTCTGGATGACAACATGTAAAAAAATCTGATGTGGGCAACACATGACTTTCCTTATATAATGTAATGAATTTACTACTTTTACAGTAAAAAAATAGGTTTTTCTTATAGTAGATACTAATATTCTTTCCAAGATATAGAATTTTCGACAATTAGTCATCATTTTCATTGATTTAACATCATTTTTATCCATTTGGCGAGATTTTCATTAATTTGGCATCATTTCAAAAAAGTCGCCAAATTGGCGACATTTCGCCAAATTCGTCGCCAAAATCTCGCCAAGCGTTATGCACTAAGAAAAAAGTTATTCTTACAGCAGATAAATGACTATTGGCGTTCAAATACAAAAGTATTATTCAAAGTATATTTTTTCATGAATGGAACGAGCTAGATCCACGAGAATGATGTCACTCAATTTATCGCATGGTATTACATATGAAAAGTGAACATGTTTCTCAATAGGAATTTTTTTTTATGTGACTTTTTCATAATTTTTTTTAAAAATGCACAATATCTCGAGAACGGTTCATGTTAGCGTTCTAAAATTTATGCCAATCGTTTTCTAATGAAAAATTACATAAGAAATATCTATTTGCGTAACTTTATTAGCGGTTTTGATTTTTTGACGATTTTTTCAAAATTTCATTCGAAAATTTAGGGGGGTTCTGAACATTCGATTACGTATAAAAACAATAGGCTTCCAGTGTTTACGGATTGTGATTTTTGTACCAAATTTGCTTCGAATCGTTCCATTCGTTCGTCAGTTATCGTCTCCACAGAGTCACTGACACACACACACACACACACACTTTCACACACACACAAACACACACATACACACACACAGACATCACTTCAAAAATGTTTGATTCGTGATCAGGGATGTTTGAAACGTGCTCTCCCGTCGAAAACTCGAATTCGAATTTTCGACCCCGTCACAATACTTTCCTTATACATTATGTATATAAGGAAAGTAATAGATTTGGATGACAACATGTAAAGTTGTATTTCGTGCGAATACACTCGTCAAAAGTAAAATTGCAACGCCATGAAAGAATGCAGGTAGCCATATGCAAATCACAGTACCGGTAGAAAAACGAGCCATGTGCAAATAATTAAAAGAACAAACAAAGGTATGCAAAAGAAACCTGTTTATTCAGTAAAGAATATGGCCCCCACGGGCAGCTATACAGGCCGCTAAACGGCGAGGCATACTATGGATGAGGCTATTAAAAGTTGTTTCAGGTAATCCTTGCCAAGCAGCGTTCACTGCGGTACGCTGTTCGTCTACGGTATCTACCGGTGGTCCCCGGTACACCTGATGTCCGATGAGGACCCACACGTGTTCAATGAGAGAAAGATCTGGCGAGGCTGCCGGCCAAGACATGATGTGAATTCCATTCAGGCTTTTGGGAGTTCGCCGTGCGGTGTAAGGTGTAGCACTGTCTTGGTGGAACATCGGCCTGCACCAGTGGCCGAACCACAGGCATCACAACTTGTGTGACGTACTGGTCTGCTGTCAGATTACCTGCAATGTGTACCAAAGTTGTCGAACATGAGCTCTGACAGAGCTCTAATCAAGCATGATACCGCCCCAAACCATGATGCCCAGTGTAAGGCCGTTGTGACGCTCAGTAATATGGGCATCTTTGTGGTGAACGCTTAATGGCACCCCAGTGGCTGGCCGCCGTGCGCCCAGCTGTATTTCATGACCAGTTGCGAATGGTTTGGGTGCACGCAGGTGCAACCGTTGATGGTGGCAGGCTATTTTGGATGTCATTTACCTTTGTGAACGGGTCTCGACGAGCCGTTCGGCGAATCTGCCGGTCTGTGGTCTCTGTCGTGAGCCTGTGATATCAACTTCCTCTTCGGCGTGTTCTCTGATGTTTCTGTGTCCATCATGTCACACATCGCTGGATGGTACTCAAGTCGTGCCCAACACATGTGGCAATTGCACACATCGACAAACTCACGTCATGCAGCTCAAGGATACAGTTTCATTCCCCAGCCGTTAACTGCTGGTATACATCTTGCTGACGTCATCGAGGCATCGCTTCCTCACTTTTTCGAAAGTTCGACTGCTGCAAATCGTCGCTGATAGCATTTACGGGACGAGCTGTCTGCTGGTCTTTATCACTCGAAACTGGGTTTCACGTGACCCGATACGTACAAAAACTTAATCATTTGCATATGACTATCTCTTCTACTAGTGCTGTGCTTTGCATATGGTTACGTTCATTCCTCCATGGTGTTACAATTTCACTTTTGACGAGTGTATAACTTAACAATTGGAAATATTGCCAGCATATGCAAAGCAATATACTCCGTTATACTAAAATAATATGTTAATTATTAATTCATCAATTTTGTGTTATTTTTGTAACTTTAGCGTTATTTTTGTCAATTTGCCGTCGATGTCGCCAGATGTTACATATTTGATGAAACTTACTACTGTTAATTTTTTTGTATTTTTTTAGATACATTTATTTGAAAACGCGCAATATCTCGAGAACGACTAAGTTAGCGTTCTAAAATTTATGTCATTAGTTTTATAATAAAAAAGTACGTACAAACAGATTAATTAGTTTAATAATTATTTCTAAAAGTCATTCAAAAAGTTGGGTTTCCAAATGTTTGATCTCGTTTAAAATCAATAGGATTCCAGTATTCACGGATCGTAATGACGTACCAAATTACGTTCGAAAAGCCTCATTTATTTGTGAGACATCGCATAACACGGAGTCCGGGAGACGACTAGGTTAGATCCGGAGACACTAACACGCACACTAACGCACAGACACACAGTGCTCTTCCGTCAAACACTCGAATATTCGACCCTGTCAAAATAGCGGAAACTAGATAGTTGTGAGATAAAATTAACATTTTAATGTTTTGCAGTATTTTTAATGAATATAGAAATGTTTACAAAATAGCACATGAATGATACACATTTCTGCATTCTTAGGGATTTTTGTTCCATATTAATTAAGTTTAAAGTAGAATATTTTAATACCATAACTTCTGTCTGAAACCTCCCTTTATAATGAAGGTTTGAGACACATATTAGGGTCTTTTGATACAAGTTCTATTGAAAGTGAAAATAAATACAAAGTCAATGCTTAAGTTTCTGGCAATATCTATATTAACGAACATCATAATTTTCAAATGATAAATGAAATTTGTAGCATTTAGATATTCTTTGCGTTACCCCTTGTTGCATAGGATGCGGCAATTTGCAAACAACATCTAAAAATGAAACTGGTAATATAACAGGATTATCGGTCTATACACATTCGCTATCTTCTTTGCATCGCATGAGATTTATATTCATTGGATTTGGGTAAAATTTTGTGACACAATCCGTATAATACATAATTATTTTCTCAGTGGGAAATTTCACTTAAATTAAATTTCCGACAGAAATATCAGCAAATGATTTCAAGCCAATGAAATTGCTTCCATCTTTCTCCAACAGCATATCGATTTCACTGTTGGTTGAGGTTAAAGAAATAAATTCTTCGCTAGAACTTCCTTCTTCAGAAAACTTTGATAGCACAACCCGTATAATACATAATTATTTTCGTAGTGAGAAATTTAACTTAAATTAAGTTTCCGACAGAAATATCTGCAAATGATTTTAAGCCAATGAAATTGCTTCCATCTTTCTCCAACAACATATCGGTTTCACTGTTGGTTGAGGTTAAAGAAATATATTCTTCGCTAGAACTTCCTTCTTCAGAAAACTTTGATAGCACAACCCGTATAATACATAATTATTTTCGCAGTGAGAAATTTAACTTAAATTAAGTTTCCGACAGAAATATCTGCAAATGATTTTAAGCCAATGAAATTGCTTCCATCTTTCTCCAACAACATATCGGTTTCACTGTTGGTTGAGGTTAAAGAAATATATTCTTCGCTAGAACTTCCTTCTTCAAAAAACTTTGATAATACAACCCGTATAATACATAATTATTTTCTCAGTGAGAAATTTAACTTACATTAAGTTTCCGACAGAAATATCTGCAAATGATTTGAAGCCAATGAAATTGTTTCCATCCTTCTCCAACAGCATATCGGTTTCAATGCTGGTTCAGGTTGAAGAAATAAATTCTTCGTTAGAACTTCCTTCTTCAACGTCAATAATTAGTTCTTATTTTTTTAGAAAATAACTTCGTTGAAGCAAGAGTGGAGAATTTCGTCTCTTGACGAACCCGAAGTACTGCTTCTACTTAGCTAGAGCGAAATACTCAGCGTTGCCCGGGTTCTAAATAGGCGTCCACTACAAATAAGCACCAGTTGCTTTAATACATTTGAACACAATTTAAAATGGCTTCGATCTGAAAATTGCACGAATCAAATCGCACGCACTTTCCGCAAAAACAAAAAATTTGAGAATCACAATTGACAGTACAGCACACCGCTCATAAAAGAGGCGATAAGATGACTTCACAGAAATTCTCATGCACCCTTCTCTCATCCCATCCCATCCATTCCCCTACGACAAAATGAGAGGTTCCTCCATTTCGATCTTGGAGGGATTCTGAGCGGTTCCAGTGCCTGCATAATTCGCTCAAAATATCACAGAACATGCCTCGGATAAAAATGTATAATTAATTAACAAATGGGTTTAAGAAATTATTTATATCTAGAATAATCTGTGAAATTGTACATAAGTGCTTAAATGAAAATGAACGATGGATGACAAGTCAATTTTCGTATATAGTAATATAAAAATCAATGAGGTTTTAAACGCCCGAAAAGTATATATATTCTTCTAAATTCACTCAAACTCGTCTAATAATTTTATAGATCCAATTTACAGTTTGTTTAAAACACAATTTTTCGATCTTTCCGATGGTGCAAAGATGAAAACTCTGTGATAATATTTTAGGTCGCTAAGGAATCGATTTGTGCGAATATCGGCCGAAATCGTTGTGAATCGGATTAAAACATAAAATAAGTACAAAACTAATTCGAAATTTTAAAATAACGCAGAGGTGCACCTATTTGGGTCCTGAAATACCTGTGCACCAAATTTCATGGCCGTACGACGCTTAGATTTTCCGCTACGGACCGCGCAAACAGACAAACAGACATTTTCCTTGATTAAGTAAGATTGGGTTATCTGTTAAAATCCGTGAAGTAGCAGGTTTTCGAGAAGAAATCTTCTTTCTAGCAGGTTCCTTGTGAAATGAAAGCACATTTGCTAGACTAAGCAATTCTAGATCTATTTTTTCTTCATGCTAAAGAAAAAATAGAGAGCTTGCTTTTTCAAAAAATGAGGATGGAGTGTAGTTATCATGAATTTCATTGCTAAAAACTATTCTTTTATTAACAGATTTGATCTAGAACTGCTTAGTCCAGCAGATGTGCGTCCATTTCCCAAGGAACCTGCTAGAAAGAAGTTTTTCTTCTCGAAAATCTGCTACTTCACGGATGTTAACAGATAGCCCAATCTTGCTTAATAAATGAAGATGCCTGTGTGTCTGTTAGCATTAGAGCATTAGAGCATAGTTGTCATTAGAGCATAAAAAATCTTCATAGGTGAATATATCAAGTGAATATATCAGGTGAATATATCAGCGATTCCCGTTTCTCTAAATTCAGAAATGATGTTTTTTGGTTTAAAACTGGGTGAAAATATATTGCCAACTAAACCAGGTATTTCTTAAATAGAAATTGACAGTATCTATGCATCTGCTGCATACGAGTATATAGTTAGTCTTATCCAGTGGCTGGAATCTGCAAATGGTATGAGGAAGATGAGTCAATAATACAATGCCATTATCCGTAGCTTTATGGGGAGCCAAAATGGTTATATAACTGTCCATCAAAATAGGAACTGTTTGGAACAACCTGAAAACCTGATAAATAATTCAGAAAATATGTAAAATTTTCACCAGACATCCAACTTGAGGTATAAGCTGCACCTGAACTTCCCAGCGGTGATCCAATAAGCGTATTATCTTTAAAGTAAATATGAAAGACAATAAAGAAAGGTGGTACACAACAAGTTAGTATATACAGTAGGTGCCGCTTAATGTGATCGCTTTGGGACAGATGCTATTTGATAACAATAACCGATTGATAACAATAAACAAAAAGTATCAGAAACATAAAATTTTGATTTTAAAAGTTAATATTTACTGTATTTTTGCAGCTACTACAAATTTAAAAGACAACGATTCACTCAAACACTATTTTAAACAAATCGTTAAAATAAGTCAATTAAAAAAAGTCTTCCAAAGTTGTCTACCTTGTATTTTGTCACAGCAAATTACTTATAAAACTTTTGCACCTGTACTGTTCGCGAAAGTTCTCAGCAGTGCCTCTGTGTTGCACCTCGAGTCCCAAAACACGGAGAGCCTCTCTGATTTCAGTAGCAGTTGGAGGATTCTCAACAAGGTTTTCAGCTTCGTCCTTATCTTCATCCAATGCTTTTTCATCGTTTTCTTCTACTATAGAACAAGATACAGCTCGGAATACATCTTCATCAGTCATTGTTGTAGCCACTTGGCGTTCACTTCTATAGAGATCCATTCTGTAAAGTCATTTTCAGTCATGTCGGATGGTACGAGTACTGTTTCATCGAATTCCGGTACATCCATACCTTCGTCCGCTTTAACGAACCCACCGTGCGAGAAGCAGTTCTTAATTGTATTCTCGGACACTCGATCCCATGACATTGTCGAAAGATGGAGGGCCTGAAGGACATTCGTCTTCTTTACTAACGCGTTTGCGCTCAGTTGTTCCGTACCTTCCATATTTTCCAAAACCCTAGTGCGCATTTCTCCACGGTAATACGCTTTCATTGCACGAATTATTCCTTGGTCACATGGTTGGATAAGTGATGTAGTGTTGGCAGATAGAAGAATGATTTTGATATGCTTTAATGTGACATTTGCATCGTGGGCTCTGCAGTTATCGATGAGTACGGCGATATTGTGATCTAATTCTTTGTCCCACTTTAGAAGCCATTCGCTGAATAGAGCAACTGTCATCCACGTTGTTTTACTGGCAGCATAATCAACAAGCAATTTCTTAACATCCTTAAAGCATCTCGGCTTTTTGGTTTTTCCGATAACAAAGAGTTTCTTCTTCTTTCCAGTCATGCTCGCACAACAGAGCACAGTTATACGTTCTTTTGAAACTTTGCATCCCTTAGAGCTCTCGTGTTTGAACAGGTACGTATGTTCTGGCAAGACACGAAAATAAAGTCCGGTTTCGTCAGCATTGTAGATGTTTTCGGGTGAATAATCAGCGATTATTTTCGGACATTCTTCGGAAATCCATGCCTTTGCAGCTGGAAAAGCGGCATCCTTTTCTTTCCCATGGGTACGTTTGAACACAATGTTCTCCCTTTTTCTCCAGTGATTAAACCACCCGTCCGTTGCGACGAATTTTTTTTTGCACATTTTAGAAGCAAGATCTTCAGCTTTCTGCCGCATTAAAGGACCGTTTATGCGTGCATCCTTTTCCCTAACATTGGCAAACTACAATGTCAAAGCCGATTCAACTTCTCCATATTTCCCAGTACGTATTCGCTTACAGTTCAAATTTGCGTTCAACTTACGCTTTATTTTCAATCTCGTCGCGATTCCTTAACATTTTACAGAGTAATGGCTGAGAGTTTTTAGTGCAACAGCAGCATTTCTTTGAGTCATCTTGGGTAAATTATCAAAACGTTTCAAAATGTCGATTTTGTCCTTAACAGTTTAACCATTGCATTTTTTTCCATTGCTAAAATGCTTGACCGTCTGCAATAAAGTTTGAAATGCAACTTGACAGAGAGAAAAAATTCTACAGCTTGCAACAGTCCAAGCACTTTGCTTACTGATAAGAAAAGAACTCAACGCTTTTCCTAAGCCCCCCACCATTCTCAAAGGGAGGAAAAGGGGAGAGAAATCACCACCTACAGAGCCGGCGCCAAGCTCCGGGCGCCGCGCCTGAGGGACGGCCTTGCGGTAAATTTCTGCACGTGCCAACAAAAGGGACCCTCTTTGGGGTTTTGGGGATTCTCCCTTTGCTTTTACGTATATGTAGTTTGGATTTTTTGTTGAGAGAATGAAAAAAAAATCGAAAATGGTACACGAACGACGAAAGTGAAGTGATAAAGTGATAACAATAAACGAAGGCGCTGATTACAAAAACCGATTTTTTTAACATGTGTTAATATACAAGCGTTCGGGACTTCGCGATTCTGATAACATTAAACGAATGATAACATTATCCGCGATCACATTAAGCGGCACCTACTGATACTGATATGTGGATCACCACACGTCTGGAAAAGACGCTGAATAGGCCGATTTCGTAAAGGGAAGTAAATTAAAATACATCTTATAAGAAACTAAAAATGAAGAGACAAATTTTAAACAAAAGTAAATAAACATTTATTTATGCGATAACCATTATTAATATTTGATAAAGTCAACAATTCCACCATGAATGTTTAATAATTCCAGAACTCGTAATAACTCATTTAAGTTTACAATCATGCAACAAAACCATTATAATTAACACACCGTGTCATTCCTACTTTACCTATATGATAAAATGTCTCACATACAATATTTCAAATCATATACTGATAGATCTCCTTTATCAACATCTGCCTTACGTGTGACATACATTTCACATTTGCATAATTAAATTCAATAAAACCTTTTATCACTCCTAACACTATCCTTAATTAATAGAGAGAGAGGGAGAGAGCATGCTGAACAATTGACCTTCGTGCAAAAATACATGTAAAGAAATTGCCTACCTCGGACATCGCCGTCGACCCGAACTTGTCATCGGCAGGAGGAAACGGACTTCTCCGATGGGCTCCGTGTCGTATCGTCGCGCTCTTGCGACCACCTTTTAGCACCGTACAAATTCAACTCCTCTCTCTCGATTTTCAAATTTTAAAAGTTTAAGTCTCTCTTCATCTCTCCCCTCTCTCTTAGGCCCCCAGACTCTCATTGGTTCCGTAAATATATAACTCCGCCTTCCGGCTATCTAACTGGCCGAAGCCCCCCTTGAAATATCATATCTTCGAGTATTGTCTTTTTGGTGCAGAAAGTTCTCACGGACATTTTCCCATGTCCATCAGGAAATTAATTGACCTCTCGGGTCAGGAAGTTCAACCCCTTCCGTCTGATATAGCACCAAGTGCTGACGTGAATACGAGAAGCACCCTTTTTCATTCTCGAACTACGTCCGGTCCAGCTGTGTCCAAGGGAACGTTATATAAATTGTCTCGCTGTATGAGGGACCATCTTCTTAGGTCCACTTCCACTTTCAAAATAGCAATGTTATATTGGGAATTGAAAATTACAATATAACAATTACCCTTCTTCCCCCCCCCCAAAAATTTGGTGGGAAAAAAGCCAATTATCGAGTGGCGAGTTCACCATCACACTGGCAGTGTTACCTGTGACATCATCTCCTTCCTCTCTCAAATACTGCATCATCTGTAACATTACACTATATATACATATATCAGTCATTTCAGTACTACAAAATATTACTGGTAACAGAATATCAAATACTCTTTGCATATATATAAATCACAGTGCTCCTAGAAAGTTTTTTTTTGTTGTAAGCATCAGTTCGATTTATTGTTATTCTGTATCTGCAACGTTGTAGCTGCATTCGTGGAATGTCTTTTGTAAAGTTTATAGGAAAGAAAAATGTTTAAACTGTTCATCTTTGTAATGGTACGATTGAGTGTACACTATCTCCTTATGATTAAACACTGGCCTTGTTGCAGAAATGGACATGAATCGCTGGAATTGCTAGGTAACAGGAATCGTTGACCGTTTGAGAATCGTTGCACGTCTGGGACTATTGATCAACCGGAATCGCTGACCACTTGAGAATCATTGTTCGTCTGGAATTGTTGAGTAACCGGAATCGCTGACCACTTGGAAATCGTTGTACGTCTGGAATTGTTGAGTAACCGGAATCGCTGACCACTTGAGAATCGTTGTACGTCTGAAATTGTTGAGTAACCGGAATCGCTGACCACTTGGGAATCATTGGGCAACAGGATCTGTATGCTATTTCATGTTTTGTTTAAGCAAATCAATACATATACATTACACTCAGGCCAACTTATTATTACTCTCCTCTCTTAAAACTCACCAAAGTATATTTTTTATAAATTCACTTTCCATAATTTTAATTTGTCACCCGGCACACGAAACACTACAAAAAAAAACTCTCTTTTTTTTTTCAAACTCATTTAAATTTGTTAACATTCTCAAAATTACCCCATTGAAATTCCTACTTTTTATCTACTCTAAATCCTTCCACATAATATATACATTTTTTTATTTAAATTTGATACTCTCTTCAAACTTAAATTCTTCAAATTCCTACAATTTATCTATTTTACATTCCTCTGCCTTATATATATATATATATATATATATATATATATTTTACATTATATATATACACTTCTTATTTAACATCCTATCCATTTATCTACTTAAAATCCTTCCACATAATATATACATTTTTTATTTAAATTTGATACTCTCTTCAAACTTGAAATATTCAAATTCCTACAATTTCTATACATTAAACTTCAGCACTCTTATCAATTTATATTTTCCTGACCTCATCATGTGTTCTCAATCGAACGTGCCATAAATACAACTCATGTACATATTTATAATAAAATACTTAAAGAATTCCACTATTCTCTGAAATACTACCAAAATAAAATTTATATAACTCCAAAAATTTCCGCAAAATACTTTAAAATTTTCCTACAATCTCTGAGATGACAGAAAAACCCATGTAATCATTTAATTACCATCCTACTGAAATTCTTATAAATCCCCTGCGATTCTATATTACAATATCCATAAATATACATTTTCTTTCACATATCACCTGATTTAATCCAAATCTTATACTTGGATACGGAATTTCCCGAATTCATTACCTTATTCACTTTCCCACCTAATGAAACCGTATTTAAATTTTCCCGTAATTCTTATAACTCACTGAAATTCTATCATTGCATACATAATTACAAATTTTCTCTCGAATATCATCTAACTCAATTCAAATCCCATACTTGAATACCAAAATGTACATTTTCTTTTCTTATATCCCTTGTAACCATATTGAAATCCCATTATATAAAATCTATCGAATTCATCCACCTCTCCTTTTCTCTTTTCAAATTCCAAATTTTGTATACCATTTATTCTAGCCTCTAAATTCCCTGTTCCAACTGAAACTCTAATCCCAGGACACAAGGTCGCACTGTCCTTGACTATTGTGTCAAATTTCTGGAAAGCGGTCCCCTTTTGACCCGCGGCTAAATCCGGGCATTACTTCGTGTAAGTTCCCATCCCCAATTAGCTGTACAAATTTTTGAAGATGTCGTTTTTTGAAAATGGCAAAAGTGTTCCGAGCCTTCATTTGTGTAGGTGTGCATTGCTGTGAGTGCCATGTGTTGACTTGTGGATTACCAACTCCCTGGATCACGAATTCCAACCAAAGGATAAATTAAAATGCGGTTAGTGTTATTTTGTTCTTACATTGTATTTTACTTATATACCTTGTTTATTCCCGTTAAGTGTACCTAAATCCAAAATCTCCGTCGTCTAGCGTTCCTTTCGCAAGTTCGTTTCCCTCCAAAAAAAATTTTATATGTGTGACCCTATCAAAATATATGTGACCCTATCAAAATACCTGTAGAAACGCTTTTTTTTTTCTCAAAATTATCCATTCATTTTAAATCCTAATTTCCGTATAAATTTTTTCATTACAATTATCTATTTTCTTTGAACTGCCATTTTGATTTTTAATTAAAATTCTCTATCCATTCTAAACTCTAATTTTTATTTTTAATTACCCATTATTTAGTTATTTAAATTACAACTTTTATTTTGAATTACCAATTATTTATTTATTTAAATTACAATTTTTATTTTTAATTATGAATTATTTATTTATTTAAACTAGAAATTTTTTTTTTATTTTTTTATTTTAATTACCAATTATCTAATTATTCAAACAACAACTTCCTATTTCCTCTCGCGTATTCATCTAACAAGGGTTGATCAGTCCGTTCGTTAAATCAAGGACGCGAAGAAAAAGTTTATTTTTGTTATAAGATTTCAGTGCTTTTTTTTTTTACAATTGTTTATTTATTTAAATTACAATTTTTATTCATAATTCCCCATTATTTATAGTTCCATATTTATTTAAACTTTCCTGTTCATTTAAACTTTCATCTAATTAATGTACGATTTATTTAACATTTCCTCAATTTTTTTTATTTCACAATTTGTTTACAATTTCTTACTTAATGTAATATTTATTTAAACTTCCTTTATTTATAATTCAATGTTTATTTAAAATTTCCTTTACTTATAATCCAATATTTATTTAAAATTTGAGTTCCATCTTTCGCGTTACATTTTGTGAATGCCGTGTGTTTTCTTTGTTACTAATATTTTCAAACATTTGAATTACGGTTTGTCCGCGCTCTTACCTATGTTTAAATTTCTTTCGTGCTTTAATTGAATCAATTTAAATTTAAATTCTTTAAAGATCTCAACGCATAGCTGTGTTTAGACCTAACCGGTGTTGGAAGTAGCACTGTGCGTGAACCAATTGTACTGTTTATACCGTCCCCTTGTAAGTTTTCTGCTGATTCATCCTTCCCTTGCGTGTTTCCCCGCTCCATTTGTATACAACCCCCATCTACTTGTGTTGGTCCCTCTTGTGCATCTCGTTCCATTTCTCCCGCCTCTTTATCCGTATTTCCTTCAATTTGTATACAGTCCCCCTGTTCTGTAAGTTCCAAATTCTCCTGCGTTTCTACCGTGCTATGTCTGTCTGAGTCCCCCCCTGCTGAAAGAATGTTTGCGTTCGGAGAGTCTTTTGGAGGGATGATTGCGTTCTCGGTTGAGCTATGAGTTGTTTCGTTTTGCACTTCTCCGGTAACCGGTTTCGCGGATTTAAGAGTAAGAGTGTTTTTGTGAGGATGCTGTGGCTTCGCGCTGTGTGAACTGGTTTGACTATTCCGTGTTATCTCTTCATCCCAAATGAAAAGCGGAAAATTCTCATCTTGGGCGCGGTCTTTTACTTCTTGTTTCAGTTTGGTGTACTGTTGCGCGGTTGTAGGAGTTTGAAGGAGAGGTGACTTGTATTTGTTTATGCACGGTATTTTTAGATGGGGCTTGCGGTCGGGTAACGTCCTCAATCTGTTTATGTGGGCTTTTATGATTTTAGAATTAGGTTTGTCACATAGTTTTATTTCATATACAAATCTTTATTTTATTAATTACGCGATAAGGTCCCGTGTGGTTCCCAGTCTTAAACTTATTATTATTGTTTTCCATGAACACCCTCGACCCGATTTCCAAATCCCTGAATTTAGCTCTCTGTAGCTGTTGATTTTCTTGTCGTTCCTTCGCGAGAATTAAATTTTTATTTGCCTCCTTGAATGCGCTGTTCATTACTGTGATTTTTCTTGATATGTAATCCTGATATGTTGTTTCTGTATTGTTTTCTGTTACGTTAGTTTCAAAAAAAGTTGGAAGGTCTCTTCCAAAAAAAAGAAAGTTTGGTGTCTCTTTGGTGCTTGAATGTACTGTCGCGTTGTAAACAGCTACATGGCATTGTACTGCAGTATCCCAGTATGGAGAATTCTCCGCTAATGTCGCTAAGGTGTGTTTTAATTGTTTGTTTGTTACCTCCACTATACCGTTAACCCATGGCGAACGTACCGATGCTATTCTAGCAACTATTCCGAGTTTTTCTGTCATAATTTGGTGTATATTTGATGTAAACTGAGAGCCTGCGTCCGATAACACTGTCCTAGGACATCCCCAATTCTTAAAGTAATTTAAGAGTCTATCAGCAACCGTAGTGGCCGTTATATCCGGGATTGGAAACATTTGTATGTGTTTGGAGAAATGGTCTACTACCGATAATACATATTTGTTGTTTTGTGTGCTACTTTGGAACGGTCCGCAAATATCTGTCGACAAAATTTGCACGGGCCCATCAGGTATAGGATTTCTTCCCAGGGGAATGGGCTGATTTTTTCCCTTTTTCTTTCTACACTGTTCGCAAGATGTAATAAAATTTTGTGTGTCACTGTACATACCATTCCAATAATACCTATCCGATAATAATTTGTAAGTTTTATCAATCCCTGCATGTGTTACGTGTTGAAGACCCAGACCGACCGGCTCGTCAGCAAGGACATGAGCAACCGATTAGTCGGCCGGGCATGTGTTACGTGTGTAATTGCTAAAATTTCTTTCTGTAAATTTCTGGGTATAACTATAGTTTTGTTCAAATTGTCTCTCCAAGGTCTGTCCTTCCAGTTTCCTACGTGCATTAATAAATTAGTTTCCTCGTCAATATATAATGTGTCATAATGTTTACCCTCTTTAAAATTCCGATTTTGTAAATTTTCTCTGATTATTTTTAATTTTGGATCTTTAATTTGTTCATCTAAAATTCTATCTAACGCCGGGATTTCTGTTATTGTGTTTATCTGTGCAATATCGACACTATCCTCATTCACATATCCATTTCTTTTCACCGTGTTTTCTCCCTTAATTTGTTCTATCAGGTTAATCTCTCCCCTTGGATTCTCAATGTTTTGTTTTCCCTCATTCTGCTCTGTCTGTTTACTTTCAAAATCATCTCTACTTAAAAAATCCGCTAATAAATTATCTTTACCCGGAACGTGAATAAATTCATAATCGTATTCAGATATCTCTAAAAGCCACCTTTGTAATACGCTGGGCGGGTTTTGTATTTTTAAATGCTGTCCCAAAGGTAAATGGTCCGAAAGCACAAAAAACTTTCGTCCGAAAAGAAAATTTCTAAAAAATTTCATTCCCTGATGCATAGCTAGTAATTCAATTTTCATGGCCGGATACTTTTGCTCTTGTATCGATAATTTCCTGCTAAAATATGCAATCGGTTTTAAAATTCCATCTCTGTATTGTAAAAGAGCGCCTCCTATGGACTAAATGCTGCCATCGATATTAAGGTAAAAGTCTTTGTCAAAATCTGTCTGTATAAGTAATGGTTTTTTGAAAAAACATTCTTGGAGTGCCTGAAATGCCTCTTCACATTTATTATCCCATTTAAATTTATTATCCTTTCTTGTTAAGTCTGATAAAACCGCGGTTAATTGAGCATAATTTTTTATTGAATTTCTGTAAAAATTACAAATGCCTAAAAATCTTTTTAATTTTCTTAAAGTTTTTGGTACTGGAAATGAAATGATTTTGTTTATATTTTCATCTGTTGGAGTAATGCCTTTTTGACTAATTTCAAACCCTAAATATGCTACTTTCTCTACAAAAAATTTACATTTGCTGGGTGTCAGAGTTAGGTTGTATTTTCTTAATTTATCAAATACTAATTTTAATTTATGTATTAATTCTGAATAAGAGTTAGCCGGGATTATTATGTCGTCGATGTAAGCTTGTATGTTTTCCTCTCTTAAGTCCGCTAAAATGATGTCCATAATCTGTTGAAAAATTGGAGCAGAGCTTACATGTCCAAAAACGAGTCTTTCAAATTGGTAATTGCCATAGGGCGTTGTAAATGCAAATAATTCTTTTGTGTCTTCAGGTAAAACCACTTGATTGAAGGCAGAATGAAAATCAAGTTTTGAAAAGTATTTGTGTCCCGCTAATTTAGTTATGATTTCATTCACACGGGGAATTTGGTAAGGAAAAATTGTGGATATGTTATTAATTAATCTCAGATCTAAACATAAGCGGTACTCTCCACTTGTTTTACGCACTAAAATCATCGGCGATGCAAAATTAGATTTAGTTCTGGCAATTATCCCTGCTTCTTCTAACTCTTTTAATTGACTTTTTGCGGTATCCTGCAGTGCGTACGGAACGGCGTATGGCCTGGAACGTATTGCGTGGTCATGTGCAAGCTTTATCACCGGTTTTACGATGTCAGTGGCTCCTGAAGTTTTTAATGATTTTGAAAAAACGTCCGAATATTGCATTATAAATTTAAGGAAATCTTGTTTAATGTTTGGGTCCATGTGGTCAGTATTAAAATCCTCTGTTTTCAAATCTTTTTTTCTTTCTGCAATTATCTCCGGTTTAGCCTCTATTAAATTTATAATTTCTTCGTATTTCGGTGTCCGTTCACTCATTTCTGGTTCTTTAATGTCCTGTTGTTGTATCGTAAAATCTGTTGTAATATTTCCTAAAGCCATGTTTTTATTTAATGTAATTGTCGCATTCGTGTTATTCATAACTTCAATTTTAATTTTGTTCTCATTCATGTGGTATATTCCATAATTCATTACAATGTATGATTTTTCTTTGGGTTCGAACAAAACCTCTGTTCCATTTTCTAAACTTTCTTCACTATATACAAGAATATTCTCCCTCGAATTAGGTTTAATTTGTACTTTTCTTAAAATTTTGGCTAGATTCGGTTTTTCTTGTGTTATCTCATTTATTTGTCTATCAATTTGCCTATCAGAATTTAAAATTATTTCCATGTCGCCTATCTTCAGAATGTTTTTTTGTGTATTTAAAATGGATTGATTTTTCTGTAAAAAGTCAAAACCTAATACTCCCTTGAATTTTTGTGCAAATTTTGCTGTTGTGACAAAAAAAATGTGTTTGAACTGTTTTCCCTGAATTTTGAATGGAATCTCCACAGTCTTTATATATTCAATACTATGTCCTGTTAAAGTTGATATTGTAACACTCCTTGACACATATTTAATTTTGACGTTATCTTTAATTTTATTGAACAATTCTAATGATATTACACTAACGCTCGCTCCAGAGTCTATCATGAATTCGCTTTGTATATTTTTAAATTGAGCTATTATTGTTGGCAATTCTGTTTTTTCAATTTGTTCTCCTACAGATGCAATTGTTTCCTCAAATTTTTCCTTAATTATGTCTTTTTGAATCTCCAATTCTTTACTTTCTGTTTGTACAGGAATTTCAATTTTTCTCGGGAACCTTACCCTGTAATTTTTCTCTGTTTTTTTTATATTATTTAAAGCTCCCACAATTAGTTTAAATTATCTCTTCTATTAGGGAAATTTCTGTATCCAAATCTTGTAATCATCTCTCTTCCATCGTTCCTTTGCACACCCGTCTCTCTGTTTCTGTTTTGGTTTAACTCGTCCCTATTATATCGTTGTTCCCTAGAAAATCTACTTTGTGTAGGGGGTGTTGCATAGTAATTTCTGCTCTGGTGATAGTTTCCAAAGGCGTGGTTTGGCCTATAATCGTATGTGTCCGGCTGGGAGGAGTAAGTTCTGTGGTCATCATACGGCTGGGTTTGAAATGAGTGGGGAGGAGACTGTATTTGATTATGCCAATGTGTTCTCGCGTTGTTTATGTTTTGATTCTGGGTTTGCTTAAAATGATCAGCTTTGTATATTCGGCATTCTCTCATGAAATGTCCCTGTTTATTACAGTAATGGCATGTTACGAGTTTTTTTGTTTGTGTCGTGGGAATTTGTACTTTTTCTTGGATTTTTAATGTGTTTATCTCTTGGGTAATTGAATTTAAAATATGTGCGTTAAATTCCTGTTGCTCTTTGCGGAGCGTCTCAATTTCTTGTCTATATGTAGCACTATTTACATTTGCCGTTTTCGCTGCTAAATTTGCCTGTTCCAAGTTTGTGGCTATTTTTACCGCTTCATCAAAATTTTGTGCATTAGTTTTAATTATTTCATTCTGGAATTCAGGTGTTACTGCCTCTAAAAATTTACTTAACCTTAATTTATCCATAATCTGTTGTGTCGCTTCACTGTGCTCTGTGTCGCCAATATAATTTAAAGTTAATGTTGTTATTCTGTGTGCCAGCTGCTTAATAGTTTCTCCCTGTGTCTGTTTTGCGGTCATGAAAAGGATCTGATTCGTTGTAATGTTCGGTTTTTCTGTAAAGAACTCTAATAATCTATCCCTAAATTTTTCGAAAGATGTTTCCCTTCTTAATTCTTGTGACCCTATATAAAATTTTCTTGCATTCCCTCTTAACCGAGATTTCACAATTGCTAACTTTTCCTCCTCTGACCAATCCCCCAAGCTGCTTAAAGATTTGATCTGGTCAAAAAAAATTTCTACATCATTCTCTATGCCATTGCATTCCCCTAATAAGTGTATAAGTCCTGGTAACCTACTCCTCGTTGTTGGAGGACTTTCTCCGTTTTCCGCCATTCTAAATTTCACTTTCTCGCAAAAATTCTATATCTAAAATTATTTCCTGTTCTTACACCTCAAAATGTTCCCCCAAAATATTTAAATACAATATCACATAAATTCAAAAACATAATTCTAATCATTTTACTATCTACGCATGCAAATACTTCAATCCTCCTAATAAACTCCTAAAATATTACACAAATATTTACCATTAAGAACACATAATGATTCACTATTTTGCTTGCTTCTCATACTGTGAAATAACTTTTCTTAAGTTTACTTATATTTATTTTAATTTTAAAATTCTTTCTTTAATTTAATCCTTATTTTACATACAAAAAATTTTATTCAATATTTTCATTTTTTTTTTATTTCAAATATATTTATTCTCTTCATTAAAATTTAAATTCTGGCATATAACTGGTCTAAAACAGCAAAGTTTCCAGAAGGGTGAAATAATTTTGAATCCAGGTTTGATTGGTCACGAGCACCAAAATGATAAGGGTGCAATAATTTTGAGTCCAGGTTCGAAACTGGTTCAAACGGCACCAAAATGATATGTGGATCACCACACGTCTGGAAAAGACGCTGAATAGGCCGATTTCGTAAAGGGAAGTAAATTAAAATACATCTTATAAGAAACTAAAAATGAAGAGACAAATTTTAAACAGAAGTAAATAAACATTTATTTATGCGATAACCATTATTAATATTTGATAAAGTCAACAATTCCACCATGAATGTTTAATAATTCCAGAACTCGTAATAACTCATTTAAGTTTACAATCATGCAACAAAACCATTATAATTAACACACCGTGTCATTCCTACTTTACCTATATGATAAAATGTCTCACATACAATATTTCAAATCATATACTGATAGATCTCCTTTATCAACATCTGCCTTACGTGTGACATACATTTCACATTTGCATAATTAAATTCAATAAAACCTTTTATCACTCCTAACACTATCCTTAATTAATAGAGAGAGAGGGAGAGGGCATGCTGAACAATTGACCTTCGTGCAAAAATACATGTAAAGAAATTGCCTACCTCGGACATCGCCGTCGACCCGAACTTGTCATCGGCAGGAGGAAACGGACTTCTCCGATGGGCTCCGTGTCGTATCGTCGCGCTCTTGCGACCACCTTTTAGCACCGTACAAATTCAACTCCTCTCTCTCGATTTTCAAATTTTAAAAGTTTAAGTCTCTCTTCATCTCTCCCCTCTCTCTTAGGCCCCCAGACTCTCATTGGTTCCGTAAATATATAACTCCGCCTTCCGGCTATCTAACTGGCCGAAGCCCCCCTTGAAATATCATATCTTCGAGTATTGTCTTTTTGGTGCAGAAAGTTCTCACGGACATTTTCCCATGTCCATCAGGAAATTAATTGACCTCTCGGGTCAGGAAGTTCAACCCCTTCCGTCTGATATAGCACCAAGTGCTGACGTGAATACGAGAAGCACCCTTTTTCATTCTCGAACTACGTCCGGTCCAGCTGTGTCCAAGGGAACGTTATATAAATTGTCTCGCTGTATGAGGGACCATCTTCTTAGGTCCACTTCCACTTTCAAAATAGCAATGTTATATTGGGAATTGAAAATTACAATATAACATATACTACCTCGATGGGTGGTACATTACTGCCAATATGACTTATTCCACAACATACTGTAACTAAACATCCACTTTCAACGGAAGTTACTTTCCGCACCTGCTTGCAAACTTTTCGGCAACTTCTTTTGGAGGTCTCTAAAGTGTCATTATAGCAGTCAACATCCTTCAACATTCTAAATTTGGTGTGGCTCAAATTTCTTTCTCTGCAAAAATAGCTTGAAGCTCGCAAAAAATTCTGATAATTTTTTTCTATTAAAACTTGTGTCACAAGACAGGCTAGTGGCTTCCAAAAATCGCAATGAATGTCTTGGGATTTGGATGACGGTACCTAAAGCCAAAATACCAATCGTATCCGGCTATTTCATTTTCTGTCCAGTTGTCACATAGTTTCTTTTGATTTGCGGCAACAGTTTGGTATGATAACTTTTAGATATCTGCCATTGAAAGTCCATAATACATTTTGGATTCAGTAAGGCGATATTTCTGGAGTACATTTTCTCCAGCATCCGTGAAAACTTGATAAAATTTTCTATTTGGAGCAAAAGATACTGTTTCTTTTGCACTGGAGTGAGCTTTTCTAACATAACGGAAAATAATTTGCGTACAATTCCCAAACGTTTTGCAACTGGACTCAGTTTACCAGATTATATCACTTATTCCACCACAGCTTTGATTATATCTTCTAGTACAGAAAGTTGCTTAGTCTTCTTTTACCAATGCAGAGGCATTGTTCAAAATGATACCAACAGAGAGTTGCGTAATAAAAAATGAGAAAATGTAGAAAAATGGGGTCATTCATAGAAACATTAAAATAATTAAAATAATTTTGATGTAAAAAAATAATCACACTGTTATCAAATTTAACCATTACCTGTCTGTTATATTGCTTAAAACAAAACAAACAAACAAAAACTGTGCATTCAAATTTATATACGTTGGCATCGGGAGGAATGAAAAGTCTTGTTCCTCCCCTAGGACAACCGTATCATACCTCTCCACCACGCCATTAAAATAAAATCAATACTGTGTCATTTCCATGGAAGTTACAACACACATACGATGCTAATTGTACTTCCAGTAGTATACCATATTTCAGTAATATTTCAAACTTTATAATCATTTGTAAAAATCTTACAAAATTTATACATTTTGAAACAGTAAAAATTTATTCACATGTCAAAGAAACAAAGATCCAACTCCTCACTTTAAAACAGACTTACAGAAATCACTCTTGTACTGCAAAGGGCGAATCTAAAATGCTACCATTAGATAACTAAAGCACAATAGAGTCCCTTTATAATAAGAGTCTGTCCATCTGTGGCACCGATTATGACTGGTGCCTCCATTTTTTGCCTGAGGTCCTATCTTATAATATTAGGCGCCGATTTCAAACGCGTCTTTCCGCTTTTTCAAACATAAAAATGCCTTGAAATTAATTTTTTCTGTAAACCTAGGATGCCTTATCTTTCATTTGACACCTATCATTTATTGATAAAGTAATTAGAAGTATTTTTAATTAATTAATTTAGAAATATATCGCCAAGTTCCTGTGCCAGGCTCAGTTAAACCGGTTTCGAGCTTTTGATAGGTAACCACATTTTAGCAGTGTGTCAATTTTCGTATTCTTTTCTGTTTCATTTTAAAATCAGATTTCTAGAAACGCAAGACAGATAGAAACACAAGACAGAGTGATTGCTGTGCACATTCGTTAAGGCTTTTGTGACCATTCATTCAACAATCCCCAACATAGATCTTATATACTGGTAATTAGATCTATGATCCGCAAAGTGTAGGGCTGGGTATTTTTCCACTTCTGGCATTGATTCAGGTATTATGAGTTGGAATTGTTAATTCCTTTAAGCTGTTGACACTTTCCTTGTATTTATGATTCTGGGAGACCCTGCTCAGAGAAATCATAGATTTTTCAAAGTATGAAAGGTCTTTGAAAGAAGTCAATTAGGGAAACATGGGTGAAGCAAACAATTCAAGTACCACAACAATACAGCCTAATGTTCCTTTACATTTCCCCCAAGAATTCGATTTTAAATCACGTTACGTTTCTTTACATTTTTACTCTCTTAACAAATTGTTGGCATTATGGCTTTTTTAATCAGTATCTTGCTGATGATTTTCAAAATTGATGACAGGAATTTCGTCATATGCTTTACTGAAAATTTTTGAACCATTTCTCTGAATCTGCTAATAATAGGACTTAGATAATGGCAGATCTGTATTCAGCATCAAATTCTAGAGGAGTTAGGGTGATTCACTAAAAAATTTCACTTCCGGTTCCGTATTAGGGTTCAGTTTTTCTCATTTTCCTTGAAACATCTATTTCTCAAGATTAGCTATACATAGAACATAGATAATAACTGATAAGGATTCAGCATAAAATTCCGGAAGACTTGCTAGTTCACTAATGCATTCCATTCTGAGTTCTGGACGTGTCGCTGTCGCCTTTTCCGAAAATCCGTACGACTATATGAAAAAAGTGTACAAAGGAATATAAATTTGCTTAACAGCTGTGTCGAAAGCGAAGTGCACATACTACTTTCTACTACATGGGAGCTCCTTCCTTCACAAATGTCGTGTTAATTTCTTTTCAATGTTTCTATTATAATAATTAAATTGTTATTAAATAAAAGTGGGATTTACTGTTAGAAGAATTTTAATACATTTGCCTTTTGAAGTCTTTTAAAGTATGGAGCCTAGGGTAAATGTTCCGTATAAACTTCTGATAATTACTCTCTATACTGAGCACGAATACTGGAGTGAAATTATTATTTCTTGTCCATGTGGGGAACTGTGCTTCTGCATGTCACTTAATAAATTGCTGATATATATCTCTCAAAACAAATATTGCAAAAAAAATTGTCCTCCTCCCCACCCCACCCATCGCAGAAAATTTGAAAATAAAGATGAAAATATTCCTAGCCGTGCACTTTTACGGCAGTGGATAACTAAATTAAAATATTGTAAAAATAAAGTTATTGATTTGAGTAAGTTATAAAGTCTTAACTTAAACTGAACGTTGTATATTTACTGCATACTGCTTAATATAAACTTTATTCTGCATATATATTAACTACTTATATTCAATAGATGTTTGTAAAATAATGTTTATCGAACTTTGAGAGAAAGTTACTTCATAAATAAAAATTGTATGAAAAACACGTCAAATCATCAACACTTTAAAAAATAAAGGCAACCAAAAATTGACTATTATTAAAAGTCTTTAATTAAAATCTCCATCCACGACGTACAAAAATTCACAACCATAGCACTTTCGGGCATTATTATGCCCTTTAGTGGCAAAGTGAAAATAAATGGCGAGCATGAGCTTAAATACGCGTGCCACAACTGCGAGACAAAATTTGCGTAAAAAAAAAAAATAAATAAATAATTTAATTATAAAATACAAAAAGAAAAATGTTCATAAATTACAGGGTAACCAATGGGCATGTCGTCAAAAGCAAAAGAAAGCAACTACTAAATATCTAGAAAATCATACAATGGCTTAACACTGAGTGAGTCCAGAACGAGAAGCCAAGCATAATTGAGGTTCTGAATGGGATCAAAATTGCAAATAGAATCACGGTAAAGATAAATGAAAAGGGATTCATAAAGTACAATATTACGGGGGTTATTGCAGCTAATTAAAAGAAAAGTCTTATCGAACATAGGATGAAAATTATCGTTCCGTGGACAGTTTTCTACTTTTAACATCGCAAGCACGCTCAGCTAAATGAATGCCTACAGTATATTTTGTATAACCAATGTAGAACTTAAAATTATTTTCGGTAGATAAAAGGGGGACAACGTAGACCCCGTCCTGACACATGAAGTTACTTTTATGCTTAAATTTTTCAGAACGAATACGATTAAATAACGTAGTAACGGTAGAATGGGTGGCCCTAACTTTAATTCATGACAAAAATGAATCAGACGACGAAAAATCGCAAGAAATTTATTAATTGAAAGAAAGTTATTACTTATTTATTTCTCTTTAATGTATAAATTGTTATAAAACAAGAAAGATCAATTATGCTTAAAGCATTGATTATGAAACACTTTCCAACTTCAATACAATTTTATTTAAAAAAGTCGAAAATGCAATACATTCCTCGGTAATATTTTAAAACTTATCACAATACTACATTAATTTATTATATTTGAAAACTTAAATCTTCATTAAAAAAAATGAACTTCATTCAAATGACGACATTGAAATATAAATTGCCTGGTTTAAATATCTCTAAAATGCGATACATTCCACGGTAATATTTTTAAAACTATCATAATACTACGATAATTTATCATATTTAAAAACTTCATCGAAAACAACTGAAATTAATTCAAATGACGTCATAGAAAAAATAACACGCCTGAATCACCTCTATAAAAACAGCATTTCATTCATAACTTTCTCCCATTCATTTCATTCATCCCAATACTATAATATTTTATTTTATTTAAAAATTAAGACCATGGAGCTACAAGTAATTAAACTCTATGCTTAAAACTTCATCGAAAAAAATCGTCCTTCTCTTTATAAAATCAATATTTCACTCATATCAGCCATGCAGACTCCATGGGCTAAATTATTTTGTGTTAAAGAAATACAGCAATTATAATACAACTCATTCTACATATTTTGCTGTTTACATTTTACATAAGTGAAAAATAGGCTTCGTTGTAGAAATAATCAAATTTGGATAATCATTTAAACTCAACTATATTGTATTTGCGTTGTTACAGTATGTAGATGCACAGAATTTAAGCAAAAATAAAGTAGTTTTTGGACGGATACAACACTCAATATGAATTAAAAAAGCTTAAAAAATCACGATTTTGAAACAAGATGGATGCCATATATCATTTTGAAGTGGGTCATGTGATCTTTTCATATCATGGTCACGTGATCGTTTCATATAAGAGGTGTAATTATTATTTTAAATTTTATTTAAAAAACTACTGAATATATTTCGCTGAATTTTTTTTTTATATATTTTATGGAACAATTTGAATATTACCTAAAATTTTCGAAGCAATTTGTGAATTTTAAATCCGCTTAAAAAATGTTTGAAAAATTAGGTTCTATAGGGCTCAATGTATTTCATTTTTTCAATCCGGGTTCAATCCAAAACTAATTGGGTGATATTATTCATTTATATTCCCATAGGTCCTACAGACCGGGGCCGGCGGGATTTCTTCTTCTTATCGGGCCTAGATGCAGGTTTCGTGACGTCACAACTTACATCCCATCCACGGCGTTTACACTTTGCTCCAGTTCTTAAGTAAAAATGATTTAATTGAATAAATATAACGAAAACAAATTATATATTAAGAAGGAATATAAATAAGATTGTAAAGTAAAAAAATACTGAATATTTCCGTAGTTACGAGGTTTTTTTTCCTTTCTTCTAAAAGATTCAGTGCCAGGTTTTAACCTTTTGAATTTTATTTTTTCATAAAATTCATTTACTTGAGAAATCTGGTTTTTGTTCTTAAATAACCTAATGCACAGAAACACATTATGACCTCTTATATATATATAATAATGCTTTTGGGCAGAGTTAATTAAATTTCTAATTACATAGTTCTCCTAAAACATTTTTGTAATAAGGTCTTTCAAAAGTTTTAACTGTCAGATTTACATAACATATATCCTAATATACATACATACTTAATAGTAATAATACTTAATAATTAATATACCATTAATAATTATTTAATACTATTAATTAATATAATATTAATACTTATTTAATAGTAATATACATACATACTTAATAATATATATATATATATATATAATTAATAATAATACATACTTAATAGTAATATACATACATACTTAATAATATATATACTTAATAATAATATGCATACATAATAATAATATGCATACATACTTAATAATAATATACATACATAATAATACAGACATTAGATTTATATTTTAACCGTCAATAAGTGATCACGCCTATTATGAAGACTATTCCGGAAGTTATATTTGTAATTGACAGCAGGGTTGTGATATAAAAATATTTATTTTTTGTTATTGTGCACTTTCAGATTAAATTGAAATCCCTGTTTTGGTTAAATGAAATGTAGAGATTAGCGTGAATGACAGGAAAAGACAGTAGTCTCAAATAGTAATAATTTTAAAAAAACTAAAAAATCGCTTTCGGGTTATACGCTTTTTTACAACAGAAATAATTTAATAAATTTGAATAAATCGATTAAATATCAAATATAATACTGTATTACAATGACAAACTATTTTACCAAACTTATTTTAATAGCTTAAATCTTACCTGTTTTTTTTTTCAACGAAAATAATTTTAGACGTTACTTATTGACAGACGATTTTTACCTGTGATGTGAAGTTTTGAAAATTCTACTTTTAACACTTTAAGTTTGCTGAGTGTTGTCATCTGCATTTTAATGAAACAATAATAAGCTAAATAATCCACGAAAAGTTTTCGGAGCCAATATGAATTTCAGTTTTTCCAAAAAAAAATTATGAAATTCAGATTTTTTTTTTTGTAATTAAAAAAGGAATGTAAAAAAAAAAAATGATTTGTGTATTTCACATTTTTATATTTAATACACATGTGCATAAAATAAATAAAATCAATGGTTTCCAGTCTCTTTGGAGGTCAGATGATTGAAAGTATAAAGTTACATTATTCATTAATTGATAGTACTGTAGCAATAACATTCTTAATTTTAATCTTGCCTTTTGCTACGACAATATGACAATTGCCCATAGACCATTTACAAATTGCAGGTCAATGATTCCTTTTTGACTCACTAATAAAAAATCAAAACACGTACATGAAATTTTCTGCACATTTACTTTTTTAATTACTTACACCAAAATATTTCAGGGTGTATAATCCATGAATTTGGGGGGGGGGGGGATAGTACCAAAAATTTTAGAGGGGTACAACAACAATCCGCAAAAATGTCTAACTCTACATATATAAATCGAACAATTGTTTATATTGACAACAACAAAACTTACTAAGAAAAATTTCATTATGCTAATGCATAAATAAAAAAACATGTATTTGCATTCTACTTATTCCATTAAGGTATGTTTATTTATACCTTTGAAAAGTTAAAAATGATAAAATTTTCATTTTCTACTTCATTTTGTATTTCCAAATTTACAGCTTTTGTATTCTGAAATTGTTTCTCTGAATTTACATTCATTGTTCAGCGATTTCCATCAGCTTCTTACGTAGCAAAAATACTCGTTCAACGGACGAATTTGACGTTGGATTTGAAAAAATTACACTACCTAAAATCTTGACATCAATGAATCTAGTTCTAGATCACTTCTAATCATGTTCTAGATTTTAAAAATACACTTAAAAGAACCCTTTCGGTGATACGTTCGTTAGACCTATACTGCATGTGCATCACTTTAAGTATCTTGAAAAAAGTGAACAAATTGATTACATTTTCCCTTAAATATTAGAAATTAACAACACCATGCATTATTATTATTACCTAGATAATAAAAATATTAACGATATAGCTAATCTTATTAGGGTACATCTGTATCTTTGTCAATATTTACACAATCATACTTTCAAACACATGCTGTAAGTTGCAAATTGTGGGATGTACTTTATGACGTCACGAGCTACAGCAGCGCCGCAGGCATAGGCCCGATAAGGAGCAGAACTAATCCCGCCGGCCCCGTACAGACCCCGTCTGAACAACATACTAAAATTTCATTTTGATTAAGTCATTTTTACGGCAGTAATCGTGCTAACGGACAGACTGACAGAGAAACAGACAGACAGACAGAATGAACAAAGTCATAAACACTTTACAACTTTGTTGTAAAGTGTTAATAAAAAGAGGATTTACTATAAAAATAATTTTAATATAGTAAACTTTGGGGGGGAGGGCTTTCTAACAGAAGCGGCCTGAGGTTTTCAGAGACACCAAGTTACCTTTATTAAAAGGCCCCATCCGAATAATAAATACAGTAAAGCGTCACTAATCTAAAAATTGATAATCTGAAAAACAGATTATCCGATTATTAATTTATGTAAACGCTGGATTGAGAAGAACTAAATAAGAAAAATGATATTTAAAAAAGGCCGGGTAACAAAATGTGCAACATTTGAGGTCCTTTGCAAACATGAGACCCCACCCCAAGCGGGACCCCGTGCTTGCAGAGGGCCCCAAACTTAATCTAGATATAAGATCAAAAGTATCCGAACACTTTGGATGTTAGAATGTTTTTCGAATTTCTAAACAAATACTTGGCGAAGTGTTCTGTAACTTTGGCGATGAAAAGGACATGTTTGAACTCACACTTTCCAGTAAAGTTTCGGTGACTTGCGCATTTACGGAACCACCAAGATATTGAAAAAGGGGGGAAATATATTTGATCACCCTTTATCATAAAAAGCTGGAAATTATTTGTAACTTTTACAAAATAGATAACTAGCTTTGTTCAATGTGTATAAGCATTTTCATAAAACAACAAGAAAGATCAATCATGCATAAGCATTGATTACGAAACACTTTCCAACTGAAATGCAATTTCATTTAAAAATTTCTAAAATGTGATACATTCAGTGGTGATATCTTTTACATTATCACAGTACTACAGCAATTTATTATACTTAAATACTTAAAACTGTATCGAAATATAAATCATCTGATTCTCTCTGCAAAATCAATGAATATTTCATTCATTTAACTTGTATTCCAGACTCCAGAGTTAAATAATTTTGTGTGATAAAAATTCAGCAATTCTTATGCAACTCACCTTACAATCGCTTGAGATATTTGCATTCTGCATATGTTAAAATTGAAATAATAAAATTTAGGGATCATTTAAAATCACAACTATTGTAATTGAATAAGCACGGAATTTAGATACACAGATAATATATGTGTGTGTGTGTGTATGTATGTACTCAAAGTATTGGAATCATGCCGAAGATCGGAACTCGAATTTTCAAAGGATCTACACGTTTTCGGACTTCTAGAACACGAAAAACTATTTTTAGAAAGACGTCTGTGTGTGTAAGGGTGTATCTGTGTCTATTTCTGTGTGTCTGTGAGGATATTACATCCACTCTAATTGAAAAACTAATGGACCGAATTTCATAAAATTTGGTAGGTATGTTTTTTGTGGTAAATCCTGATGTTCATTAGATTATAGTACGATTCGTAATAAAAGAATCTGCCTTCTTTGCGAAATGGCCGGCAGAAATTGCCTTTATCCACTCTAGCTAAAAACTAATGGAACAAATTTAACAAAATTTGGTGTATAATATTTCAATAACCTACAAGTGATTTATATACCAAATTTAACAAAATTTGGTATATAAATCATTTGTAGGTTATTCTAATACGATTCGGGAAAAAGGAACGGTCTATTTTTGCGAAATGGCCCGCAAAAATCGTTAAATATAAAAATAAAAGACTACGTGTGATCAATTATACCAATTAAATTCCTTTTTTTATACGTGATTTTTGACAACAAAAAGAATAAGACTAACCCATTACTCTAGGACTAGCCGTTCTTGAGATATTCTAGTTTTTTCGCGTTTTCGCTACGTCATATTTGACAATAAGTCCATCTATCAAATGAGAACCAAATTTAAGTTTAACGTGCAAATTCAATGTCATTTAAAATACTTATGGCTGTTATTTTGTGCAGATAAACACAAATTATTATTGAAGAAATAAAGAGAACGTGAATATGAGTCTGCAGGGAAAGACATGTGCTGCCCACATCAGAATTTTTAACAATATTACAACAATGATTTATAGAAGTGAACGGGGATTATTTGCAGGCCATTTCGAAAAAAATGTATGATCTATATTTAAAGATCCACCAAATTTTTGTCGAATAAAATGTTCAACAAATTTAAGCTGTGTACCAAATTTTAACTCTCTAGGACGTTGGAAAGTGCATTAAAAATGCCGTCAAATAAGTATATCATAAAGAGCTATATAAAATTTTTTAAAAAAATGAAAAATTGTTAACTACCAAATTTATTTTAAAATGTGAAGCCTCTCTCATATACAAAATGATTAAACTCTTGGAAAGATATTTATTATATAATATATCTCTTTTTCCTTTCATTTAATATATCTCTTCTTTCTGGAGGATATCCCAAAAGTCAGAATTTAATTGAATTTGTTTTTTCCCTATATTAAATAATTTTTAATTAAAAAACTACTTAACATATTTTACTGAAATTTTTTTATATATTTTATGGGATAATGTGAATATTTTCTAACAATTTCGAAGCAATTTGTGAATTTTAAATTTGCTTAAAAAATGTTTGAAAAATTAGGTCCCATAGGGTTCAATGTATTTCATTTTTTCAACCCGGGTTCAATAAAAAACTAATTGGGTGATATTATTTATTTATATTCCCATAGGTCCCACAGACCGTCTGAAAAACATACTAAAATTTCATTTTGATAAAGTCATTTTTACGGCAGTTATCGTGCTAACGGACAGACAGACAGACAGACAGAATGAACAAAGTCATAAACACTTTTCAACTATGTTGTAAAGTGTTAAAAACGTATATTCATGAAGATATAAACGCTTCTTTAAAAAAACCTAATTTTGTTACATGTTTTTTGCTTACAATATCCACAGGTTTCAATCAAATTTCACGAGACTTACAGAACATTTGTCAACGTCCAAGAAAAACATTATACTTCATATGAAAATTAAATCATTGAATATACGATGAGATATAAGCATTTGAGGAAACTAAGATTTTACTGCACAGGCGCGAAACATAGCAATAGTTTTCTTCCATGATTTTTTAGTGAATACTGTAGGGCAGTTTCTATAAAAAATCCACTGGAATATCTTAAAAATTCACAAAGATATCGACGATATAGTGATCAGTTTTTCTCTGACTCTGAAAGTACCTGGATGATAAGGGGGTTTCCACAAATTTTCATTTTGCATATTCATCGAACACTCCTGCTCTGAAAATGAACTAGTCGAATTTTATGCAAATTATGATCACCACGTACAGGGATGTCCGGAGACTTTTGATCATTATTTTCTTAAAATTGGACTAGTTCATTTTCAGAATAGGGGTGTCCGATGAATTCTTAAAATGAAAATTTGTGGAAACTCCCCTTATCATCCAGGTACTTTCAGAGAGTCAGAGAAAAATTGATAGCTGTATCATCGATATCTTTGTGAATTTTCACGATATTCCAGTGGATTTTGCATAGAAGTTGCCCTACAATATTCACTACAAAATCATGAAAAAAAACTATTGCAATGTTTCACTCCTGCGCAATTTAAACTTAGTTTCATCAAATGCCTATATCTCATCGGATATTCAATGCTTTAATTTTCAATTAAAGTATAATGTTTTTCTTGGACGCTGACAAATGTTCTGTAAGTTTCGTGAAATTTGATTGAAACCTATAAGCAAAAAACATGTAACAAAATTTGGTTTTTCTTTTAAAGAAACGTTTATATCTTCATGAATATACGTTTTTGTTTTACGAAAATGCTTATACACATTAAACAAAGCTAGTTAACTATTTCGTGAAAGTTACAAATCATTTCCAGCTTTTTATAATACAGGTTAATCAAATATATTTTCCCCTTTTTCAATATTTTGGTTGTCCCCTAAAATCACAAGTCACCGAAACTTTACTAGAAAGTGTGCGTTCAAGCATGTTCTTTACATCGTCGAAGTTACATAACACTTCGACGATGTAAGTATTTGTACTTATAAGTATTTGTTTAGAAATTCGAAAAACATTCTAATATTTAAAGTGTCCGGATACTTTTGATCATATCGTGTAGGTGGCTTTGCTCTATCTATCATGAAGCTAAAGGGAAGCATAAAGCCGTGTACTGCCATCTGATAAGAGAAATTAGCACTGTCTCATACCTCTCTTGTTTCAAATCTCCCCCACTTTCCCTACACATTATACTATGTATGGAGGGACAGTAAAAAAATTTGAATTCCTCAAAATACGAGTGAGGTTTTTAAGCTTTAAGAATAATATTGATAATGCTAATGAGAATATATTATTTTTTCATATTTTTATTGAAATACTCAATATAAAGACTCGCGATATACTGCAAACATATGTAACCCCACATTAATGATTTGAAAACCTCATGTTCAGGCCCCAAGCGGGGACCTAGTATTTGTAGAGTGCCCCAAACTTTATCTAGATAAAGGTGGCTTTGCTTCAAGGACTGTAGAATATCTTATATATATTAATATTCTATTAACCTTGCCTTTGCTTTATCTATCATAAAGCTGAAGGGACTCTAAAGCAGTGTTTTTTAACCGCGCCTTAGCCATTATACTTGGCCGCGAAGGATTCTCCTGGAATGTGTCTTTTAATTTTGTAATCAATTTCATTAATAAATATTTCATTGTGAGAATATTCTAAGGAGAACAATATTCGTGAATGTGTAGAGAAAGCTCAGAACCAGGACGCCTAAATAACATCTGTGGAGCATACGTCAGTGACCAAGCCGAATTTAAATTTTAATATGAATAAGAGACACTGCTGCTCAGCTGACTTCTATGGTAAATTTCAATGGATAAATATTTTTCTCTCTCAATATCGTTTTTACTATTTTCAACAGTAAATTCAATTTAATAATACAATAATTCATTTTATACTGAATAATATAATAAATTTTTGGTGATAAGGATAGAATATATCAGTGAAAATCAGCACACATTAATTTAATGATATTGGCCTGAAGAAATTATAATATGCTATACGATTTCATTAGTCCAGTGACTGATAACGTATTTAAATGTAATTTTATATTTGTCAACATGCCACACCGAATTCATAAATATACTAATACGCTTTATGATTATGCCATGATTAATTATTAATACTTATTCAATGTATGACCATAAAAAATAATGTAAAGGTATGTACAAGTTAATTTGTTGGGACCGGGCCCTCGTCTTATAAAAAAGAATTTACCGGGCCGCGGTCTCACAAAGGTTGAGAAGCATTGCTCTACAGCACAAAGCCCTGTGCTGCCTTCTAGTAAGAGAAATTAACACTGTCTCATACTGTTTCAAATCTCCCCAACATCCCCAATACATTATACTATGTATGTAGGGAGAGATAGTCAAAATTTTAAATTCCTCAAAATACGAGTTAGGTGCCAAAGCTTTAAGAATAATATTGATAATGCCAATGAAAATATATTATTCATCATATTTTTATTGGGATATACATTATGAAGACCCGGGTATGAAGACCAAAATATTTCAAAACCGGTTCATCTTGGAGTAATGGGGTTGATCTTATTTATTTCGTCGTTAAATATTAAGTATATAATGAGCAAAACATTAAAAATTAAGTTTATAATGACGGTTTTTCGAGCTACTGAAATAAAAGCAAGTTCTATTTCGAATTGTACCCGAACCTAATCAGCACCAGGGTAATTCACAAATGGCTCAATCTACCAAATTTTAAGACGTTTCATCAAACAGTATTTCACTACAGTGAATAACTTCGTCAGCTTCACCAAATTCTAAAAACTTTATTATCTGGACCTGGAGAATGGTCCGTTCTGGAGAAATGGGGTTGGTCTTAACCATTTTGCAGTTAAACATTACATTTAAATCACACCTTTAATTAATACATATCAGTATTCAGTATATTTAGTTTTATATTTCAGATTTTGACGATTTTTTAGGGCCATTTAGTAAAACAAAAATAAAAATCCGAGAATACGAAAAAACTATTTTCAGCTGACGTCTTGTGTGTGTTTGTGATTCTGTCTGTCTATGTGTCTGTGAAATCCACTCTAACTCAAAAACTAATGGACCGAATTTCATAAAATTTGGTTGCTAAGTCACTTGGATGTGACCCTGGTGCTGATTAGTTTTGGGTACGATTCGTAAAAACAGAACTCGCTTTTTTTTGCGAAATGGCCCGTAAAAATTTCATTTATCCGCTCTAGCTAAAATACTAATTGACCAAATTTCCAAAATTTGGTAGATAAGTTACTTGTTGGATACTCTGGTGCTGATCCGATTTTGGTACGATTCGGAAAATAGCAACCTGCCTTTTTTTACGAAATGGCCCCCCGAAAATCGCAAAACTCTAAAAAAAAAAAAGACTACGTGTGCTGAAATGTAGCAATTAAATTCTTGTTTTATACGCAATTTTTGACGAGAAAAAGAATATAACAGACTCCATTATACTTTAGGACTAACCGTTCTCAAGATATTGAGATTTCTTTTATTTTTGTTACACCGCTATCAGAAATGTGTCCAATTACCAAATAAAATAAAAAATTGAATTAAAAATGCAAATTTAGTGTTATTTGGTGCAATTAAACTCAATGAATTATTAAAGAAATAAAGAAAATATGAATTTAAGTCTGCAAGAAAAGTCATGTGCTGTCCACATCAGATTTTTATTAGCATTATCAATATTATCCTTAAAGCTTGGACACCTCACTCGTATTTTGAGGAATTTATTTTTTTTTTTTACTACCCCTACTACATAGTATACTGTGTAGGGAAAGTAGGGGAGATTTGAGACACTGCTAATTTCTCTTAGTAGATGGCAGCACACGGCTTTATGCTTTAGAGTCTCTTTAGCTTCATGAAAGAGTAAAGCTACCTATATCTAGATAAAGTTTGGGGCCCTCTGCAACACGAGCCCCCGCTTGGGGTGGGGCCTCATGTTTGCAAAAGGTTCTTCTTAATCCAGCGGTTACATAAATGACTCAATACATCAATAAATATATATATATATATATATATATATATATATATATATATATACAGGATATCTCACAAATATTGACTTCAGCTTTAATTCCTTAAATATTGATCTTAAAATATTGATCTTTCCTTAAATATTGACATATATAATAAATTACAAAGTTGCGTAAAAAAGGTACAGAATTTTATGAAATTGATAAAAATTTTCATGGGAATTTCATTTTTAGAAATACAAATTTCAAATTTTTATACGGTCCCCGTACAAAAACATTCCCCATACACTAATAAGGTGATGTACAAAATTTCAGCATTTTATCATAAAAACTCCCAGAGATTAGAAAAGACAAAAATGCTGATTTAAACCACTTTTCGATGCATCGACATGAGTTTTCAGAGGGGGAAAAATCATGTCGACAGATCGGGTTTCAAGGGTCATACACAAATTACGAAAGAAAAAAATAATTACATAAATAAATAATAATTTTGCTATTCATTGGTACAAAAGTATCTACACTGTATAGAAATAACAACTTTACACAAAGGTTACAAAGCTGTTGTCCACCGATGGTAACTTTAAATTTTATATTGGCAGTACAAAACGTACTATTGGTATCCGTTTGACAGAACATGCTAGGGATGTTAAAGGTGGTAAACTTTCTACGGCTCTTGCTCATTTTGTTGTTAAAGAAAATTCCCGGCCCATTTTTGAAAGAACTTTCCTTCTTATGCGTTGTAATAACCCTCGTAATATTCTCCTTTTTGAATCCCTCTTTATTTACATTTACCGCGAGTCGATTTGTAAATTTGACCCCGTCCAGATTGTAAGTTATGCTTGGCGACTCATTCTCGACTCCATGCAATTCAAGTGTCTCCATAGTTATCTTTGACGTCATCCTCTCGGGGATTGGGTCTGACTGCCCCCATTTTTTTAACATTTTTTGAATTTGAAAATTCTGTAATAAAATTGTAAATTTTTACTGTTCTTTTCGTGATTTATGCTCGATTTTTTTTAATCTGTGCAAAATGTTTTGTATTTTTAGATTCTCCTTAGATAAACGTAAGTTTATTGTTAATTGTATTTATGCAAATTTGTCACCTTTTCTGGTCTATATATGAACGATCATTCCTATTTCCATGTAGCCACTGATGAAGAGCGTATTTACGCTCGAAAGCGCTCTGGCCTTTTTAAGTTTTGTACGTCTTAAAGAAGTGAAATAAAGACCTTCTATTATAGTTGTGTGCTTGTTGTTTCTGCTAGTTGAAATCAGACGTGATGCCAATTTTATTTATTTATTTGTTACAAAGCTTGTTCAAAATGTTTTCCATCAATGCCAAAGATCCATTAAAGGTAAGAGACAGATATTATTTACCTATGATGCATTTCTGCGTTGCGTCATTTGCACTCTTGCTTTAAACATTTACATTTTAATGTGTGATTAATCCCTCACTGACATTGTTTAAACATATCTCTGGGACTTTTTATAATAATATGCTGAAATTTTGTACATCAGCTTATTAGTGTATGGCGCACATTTTACTGATTGGAAATTTTTTTGTACGGAGGTCCTATTAAAATTTATATTTTGTATTTCTTCAAATTTAATCCCCTGAAAATTTTCGTCGATTTCAAAAAATTCCGTACCTTTTTTTACGCAACTTTGTAATTTATTATATATGCCTAAGATCAATATTTATGGAATAAAAACCAAGGTCAATGTTTTTGGGACACCCTGTATATATATATATATTTGAAATGTAATAATAAGAATTATGTAAAAATAAAAAAAAAGATAAAAAAAATAAAAATAAAAATACAATTCAAGTAATATTAACATCACCATAGAAGCAAATTCACGGCCATAATGCCGATAAGAGAAAAGACCAGAACCTTCCCAAATTCGATGATTAATCAGAATAAAATTCATCTTCAGGTCTGAGTATTTTATTCTAATTAACCCAAACAAATGCCTGTTTTAGATTAAGCAATAGTACATTACTATAAATGCTTAAACTCAGACTACAGGCATCAAAAAATGAAAAAATGAAAAAAGGATACATTAAGAAAATTGTATTACCATGCGTCATGAACCCTTCTTCTACCACGTGTATACACGATCAACCTCAACAGCTTAATCTAGAAGCACCGGAATGAACAAGTCGAAATTCTACCAGGGAGGCAGTACGAACGTTCACGGAAATACTCCCAAACCCGTCCAATGAGTCTAAGCTAGAGACTGGACAAGCAATTCAGAATACAACTTCCCAAACATGCAGAACTGAATATGAATATGAATCAAAGATAAAAATTCCTACTAAACAAGTAATTCATAGGAAAACTGGATAATCGAGAATGCCACTATACACCATTATAAGGGCGCTCAAAACGTAGTTTCAATACTGACAAAAGTTACATTTTTTTTGCGAAAATAAAATTCAAAACATTAATGTTAATGCATCTTATTTTCCGATTTTTTGATTTTTCTAATGTTTTTGACTTATATATATATATATATATATATATATATATATATATGATACAGAAATGTTAAACTTTTCCCAATAACGCGTCCTTTTCTTTGATTATCATTACTCCAAATTCCTATTTCATGTCCAGCACATATTGTAACTATATTAAATTCTACCAAAAGCCACTAATATTAACAAAGTCTGCCAGAACTTCCTCGTTTCCTCGACCATACCGTATATGGTCTCTGATCTTAACCTCTACGTAAACTTTCTCATATGAAACTGCTATAACATCACATTAAAGCCTAAAGAACGCGAAGACACCATCTTTCCCATACCGCCATATCCTTCCCCCTTCTATTGTAACTGTACATTGTGTAAAACGACGCAGACTGCATTGAAATTTTGCGAGAGCAAGTCGACGATCGGGAGCTCAGCCAACCAAAGTAGCTACCTCTGTTTCAAGTGCCATGTAATAAAGTAGATTCTGGTACTTAAAATGACTCTTCTCTGGATTATTATAGCCTATATTACACACACACACATATATATATATATATGTATATATATATATTTAAATATATGCCCATGAGTATTATTTATGTAATACAATTTACAGTAATGCACACAGAAACTTAAAATCAGCATTAACGAACCAGGTATGGCCCTTGATAACGTATTTCAAAACTGCTTTTCACTTTTTTCAGTTCATTCATTTTCAAAATAAATTTTTGGGAGCCAGAAAGGCCTAGCTCCACGGGCAAAAAAAATTTCTGTTTCGCAACTTTTCATCTTAATCACTATTCTTGCTTTTACACCATGTATGTTTATGCAGGGAGCAAGGGGATTAGTACCTTAAGTACCTGTATTACATATATGATTTATAACACAAAAACATTTAATCTAAGAGTCTAGTTAAGGGATTATATTCACCAATCTTTACCATATATCATTATTTTTCAATTCCTTAACTTATATATAGAACAGGTAAAAAAGGGTACTTTATACATATTTAGTACCTGTTTTATTATTTTCCCTGCAATACATGGTAATGTGTAGGGAAAGTATTGGAATGATGTCGAAAATCGCAACTCGAGTTTTCGACGGATCTACACGTTTCGAGACCTCTAGAATACGAAAAAACCATTTTTAGCGTGACGTCTGTGTGTGTGTCTGTCTGTCTGTCGTCTTATGGATCGAATTTCATAAAATTTGGTAGGTAAGTCATTTGGGTATGACCCTGGTGCTGATTAGTTTTTGGTACGATTCGTGAAAACAGAACCGGCCTTTTTTTGCGAAATGGCCAGTAAAAATTTCATGTATCCACTCTAGCTATAATACTAATTGACCAAATTTCACAAAATTTGGTAGATAAGTTACTTGTACGATACTCTGGTGCAGATTAGATTTTGGTATTAATCGGAAAATAACAACCTGCCTTTTTTTACGAAATGGCCCTCAAAAATCGACAAAATCTAAAAAATGCTACGTGTGTTCAAATATATCAATTAAAGGCTTGTTTTATACGTAATTTTGATGAGGAAAAGAATAAGAGCAACTCTATTACTCTAGGACTAACCATTCCCGAGATATTTGAGATTTTTCACATTTAGTTATGCCACTTTCGGAAAAATGACCATTTACCAAATAAAAACAGAAATTGAATTAAAAATGCAAATTTAGTGTTATTTTGTGCAATTAAACTCAATTTTATGAATTATTATAGAAATAAAGAAAAAATGAATTTGAGTCTGCAGGGAAAATCATGTGCTGCCCACATCAGATTTTTTATAATGTTTTATTTATAATGTTCAATTTATCATCTTCACAATCTAATCGTATAGTCATTGTTGATATGAAATATTCACTTCTGACCATCTTATTTTCAATTTAGCTATACAGAACATTTTCAATAAATAATCAATCTCTGGTATATTCAGGGTGTCCCAAAAAGATAGAAACGCGCTTTAATTCTTTACCTGTTGAAGATAAGTGGGCACTGTAAATTGCAAAAATGTTGAAAGTAAGGTAGGGAATAATGAAATAGTGCTCCCATCAATTAATGAAATAGTGCTCCCATCAATTTTCAAAAAGTTACATTTTTTTAAATTTTTATACGACTACCTTAGACAAATTTGGTCAATCAGAAAATGTTTATTTTTAATGCAACAGTCGTTAAATTTTTATTTTTAATGTTTTAGTCGTATAAAAATTTAAAAATGTAACTTTTTGAAATTAATGGGAACACTATTTCATTAACGTAATCCTATTTCCTACCTTAGTTTCAACATTTTTGCAATTTATATTGCCTACTTATCTTCTCCAGGTAAAGAATTAAGGCGCGTTTCAATCTTTTTAAGTCACCCTGTATAATACAAGTAAATTAAAATTCTTCAATTATTTATATATATATATATATATATATATATATATATATATATATATATATATATATATATATATATATATATATATATATATATATATATATATATATATATATATATATATATATATATATATATATATTAATATATATATATATATATATATATATATATATATATATACATTATAAAATAAAAAAATTTAATCTAAGGGTGTAGTTAATGGATTATATTCACCAATCTTTACCACATGTCATTCTTTTTCAATTCCTTAACTTATATATAGAACAGGGAAAAAGGGGTATTTTATACCAATTTAGTGCCTGTTTTATTTAAAATGTTTTATTTATAATGTTCTATTTATCATCTTCACAAGCTTGTCGTATGGTCATTATTGATATCAAATATTCACTTCAGACCATATTAATTACATTTTAGTTATACAGAACAATATATAACCCAAGTAAAAATCTTACAATATAAAACCATACCGGAAATCACACTCATAAGGCGCTACGCAACCGATCAAAGGAGATTAAGATATAAAAACCATAAATGGATATAAAGAAACAAGGAAAGTCAAGGACAGTACCACAAATTGGCCGGGGTGTTTTGACCCCCACTCCCCAGTTAAAGCAAGCTTTGTGTCCCCCCCGGTACCGGTACCCTTTCACCATAATGAAGGCAATCAAGCTTCAAAACAACGATGAAAAAGAATCAAATCGAAAACGAAAAGGAACAACTTGAAACAACGAAAAGGAACTTGTTTCCTTATATCCATTTACGATATATATATATATATATATATATATATATAATAAAATAAATAATTATATATTTCAAGGTAATAAATTATACTTACAAGTCTCAGGGGTTCCACAAGGTGGCTGTAGTAGCAGTATATTAGCTAATTTATACCTTTATCATTATAAAAAATCTTTTACTTCAACAGATTATAAAATTTACAGATATGTTACAGACAACTGTGTCATATAGATTTCTATCCGGATAATTTGGAACTAATTCCTAATGAAACCAATATTGGTAATAACATTAATTTTTTGGACTTAAATCTTATTATTGAACCTACTAATAGGATAGTAACTAATTTATATGATAATAAAGACTATTTTAACTTTAACATTAATGAAATATTACCTTTTAATTTCTGTAACTCGATTCAATTGTTTAGAAATATTTTACTTAATCAACTTTTTTAGAATTTATAGATTATCAGATAAAAAATTTCATGCTATGCATATTAATAAGCTAAAAATTACTAGCAAATTGTATAAATATCCAGCCTATTTAGTACAAGGTATAGTTAAAAAGTTTGGAATGGTTGAATATACTTAAATTCTCGTCTTAGTATCTTATATTAGCCAGACATCCACTTTCTCAAATATAATATTCCTAATAAGCATTACCATGTATTTACATCCCCTTATATTTTAGCCTCTATGTTTTCTATTATCATCAACCCCATTATTTTGTAGCTCTTACTGTTGAAAATCACATTTTATCGTCTTTTCGCATTACTGTTATTTATTTCTCCCGATTGGCAACAGCAGTTCTCAACTTTTTATTTTTTGCGATTGGCAACATTGGTCGCTTTATTCAAGGCTCCAATGGATCAGACACATGTAGTGTTTTTTCTGGTATTCTTGTTTCCTATTATTTTTCAATCTTTATGTATGTTGTCCAAGTTGTCAGCGTTTATAGATATAATCAATCACTGATATCAGAAACATGCATTTTGTATTCATTTTTATAAAATACTTGGACTTGATGAAGAGTTTTATCAACATGAACAATTCATTTATTTAGGCCTACTGCTTATCCACGTGTATAGCTTTAAAGCTTAGATTTTATTTGATTTTCTATTATCGATTCCATTCCATCGATGTTTGTTATTTGTCTTGAGCTTGATGGCTAGAGGTTTGCATTTTATTTTCCACTTGATTGATGATTCTGAATTTGCTACTTTATATTTGTAAGGCATTTTTTAATGTTGGGGTTTTTTAAATTGCAGCTTCTCTGTATTCTATTATTGGATTTCCAAACCATATATATATATATACATATATATATATATTAGAAAACTGTAACAATAAAAAATTCAAGTAATATTAACATCATCATAGAAGCAAAACCACGGCCATAATGCCGATAAGATAAAAGATCATCACCGGCCCAAATTCGAAGATTAAAAAGAATTAAATTCATCTTCAGGTCTGAGTATTTAATTCTAATTAACCCAAACATATGCCTGTTTCAGATTGGACAATAGTACATTACTATAAATGGCCAAACTCAGACTACAGGCAACAAAAAATGTCAAAAATGAAAATAAGAAACATCAAGAAAATTTATATCACCATGTGGCAGGAACCATTCTTCTTTCGCCACGTGTATATGCAATCAACCTCAACAGTATAAAAATATCTAGAAGCACCGAAATGAACGTGACGAAATACAACCTAGGAGGCAGTACGAACGTTCACGGGAACACTCCCAGACCCGTCCAGTGAGTCAGAGCAGGAGACAGGACAATTACCCGTATAAGAAAAACAGAATATGAACATGAAGCAAAGATGAAAATTCTTACAGAATAAGTGAATCATAGAAGAAATAAATAAACGAGAATGCCACTATACACCATTATAAGGGCGGTCAAATCGTAGTTTCAAACTGGCTAAAGTTACAATTTTTTAGCGAAAATAAAATTCAAAACATTAATATTAATGTATCTTATTTTCCGATTTTTTGATTTTTCTAATTTTTTTAGCTTATTTTAATATTTTTCATTTTTATTTATTTATACGAGGGTTATTTTTTAAGTAAGGTCCGTTTGTGAATACGGTTTGAAATTCCGCATGCGCCTGAGAATGAGTGCATGCGCAGGCTTCCGGCAGTCTTTGAGCAGAATCCGACGCCATTTGCATTCACGGCGTCAGTCTATTCGCTTCGTATGCTTCGTTAAAATGTTTAAGAAAATCGAGCGCCCCGCCAACTGTGAAATACGGTCAGTCATCCGATTCTTAACAGCAAGAAACATGACATCTGCGAATATTCATCGTCAGATATGTGAAGTTTAGGGTGACAATGCAATGAGTGACAGTAAAGTGCGAAAATGGGTGAGATTGTTCAAGGAAGGTCGATAAAACGTCCATAATCGCGCTCTGGTCGGCCATCTGTAATCACTGACGCTTTGGTGCAGGCAGTTGACGCCAAAGTTCACGCAAACAGGAGTTTCACGATTTCCAAGTTGTTATCGGAATTCCAGCAAATTTCAAGGTCAGTTTTGTTTAAAATTGTGTCTAAGAACTTAAAGCTCAAGAAATTGTGCTGTCGATGGGTTCCTAAACTGCTGAGTGAGGAACACAAAAAGAAAAGATTGGCAAGTGCTCTAACGTTTTTTATCCTCTACGACGAGAAGGGGATGACTTTTTGAGTCTTATCGTCACAGGAGATGAGACATGGGTGTCCCACGTGACTCCTGAATCAAAACAACAATTGATGAAGTGGCGACACACATCATCGCCGGTCAAAGTGAAAGCAAAACAGACCAAAATTTCAAAGCCCAAGATCATACTAACTGTGTTTTGGGATACGCAGGGTGTGTTGTTAGTGGACTTTTTGCCGCAAGAAATAATAATTAACTCAGCTTCCTACTGTGAGACCTTAAAACTTCGTCGAGCAATCCAGAACAAATGACGTGGAATGCTTTTAGCCGGTGTCGTACTGCTTCATGACAATGCAAGGCCACATGCTGCAGCTCAAACTCAAAATATGATCGAATCTGTTGGCTGAAATATTTTAATTCGATCACCTGCCATAACAGTCCAGATCTTGCGCCTAGCGACTACCACCTCTTCCACCATCTGAAGACCTCCCTGGGCTGCAAGCGTTTAGACACTAATGAAGAAGTGAAAACGATCGCGAGTAACTAGCTATCACCACAGGCGGCAGAGTTCTATGATGACTGTATCCAAAAACTGGTATATTGTTTCGATAAATGTTTAAATCTGTAAGGAAATTGTGTAGAAAAAGAGAGAATTAAATGTAAATTCAGAAAATAAATGCTTTTTTGAAAATAATATACTTACTTCGTTTTTATTGCAAAACGGACCTTACTTAAAAATAACCCTCGTATAATTAATTTTTTTTTTCTTTGTTAGCCACTATAATTGGGAAAGTGGTCTTGGATGTTATCGAGTGGAAGTTTATACACTGAGTTGAAAAATTTAATAATGAATTTGAGAGGATATGCATTATTAGTCGCTGTACTCAACAATTCCATAAAATGTGCTAATTTTTAATTTTCATCGCAAATTTTATTAATTCTAAGAACCCGGTTTATTATAATATTTCTAAAAACTGATATATGTAAACAAGAATCAAAATGTTGAATTTTTGATGTATTAAATTTAAAATCTTGTGTTTTATCATACAAGTTTATAGCTATATCACAATTTTGTAAATCTAAACTTAAATTTAAAAAGTTTGCAACATTAAAGTCATTATTACTTACATTTAATTGTAAATTATTAGGATAAAAGTTAAATATTATAGGGGTATTATTAAGGGATACACATAATATATGTCATCTAAATATCTAAACATGTGCATATTATGCAAACTTGGATTAACGAAGAATAAATACAGATTATAAATACATAGAAGAATAAATACAGATTAACTAACAATGATGAGGCACACACCCTTGTTGAAGGCCCAGACCACACGACCAAACCTAGGGCTAATGGTAGCTTAGTGTGTGGCCGGGCACACACCCCTTGTGGGATACCAAACTGTTGCTTAAAAAAAGTACCACCATGTTGAATATAATTCTCGTAGAGAGTGAAATTAAGTAATTTTTTTAAAAGAAAATTTAAATATTTTAGGTTGATATTATATTTTTCCAAAATTCTTAAAATAATCCTATACAGATCATCTATATCAATATTATTAAACAAATCTTTAAAATCAAAAGTATAAATACTATGAATATTAATAAGAGTTTTTAATTTCTTAACTAATTCAAAACTGTATATATATATGACCTTCAAACTTTTTATTATATATATATATATATATATATATATATATATATATATATATATATATATATATATATATATATATATATATATATATTTATATATTTATATATATATATATATATATATATATATATATATATATTTATATATATATATATATATATATATATATATATATATATATATATATATATATATATATATATATATATATTGTGTGTGTGTGTGTGTAATGGACCAGGGACGCAGTTTAGACTTTCCAGAACGCGAATTCTATGAAGATAGACGTTAAAAACTAATACAATATTCTAATTTTCTCTTCATAGATGGCAGCACCATCCAAGTTATAAATTTTCCAAAGTGAAATGAAATTCTCATTTTACGTTGTTTTAACTAACATAAAACATTTATTTAATTAACAACTGAATGAAGTAACCGTAAAAAAGAAGTAGCTCTGACAAATTTCTGCTGCCAATTTCGCTATATATTATTATGAGCAGAAACGAACTTATCATAAACTCCAGTTAATAAAATTGAAAGGAAAATACCAGTTTATAAAAATGTGTGAAAATAAATAAATAAAGGAGTAACCGTTTTCCTAAATGCAAATAGCATTCAATCAAACTACTTTAAAAATATCAATAAATAAAAGACTGCAGAATAATACCAATAAATAAAAGAATACTAATTAAGAAAACATGACAAAAAAATTAATAAAACAACCGATTTATTTTTAATGTTTAGATAATGAAAGTATGTATCACGTTCACGAGCTCGGTCATATCATAAGCACCATATTTGCATTAAATGATTGCAACCCTGGCCAGGAATTGGCCTAGCTAAAACGGGATATAATAAACGCAAAACGGTCCAATTCAATGTTTGAAAATTTTATAAATTACATTTAATGCAGATAATCGACATTTTCGTTGATTTCTGGTGCATCAACATATATGCTTAAAAGCTTTATATCCATTCGAATCACTAAAGAGATTTAGAAGGGGGCACTGATCGGATTTGTAACATGGTCCTCTTGTCGATAGCCAACCTTGAATTGCAATACAATAAAATTATAGAAATCTCAGGGCCGGTAAAACTCTGAAATCTCCTGGCCGGTCAGTTAGTTCCAGTATGCTCTTAATTATGAGACCTGGAGCCAGAAGATTTTTACATATCTCTTCCCATCGGACTGCATAATAAATATTAACATTTGTTATTTATTGCATTTGATAATTCATAATTATTATGAGCAATGTAAAAAGATAAGAAAAGTTGTTCTAAATCCAAATTCGGAATAAATGCAATCTCTCTCTCTCTATCTATCTATCTATCTATCTATCTATCTCTACATATATATATATATATATATATATATATATATATATACCATAAAGGAACAATTATATTTACAATTAAAGTAGAAAAAATCAAAACAATGAAAGGTGTGCAAACGAGGGATCATTAATGTCTAGGGGGATTGTGACCCCTGTTCCTGATTGAAAGCGTGCTTTTATTCCTGCGAACGATCACTGTTTCTGAGAGTGTTTCCTAGGAATAAAAGCACGCTTTTAATCAGGAATAGGGGTCACAATCCCCCTAGACATTAATGACCCCTCGTTTGCACACCTTTCATTATTTTGATCTTTTCAACTTTAATTGTAATTATAATTGTTCCTTTATGGTACATATCGTGAATGAGAATTAAGTGCTGCATTTTGCGCCTTTACTCATTTCATTATGTTATAGTTACTATGATTGTACTTGTTTAGATATATATATATATATATATATATATATATATATATATATATATATATATATATATATCAAAACTAAAATGCTAAAATTATATACACAATTAAATATTAATTGTAAGTTTTTTAAATTTCCTTATGTTACTTTGGTTCCTAAATTCCACAAATCACCTCTCAGTTTTAGAACAGTCACTTGTGGACATAATACCTTTACCACTACTGCTAGTAAGTACTTGCTTAACTGTTTAAATCGAATTAATGAATCTCTTAAATTCAGGAATTCAGGATATTTCATTTTGAACAATAGTTTTGATTTAGTTAATCACCTTAGCAAGTTACCACAAATTCTTGGTTTCCAAACCTTTGATTTTAAAGACCTATTTAATAATATTGTCATTAAAGATTTACATAAAGTTATTATCTCTCTTTATCATGACTATATATCTTCCAACCATGATGCTTTTAATGTCAAAAATTTTCCTATGCTCTTGCACTTTGTGTTATACAACAATTATATTATCCAAGGTGATAACATTTATTTACAAACATCTGGTGTACCACAAGGTGGCTGTAGTAGTAGTATACTCGCTAACTTATATCTTTATTATTATGAATGTCATTTTAACTCTAATTCATATATTATATATAGATATGTTGACGACTTAATTTGTATTATCATTGATGATTCCTATCCCATTAATATTGATTTTTACCCGTCTAACCTAGAATTAATTCCTAATGAGCCTAGCGTTAGTCAAACTGTTAATTTTTTAGACCTAAATTTAGATACCCTCAATAATCATGTAATCACCAATCTATATGATAAAAAAGATTCTTACAACTTCACTATCATAAAGCTGCTATCATATCATTCTTGTAATTCTATTCAATTGTTTAGAAACATCATTTTAAACCAGCTATTTCGAATACATCGACTTTCTGATCCTCAGTTTCACTTTCTCCACATCAATAATCTTAAACGCATTTGTCAAAACTACCTATATCCGGAAGTATTTGTAAATAATATTATTAATAATTTCAAATATACCACGTAATAATTTTACACATGCATTATTTATCTTTGATTGGTTAACTCATTTTTGAAAATTCACCCATTCTTATCACCTCACTTACCACTTGGCCTGAGTCTAATACTGTTTACTATTTTCGAATGACTATTTTCCGCTTGTCCTGAGTCCTATACTGTTTACTATTTTCGAAAGTCTTCATACATATTATGTATCGTTCAATTGTATTCATTCCCACTCGCATTGACGAAGTGAGGTGAAATGCTCGCCCACCCGCTTTGACGAAGTGAGGTGAAATGCACAGTCACTAGTTTATCTTACACGTGGTGCTATTCTTGTGATTTCATATTACAGTTCGAGGAGGTATTGTTTTTCAGCTTTGTATAATTCAATTGATTTATTTTTCTCCTTCCACTAGCCAGTAGACAGTTCCAATGGTGTCTATGGTTAAATACTATCGCCATTGTCAGAAACTGGCTAATCTATCGGTTTTAATTCGAATTGTATGGCTGTCCTGATGAGAATGCAATTTCGAACTAACCGCCATTTTTTGTGTAGTTTCAATTGATTGTTCTCTATTCTTAATCTCTTATCTTGAGCTGATTATTATTGCCTATTCTCATTTTTGCCGAGTTTTATTTTTATTTACTTTTATATACCTTTAATTGTGATTTTTGAATCCTAATATTCTTCTCATCCCCCTTTCCATTGTAGTGATATGTTACCTTCTATCTTTATCCTTAGTCTTGGCTTATAGTTACTCATTTGTAACAGATATGCTAGAGATGGGTTTTTTTGTACATACAGTAGTTTATGCATAATTTTCGATTAAAATCCTTCAATTTTTATATATATATATATATATATATATATATATATATATATATATTTATATATATATATATATATATATATATATATATATATATATATATATATATATATATATGCATATAAATATAAATTATTAAATCCAAAGTTAGAATGTATGTAGTAACTCATAATACACTATTCCAAAATTTTCTACAAAATACAAAGAAATAAAAGAAATTAAGACATAAAGAGGAAATAATAAAGCATAATGCTATATTATTTCCTCTTTTATATATATATATACATAATATATATATATATATATATACTATATATATATATACTATATATATATATACTATATATATATATATATATATATACATATATATATATATATATTATATATATATATATATATATTATATATATAATATATATATATATACATATATATATATATATCATATAAAAGCCTGTAAACAAATTCAAAAAGAATTCCTATGCATATCCACTAAAATCAAAGGCACTACTCAGGAAACCTAGTGGCGCGCGTATAGTCAGGAAGCGGGGCTGAATTATTGCTCCAAGGCGCCGAACAAAAATGTGCGTCTTTAGCGATGAACATATTTGTGTCTTAAATACCAAATACTATGGGAAATGGCGCCCTGAAATTATTTGCTCTAAGATGCCAAAAGTTTACTCACACCACTAAAAAGGATAACCCAGGATAGAATCTCGAGCGGGGACATGAGGACGAGATTCGAAGTAAAGCCACCGGCCAATTATCACTAGTCCTCTCTCCCATCCTCTCTCCTTCAAAAAAAATTTAATTACTCAATTTTTCTATTTTCTATGCATTTTCAAACAAAACCATTTAAGTAGACGTTTTCTATTTCCGGAGGGACAGATAAAGTGTAACTTCGCCCCTAGTGCAATTTTATACTTTATAGCTTCACCACCTGGAAGTGTAACCGTTTCAATGACGTATTTATAGAGTTGTTAAGGACTTTTTTCGAAACAGACGTTTCCCGTGGTATTTTTACACGAGTGTTGAGGTTCTGGTATATAAATTTTTATTATTTAAATGTAGTTTTATTAGTGTGCTTATTTGTGAATTCGGTGTACTACTTTGTTTAGTTTTCTCGGTGTGATTGTTTCGAAAGCAACGTAATGTTATTTTCAAAATCGATTTCGAATCGACCCCTCCTCCTGCCTAATTTTAGTCACTTTACTTTACTAATGTGATCATATATCAGCTTCTAATTATGCTAGAGCTTAGTTTTGAACACTATTTGTTATTAAGTTTTAGTTTGAACTAACGGAAGCTGTGTACTCGGATTGCATGCCCGCTTATTTAGAGCCTATTTTTCCCGCCATCAAATTATTTATATTTTGTTCTAAGCGGACATTTTGCAAAGGCATTGGTAATTTTTCGAGATTTCGCTGTATGTTCTGGTGTAATTTTAACCAGAGGTTTGCATTTTAATCTCTCTGCATTTTAACGCCGAGTACATTTTTTGGTATTAAAGTAAATGACAACACTAAATTTGATATTCATGAAAATGTTTACGGTCATTTAATGCAAATATCCATATCATTTTTCATCTCATTACATAATAAATAATCGTTTTGCATATTTTACTGCTTTAATGTTATGCAATTTATTTTTATACGTTAATGGTGTGCAATTTATTTTCTTCCTGTCTAATCTGCCAGATGTGATTCTCCTGAAAAGGATAAGGAAAACACTTTTTTCTTTATTTATATTAAAATATTAATCCATGCATTTGTTTTCATGGAAAATTTTGAGATGACATATTTCATAAGAAGCAATATTTAGGCTATCATGGTTTCATATTAATTTGTTTTCTTAAATTGTTCGTATTTGTAGAAGATTTAAAATTTATTTTTTCGATTAAACTCCTGTTTTTAAGTTCCGCTTATTTTCCATTCCCTTTATATTGAGATTGTGGAGTTTTCCTATTTAGTTCCTTTAATTTAATTTCAATATTGTTTTAAAATACTTTCTTAATTATTTAATGCTGAAGAAGCTTTTAAACATCAATTTGACTTTGCATTATTATTATTTTCCCTACATACATAGTATAATGCATAAAGAAAATATTGGGACGTGGTTGAAAATTCGACTTCAAGTTTTTGACAGAGAAAGAACACGTTTCAAGCATCAATAAACTCTAATCGACTGTTATTGAAATGATCACTCTCTCTCTCTCTCTCTCTCTGTGTGTGTGTCTGTGGATGCTATATCTTACAAAATAAAGCGTTTCAGACATAGTTTAATACGATTATTACAATCAGTAAATACTGAAACTATTGATTTTTAACGCAATCGAATGTTCGGAACTCACCTCACCCTGAATATCGAATGAATTTTTGAAAAATCATCAAAATATAAAGACCTTCAATAATGTTAAAAAATATAATCATTTCAGACACAATTTTAATTTAAAAAACGAATTACATAAATTAAGAACGCTAACATGAACCTTTCTCGAGATATTGCACGTTCTTCAAATAAATTTTTCGTAAAAACTGCATAAAATTGAAAGAATTGTAAGCACCATCCCACGCATGTAAGTATCATATCACGTTACATACGCAATATTATGCAACAAATCTTTTAAAGTCATTCTCGTGGATCTAATTCATTCCATTCACGAAAGGGGTTACCTTTTATAATAGTTTTGTATTTTGAGGACAATAGTTCGCGGTATATTATTACAAATTCAATTGTATTTGAATGAAGTTTTTGCACATGAATATAAATAAGTAATTCTGTTTCCACTAATAAGTTGCCAAAAAACCCAATTTCAATTTACGTGGTACTACTTCTCTTGAGATAGTGTACACCATTATTTGACTGTGAAAGAAAAAAAAATGTGGGCTTTCCCAACATAATGCAAGTACTTTACTTCTTTCAATGCGACATAATGATAGACAAGATCCATGGCGCAAGGGTTTAACGGTAATTCAAAAATTTACTGGTATTGGGCGTTTTACTGGATGTAAAATTATTCACCAACTCATCTTATATTTAGCGCAAATATAACTTGACAATTGAAAATATGGCTAACATCTACTAAGCAATATACGACATTATATTACATTAAAATACGTTAATTATTATTAATTCATCAATTTGTCATTTTTAACACTTTACAACAAAGTTGAAAAGTGTTTATGACTTTGTTCATTCTGTCTGTCTGTCTGTCCGTTAGCACGATAACTGCCGTAAAAATGACTTAATCAAAATGAAATTTTAGTATGTTGTTCAGACGGTCTGTAGGACCTATGGGAATATAAATGAATAATATCACACAATTAGTTTTGGATTGAACCCGGGTTGAAAAAATGAAATACATTGAGCCCTATGGGACCTAATTTTTCTAACATTTTTTAAGCGGATTTAAAATTCACAAATTGCTTCGAAAATTTTAGGTAATAGTCAAATTGTTCCATAAAATATATAAAAAAAAATTCAGCTAAATATATTCAGTAGTTTTTTAAATAAAAATTAAAATAATAATTACACATCTTATATGAAACGATCACGTGACCATGATATGAAACGATCACATGACCCACTTCAAAATTATATATGGCATCCATCTTGTTTCAAATTCGTGATTTTTTAAAGTTCTTTTTAATTCATATTGAGTGTTGTATCCATCCTAAAACTACTTTATTTCTGCTTAAATTCTGTGCATCTACATACTAAAACAACACAATGGCAATATATTTGAGTTTAAATTCTCATTCAAATTTGATTATTTCTACAACTAAGCCTATTTTTCACCTATGTAAAATGTAAACAGCAAAATATGTAGAATGAGTTGTATTAGAATTGCTGTATTTCTTTAACACAAAATAATTCAGTCCATGGAGTCTGCATGGCTGATATGAATGAAATATTAATTGATTTTATAAACAGAAGGACGATTTTTTTCGATGAAGTTTTAAGCATAAAGTTTATGAATTGTAGCTCCATGGTCTTAATTTTTAAATAAAATAAATTATTATAGTATTGTGATGAATGAAATGGAGAAAGTTATGAATGAAATCCTGCTTTTATAGAGAGATCCAGGAGTGTTATTTTTTTTATGACATCATTTGAATTAATTTCAGTTGTTTTCGATGAAGTTTTCAAATATAATAAATTATCGTAGTATTATGATAGATTTAAAAATATTACCGTGGAATGTATTGTATTTTAGAGATATTTAAACCACGCAATTTATATTTCAATGCCGTCATTTGAATGAAGTTCATTTTTTTCAATGAAGGTTTAAGTTTTCAAATATAATAAATCAATGTAGTATTGTGATAAGTTTTAAAATATTACCGAGGAATGTATTGCATTTTCGACTTTTTTAAATAAAATTGCATTGAAGTTGGAAAGTGTTTCATAATCAATGCTTTAAGCATGATTGATCTTTCTTGTTATAACTTTAACGTCATTTTGGCCAGTTTGACGACATTTTCGTCAATTTGAGATTACATTAAAAGAGTCGCCAAATTGGCAACATTTCATCAAATTAATCGCCCAATTTGTCAGCAAGTTTTACATATTTGATAATACTTACTTCTGTTCATTTTTATGTAATTTTTAAATACATTTGAAGAAAGTGCAATATCTCGAGAACTGGTCAAGCTCTCGTTCTAAAGTTTATGTCATTCGTTTTAGAATAAAAGTTGCGTATGTAAAAATGATTATGTAATCAGTATTTCGTAAAAATGATTATTTATTTAACGTTAGTGAATGTTCTGATTCATTCGAAAATTCGGGGGGTCTTCATAGCATTTGATTGCGTTTAAAATAAATAGGCTTCCAGTATCCATAGATTGTAATAATAAAGGCGCCAATCATCAGTGAAATACCGCATGCACAGACTCACAGACGTTCGTGCGCACGCTCAAACAGAGACACACATACATATACGCATATACACATATACAGGGTCTTTCAAAAGTCCGTATAAACTTTAGAAATTCATTAAAGATTGAAAAGTCATCGCATTGAAGTACGGTTTATACCATAAGTATTGCCAGGATTAAGTTATTTTCTTTAAGAAGTAAGTTATTTTCTTTAAGTATTGCCAGGTATTAAGTAAGTATTGCCAGTATTAAGTTATTTTCTTTAAGGAGTAAGTTATTTTCTTTGTCTTTCCAATGCGTTCAGCGCCACCTACAGGTGATTTTTTTAAACTACAAAAAAAATTTACGTCAGAAAAAAATCCCCCGTTCTAGCAATACTTATGGTACAAACCGTACCTCATTGCGATGATTTTTCGATTTTTAACGAATTTTTAAAGTTTATACGGACTTTAGAAAAACCCTATATATACATGCACACATGCATACACACACACACACACACACACACACACACCCAGCAGCTCACTTTGCTGCTCATACCCTCGGGTGAGTTGGGCGGCCTGGGCCTTCAACACACACACAGTTTTTAGGTGGGCACGGGGGATTATCTTGCTTTCTGTGAGAGATGGGAGAGAAAAGTAAATTAAAAATTTGTAGAGCGTTGCAAAATTAGTACTGAGCATTTTTATCTTACAGCAAAAACTGCAAAATGACTAACTAGCGATTTTAAAAGGGCATGTTTCCTGTCCCTGTATGCATAGTATAGTAGGGAATCATATAGAATCATCAATATTGGAAACTTGTTTCTTTTTTCTCTATTTATCAACGACTTACCTATGATTTTAGATTTTTCAACGTGTGTTGTTTGCTGATGATTTTAAACTGTATCGACGTATTGTAGAGCGTTGCAAAATTAGTACTGAGCATTTTTATCTTACAGCAAAAACTGCAAAATGACTAACTAGCGATTTTAAAAGGGCATGTTTCCTGTCCCTGTATGCATAGTATAGTAGGGAATCATATAGAATCATCAATATTGGAAACTTGTTTCTTTTTTCTCTATTTATCAACGACTTACCTATGATTTTAGATTTTTCAACGTGTGTTGTTTGCTGATGATTTTAAACTGTATCGACAAATAAATTCTATTTATGATTGCCTGTGTTTACAATATTGTCTGAATAAGCTCTATGATTGGTCCCTTAAAAATCGTTAATAGTTTAATTCTAAATGCTGCATGATTACCTTTACTCATTGCAGGAATCCTTATAGTATTTTCCATTCGTGTGCCAATGAAGATATGGGTTCATAAAGTTAATAAAGACTTTGGATTCATTTTGTATTTTTTTTTAATTTTAGAGATCATATTTCTACTATATTACTAAGAGGGCCTTTTTGGTATCATTTGTCGCAAAAATAGATATTTTGCAGATATTAAATATATTATTATACTTTTCAGTTCATTAGTTGGATCTGTGCTTGAGTATGTTTCGATTATTTGGGATCCTATATATACTATGCTCATTATGGAGTTGAAAGATTCAAAACAGTTCTTCGTCACATCTATTTTAAAAATATTGGCTATTTCCCTCAGCATGTTTCTTGTATTACTTTGAGACACTTTGAAACAGACAAAAATTTCTTATATAATTTTTTTATTTTCAACTTTTAGAAAATGGTGTTGATTATAGTGATGTGTTATCAGCTATCACTTTTAAAGTCAAAAATATTCAACTGAGAGATAATGATGTGTTTTGTGTTCCTCTAACTAGATATAATTACTGTAATTCAAATAAGCCTTTTAATGTGCATGCCAGAAATCCAAACATTTTGAACATGTAAATTTCTCAATTTAAAAAAGTATGTTTGTCCAAGTTTAAATAATTTAAAACTTGTGACTGTTTGTTATTTTCGAAATGAATGTATTATATTTTTTGTTCCTTTGTCGTGTACTCATATACGTAAATAAATAAATAATATACAGGGTGATTCAAAAAGATGGACCAAATTTTACGAGGTAGTAGTGAACACCAAACCAAGCAAGCCAACGCCTTTACCGTGCTGAAAACACCGGTTCTCGTTAGATCACCGAAGTCAAGCAGCATCGGGCGCGGTTAGTACTTGGGTGGGTGACCACCTGTGAACACCGCGTGCTGTTGGCACATTTCGGGCGCGGTGGCCCGGTGGTTTGCGCGTTGGATTTGCACGCTGCCACAACTGCCGCCGTGTTCATGCGGAGTAAGATCACGTTAAACATGTGGGTCCGTAAGTCCTACCGAGAGGTTGGTAGTAGGGGAAGGAGGGTACGGTCCCCCACTGGGTTCCGGTCTAAATTGGATGGCACTTCCCGGCCGTCCAAACGGTAACCTTACACCTTTCTGGTAGGTCGGACAGTCTGGATCTCAACAACAACACCAAACCAAGCATTTTTCTTCATAACTTACCGAGTAGGGATTGAAACGTAAAGGCGCCAATGGGCGCGTTTTGGTGAAATCGATGAGGTGAGGCGAGAGCATAAGAATAACTTAGAAGTTATAAAATGAGATTTAATAAACAATAATAACAGAACAAAAGAGTGATCGGCAACCTGAATGCACGTATCACAGCGGCAATGGAGGGATTAGCAAACTTTCTCGAACAGACCTGGCATGTCACGCACTTCGGCAGCAGCGGCCGAAATTCTGGCAACGAGTTCCTCTTCAGATTCAAGGGGAGTGTCATAGACGAAACCCTTGAGGTATCCCCACAAAAAGAAGTCAAGACACGATAGATCCTGTAATTGTGGGGGGGGGGGGCAAAGCTATGAGACCACCTCGCCCTTTCCATCGCCCTGTAACGCCTTTACGTTTCATTTCAGACCCGATAAACTATGACGAAAAATTCTTGGTTTAGCATGTACTACCACCTCGTAAAGTTTGGCCTATATTTTTTTAATCACCCTGTATAGGGAGAGTATTGTGATGGGATCGAAAATTTGAATTCGTGTTTTTGGCGATAAAGCACGTTTCAAACATCCATGAACTCGAATCAAACGTTTTTGAAGTGATGTTTGTGTGTGTGTGTATGTTAGAGTGTGCGTGTGTGCATGCATATTAGTGTGTATGTATGTATGTTAGTGTGTGTATCCGTGAGTCGATAGATGCAATACCTCACTAACGAATGAAGCATTTCGAACGAAATTTGGTACGCTCGTAGATCGTAGCCAGCAAAGCTCCCTTCTTGAGTCATTCCAATGTCAAAATGTTTAAAAGAGCATCACTTTAGAATGGCCTATCCAATTTTGATGAAATCTGATTTCTAATCAGTGGTCAATATGCAGAGGGACTTTTTTCGAGAAAATTCTAAATCGAACAATTTTTACTCGATTTAGTGCTATTCGGTGAAGTTCAAAGATCTTTATGCGGAATTTGGGCTGGTGAGGAGGAGTGAAGCATAAACCGGAACTTTCTCATTTTCAATATAGTTGTATGATGGAAAAGGAATGGTAAATTATCCTATAATCTTCTTATTGGCGAACGTATTTGTAAACGAATATTTTATCAGTTAGGAATATAAAATATCAGTCTAACAAATTGAGTGATGCATTTCTAACTTTTTAAAAGAATTCTCTGTCGAGCTATCTCCCTCCCCCTATGTGAATTGTGAATACAAGTGAGAAAATATAGTTGTTAATAAGCACACACACACACCGAAAAAGTTCCGGATACACACTTAGTTTAAGATATAAATTGTTTTTCTTTAGTAGGTCATCCGAGTCCCAGGTTTCCATATGTATCCACTGCTGTAGGAGATTCAGTTAACATTTTCAATCTGTCCGATTTCAAGTTAAGCGCCTCTATTTCAAAAATCTTAGTCCATTGTTTCCTTATAATGACTTGTCAGGCGAGTAAAGGTGAATATTTTAGGTATATTGGAATGAAAATGAGTAATACAAATAACAGCAAATTATTCGACTGGAAGATCTTGAATGGTCAGATTTTATACAGTTGTAGAAATGAACATTCCCAGAAAGATCTTTAAGGTTGACAGACAATACTTTCGACCCTCTTTATTATTCTTTTTAACAGCATTTTTTATTGACGTATGAAAGCTGACATATTGATTTACTTGTATTTAAATAATGTGTTTCACCAATTTTAAATAGCATGAGAGGAGAGCACATTTGGACGGTTTTCGATAAAATTGATTTTCTGATCTTATGATATACGAGAGAACAACTTGTGCTATATACTCAGAAAGCTTTATCTATAATTCTAAATAGTTTGCATTTTTTACACAGATAATCATTTTATTGTAAAAATAATTATTATCCCCGAGATATAATTTTCCAACTGTACCCCAGGGCGGGGTGCATTAAAACAAGCATGGGACACATTGGGACATACATAAACACTAAAGAAAATTAAGCAGTATTAAACGTTTTTATATTGAGAAATTGATTGTACAGTATTGAGATTGTGTATCGAAACCTTTTAATACGAGTAATGAGCAAAATGACCTTACATCACAAGATACCAAAATTCACACAAAAGTAAAAATAAGATTCATATCTTAAATATAGGTTTATTGGATTATTTACAATAAGTAACACTGATTTCCGTTTTAGGAGGGAGGTGGCAACAAATTTGCAGGACCTTTCTATTCCTCGTAAAAATGAAATAGTATATTCTTGATTATTTTCGAAGTCTTCAAGTTCACCAACATAGTAAATAACATTTTCTGTTTTGGCTTGAGCGAGAAATTTCCTTTTCTTGTAGAGATTAAATAACTAGATTAAAAGCTTTCAATTCGGAGAATGCATTGTTATAGTAGTTTATTCTGATTATTTTCGAAGTCGTCAAGTTCACCAACATAGTAAATAACATTTTCTGTTTTGGCACGAGAAATTTCCTTTTCTTGTAGAGATTAAATAACTAGATTAAAAGCTTTCAATTCGGAATGTGCATTGTTATAGTAGTTTATTCTGATTATTTTCGAAGTCTTCAAGTTCACCAACATAGTAAATAACATTTTCTGTTTTGGCTTGCACGAGAAATTTCCTTTTCTTGTAGAGATTGAATAACTAGATTGAAAGCTTTCAATTCGGAGTATGTATTGTTATAGTAGTTTATTCTGATTATTTTCGAAGTCGTCAAGTTCACCAACATAGTAAATAACATTTTCTGTTTTGACTTGCACGAAAAATTTCCTTTTCTTGTAGAGATTAAATAACTAGATTAAAAGCTTTCAATTCGGAGTATGCATTGTTATAGTAGTTTATTCTGTGTACATACTCTGTGTCACTTCCTGGAAAAGTATCACATTCACTTTCTGTTATTTCCTAAAAAGTATCTGCTATTTTGACTTTTTCTAATGATTTTTTCTTATACATTGCTTTCCTTTAAGCATATCTTTTTACTTTATATATAATTCTTTAATAATTGTTTGGTATTCAAAACTAAGAAGATCCATGAATACCCACTCATAAAAGATAACCTTATAGAAGGTGATGGGTAAACAAGGTAAACTATAGTAGCATCAAATGACATAAAAACAGATAAAACAATTGCAATAAATCATTAACAAATAAAACAATTACAATAATATTTACAGATAAAGAATTACAATAAATCATTACATCATAACATCTAAAAATATAAATATAGACAATATAAAAGATAAAGATGGGTATATAAAAGATAAAGACAGGTAATCTTCTATTAGCACAGGGTATATCTTCTAATCTGCGTTAGTATAAGTAGTACGGTTATATCTTCTTATACAATGTTAGAGTTTTCATTTTGGCATATATTGGAATCAATTACGGCCCTCAAGTTTAAAGATTGTAGGGATAATTGATATTTTCACTTTATTACGTCATCTGTTTTATTTTGGCAAATATTTTGAAATCCATATAATGTAGTACAGGTAATCTTCTACTAATGCACGGGTATATCTTCTAATTTTCAGGAATATATATCTTCCCATACAATTTTAGAGCTTTTATTTTGGTATATGTTGATACATTTCATATTTTTGTGAATTTGTTTACAAACAGGGCCAGGTTGTTTTATTCTTCAGATCTGTCTGTGAAGATAACTTTTGTATAGCGACAACAGACATTCTTAAACTGCTTTTTAAGAGCATTAATTTAAATATTTTAATAGAATGTTTTGAATAGCAATGTCATTTAGAATAGAAATTTGCTCATGATTGTAAATTTTATCTTACTTTATATTATACCTTCCATACTAAGAACGGCTATGTAGTACGGTTAATCTTTTACTAATACGAGAGTATATCTTCTAATTTACGAGAATGTAAATAGTACTGGTTCCATACAATTATCCCCAACAATATCTTCCCATACAATTTTAGTGCTTTCATGTTGGCATATATTGGAATCAATTACGGCTTCCGGGTTTAAAGATTACGGGGATTATCGATATTTTCAATTTATTGCGTTATCAGTTTTATTTTGGTAAATTTTAAAATTCATATCGTAGTACGGGGTACTAATACGAGGGTCGCACTAATATTTTGTAGACAGGGACAGACGATATGCGCTAGAAAAAGATTACTGGTCGGATATTTAAATATGAACTCTTTTATGTCCGCAGACGATAATTTGTGGCAACAATTACAATTTAGCTATCGTAAAATAAATTTTGAAAAAAAAGAAAATGGAGTTGACAAGAGAGCATTGTCGAGCTATGAATTTCTATGATTTGTAAAGTAAGTTTTCTAGTATTTGTAGTTTATAAGTGGGGCTAAATCAAAAAGAATGTCTTCAACGTCTACAATTAGCATATAGAAATGATGCTTCATCTCGTGCCACTGTATTCATATGGTTTACAGAGTTTAGAAGAGGTCTGAATTCTTTTTTGGATGAAAAACACGCAGGAAGACCTTTGTCAGCTGTAGTCCAGGAAATGTGTCAGCCATTCGAAAAATGTTAATCGATGATAATCGCTGTACCTACCAAATGATACAGAAGGAACTTTATATTGGATCCGCAGCTATACATAAAATTATTCATGAAGGACTGCATATGAAAAATTAGTTTGTCGTTGGATCCCCCATAATTTAACAAAACACCAAAAAGCGGAACTTGTCAGAATCAGTAAAGAAACCCTAAAATTGCTTAATGATGGTGGACATCGCATTATTTCTGAAATCATAGCTAGTGATGAAACCTACATACCATTTTTTGACGTTCCAACATTTCAAGAAAGTAAAGTATGGGTCTTTGAAGATGACCCCAAACCAACAATGGTGAAAAGACAATGAGCAATGAAAAAAGTAATGTATGCCGTATTCTGTGTTCTTCAAAAGTACAGGTCTGGTCAAAGCTATAAAGCTAGAGGGACAGAAGACAGTTACAGCTAACTGGTACACCACTAATTTTTTTCAGAAATTCTTCAGGAAGTGAATGTTAGGGGACTCATACTTCACCATGACAATGCATCTTCTCACTCAGCAGGAATGACAGCAAGAATGACCCAGGTACAATTTCTTGAACAAAAAAACATCAAAGTGTTAGGACATCCACCCTATTCTCCTGTTCTTATTATGTGTGACTTTTTAATTTAAAAAAAAAATTATGTGGGTGTCGTTTTCATTCCAAAGATGAGATTGATAAGGCTATAAAAGCATATTTTTCATCGATTCCAAGAAATGGATGACTTGAAGCATTTAATCTGTGGAAAATTCGCCTACAAATGTGCATTGATGTTGGAGGGCAGTACTTCTTTGAACACTTGATAAATTTAACTTGTACCACTTAACCGTATCTCAAAATTTTCAATGTGACCCTCGTACACGGGTTTATCTTCTAATCTACGAGAATATAAATAGTAGGTATTTAATTTTAGCACTTTCATTTTGGCATATATTGGAATCGATTACGGCCTTCAAGTTTAAAGATTACGGGGATTATTGACATTTTTAATTTATTACGTTATCTGTTATTGTTTGGAAAATACTATTTTTGAAACTCATATATTGTAGACAGGTAATCTTCAACTAATACACGTGTATATCTTCTAATATTCGAGAATATAAGTAGTATGGTATATCTTCCCATATAATTTTAGCGCTTTTATTTTGGCATATATTGATTTAATTTTATATTTTTGTAAATTTGTTTACCAGTTGGACCAGGATTTTTCATTCTTCAGATCTTCCTGTAAAGTTAATGGTTGTATAACAAGAACAGAGATACTTAAACTTATTTTTAGGAACCTTAGAGATGTTCAAATAAAATTGCATTTCAGTTGGAAAGTGTTTCATAATCAATGCTTTATGAATGATTGTTCTTTATTATACTTATAGCAGAACCAATTCTAACGGATTTCTCATGCCTATTGAGATAAGATCTGAACCATTCCAAAGCAATGCTCCGAATGCCAATCCTCTGCAATTTATACAGCAAGATTTTGTGAACAGCACTATCAAAGACTTCCTTGTTATCCATAAACATACCAGTACCCCTATGGCCAGCATTTAAACCAGTGGTAGTCAACCTGGTCCCTACCGCCCACTAGTGGACGTTTCAAGCTTTTATGATGGGCAGTAAGGGTTTTGTTTGAATATTTCCGAAACAGGAGGCCTTCGTTTGTTCCTTACTAAAATTTATCAGCCAGGATCAGCCTCAAGGATCTCATTAAAAATTAATTAAAGGCAATTTCAATAGACTTTATACTTTTATAGTTTTTATATTTAATTTTCTATTTCTTCAATTTATGTTGCTTCCGCACTAGTAGGTGCTATATCGATGGAGATGCAGAAATGCAGCATCAAATTAAATTTTCTGTGTATTATAAACATATTCAAAGCACTGCGAGTACTTTGCAGCTGCGCTAAATTAAGTTACTGCGGAACCGGTGGGCGGTTAGAAAATTTTACTACCAACAAAAATACAAAAGTGGGCGGTAGGTATAAATAGATTGCTTACCCGTGATTTAAACCCTCATTGATTTCATCACGAAATTTCATTTCTTGGTGAAATCAATGCCTTCAGTCCTTTTATTTTCGCGAAACTCAAATTGACAAGAACTGAAAAAAATTATGGAGTTCAAATACTTAATCAGTGTTTTCCTAATTATTTTTTCAATAGTTTTAGTAAAATAGTCAAAAGGAAAATAGGCATGTGATTATCGGGATTATTTTTGTCACCTTTCTTATAAACTGGAATAATAACAGCAAATTTAAATTAATCAGGAAATAAGCCACTGTCAAAACTTAAATTGATGATATGAGAGAAAACATCACATATAAATGGGGAAATATTATGAACAACGGTAGCAGTAATGCCATCGATGCCAGGCGAGCTGGATCGTGGAAAACTCCCAAGAGTACCCAAAACCTCATTTAGATCAGAAGGTAGAAGGAAAAGAGTCACTAATGTGCAGAGCATCACTTAATGCATATTCCAAGTTCCATTGGCAAGATAATCGGGATGTTGGTTTGAGAAGTGACTGTTAAATTCCTCCGCAATATCAGAATCCGATAATAGCATTTCGCCTGTGGCGGGGGTAAGCGACTGAATAGCCGTAGAATCAGCGCAGCCCACCAAATTGTTAACAATTGTCTAATGCTTGCGAATATTTCCATTAGTACCAGTAAATAGCCTTTGATAAAAGGCATTTCGACAATGTCTGACATCACAAGTTAGCTGGTTACGAAAGTGTTTGTAGATGTCATATAGTCCAGTGTCATGAGGCCTTTTTCGTAGTTTATTATTTGCCTATACACATAATATAATGTATAGGAAAAGTATTGTGACGGGTTGAAAATTCGAATTTTCGAAAAAAGAACACGTTTCAAGCATCCCTAAACTCGAATCAAACATTTTAATGTGATGTCTGTGTGTGTGTGTGTGTGTGTGTGTGTGTGTGTGTGTGTGTGTGTGTGTGTGTGTGTGTGTGTGTTATGTGTGTGTGTATGTGTGTGTGTCCATACTGTGGATGTGATACCTCACGAACGAATGGAACGTTTAGAACGAAATTCGGTACCTCCAATATTGTTACGTAAATGATCATTTCTTAGATAATTTTTCATTAGAAAACGAAGATATAAACTTTAGACAACTAGCAAAATATTGCGGATTTTTCAAATAAATTTATAAAATATATATATATATATAAAAAGTAAACTATTGGGAAATTCAATTTCATATGTAATATTATGTGATACTACTTTAAAAATAAATTGGCCATAATTAAAAGGGTACATTAAAAAATTGGCCATAATTACATTTATTAGCATCTCCTTTAACGACGTACTGAAATTACACAGCCATAGCGCTTTCGGACATAACTATGCCGTTCATCAGCGACAAAGTGTAAATAAGTGTCGACCATAAGCTTAAATACAGGCCATAACCGCCAGACAAAATTTACATATTAATCATTTTGCATTTTTAAATACGAGGCAATTAAAATATAATTTAATAATAATAATATGGGGGGAAAGGGTCATAAATTAAATGGTAACCAATAGAAATGTCGTCAAAAATTAAAATAAAACATCTACTAAATATTCAGAAAATCATACAATAGTTTAACACGTATTGAGTCAAGAACGAGACGCCAAGCATAACTAAGGGTCTGAACGGGATCAGAATTGCAAATAGAATCACGGTAAAGATCAATGAAAAGGGATTCATCAAGTAAATCATTACGGAGGTTATTGCAGCTAATTAAAAGAAAAGTCTTATCAAACATAGGATGAAATTTATCGTTAATAACAAACTGGGTTAGAGCCTTGGACAGTTTATCATTTTTAACATCGCGAGCATGTTCAGCTAAACTAATACGGAAGGTACGTTTCGTACTACCAATGTAGAACTTAAAGTTATTTTCGGGCGATAAAAGGGGGTCAACGTAAACCGCAACCTGACACAAAGTTATTTTTATCCTTAAATTTATCTGAACGAATACGATTAAATAACGTAGTAACGGTAGAATGGGCGGGCTACCGTTACTACGTTATTTAATCGTTCAGATAAATTTATGATAAGACGGACTACCGTTACTACGTTAGTTATTCGTTCATTATAATCATTATATGATACTTTAGTTATTACTTCATTATAAACCATTATATGATTTTTTGAATATTTAGTAGATGCTTTATTTTTTTGACGACATTTCTATTGGTTACCATTTAATTTATGAACCATTTAATTTTCGTTCTATTAACGAAAGAAAATACTTTGGGTAATAGTTTTGTATTTTGTCGCCTAACAATTCGCCGATAGTCATTTATATATAAGAAAAGCTCTTCTCTCCGCCTGGCGATAAATTTCGTGAAACTGGTGAAATATTGTCAACTTGGCGATATTTTGCCCCAGGCTGACAAAAATATCATCAAAATTGCAAAAATGAAGCTGAGTTAACGAAAGTGACGCCATATTGACGAAAATATCGCCGAATTGACAAATTGGTTATTAAAATATTTTAATGTATGGACTATATTGATTATTGCAAATGTGATAAATATTGATAATTGTCAACTTAGAGTTGCGCGATATTTAAGTTAATTGGGTATTTCGAAATAGTTTTATGTTGTCATCCGAAAATGAGCCAAATGTACAATTCAACGTTAAAAGCATTGTACCACAAATCTTATCCATAAATGTTTTCACTGTGTGTGTGAAAAACGTAAATTCATTGCATTATATTAAAGTCATGTACTGACCACATCAGATTTGTTAATGACATTTTCTTACACACTGCTTGCATAAATTTTTCTATAGGATGTCTGTCAAAATTCTAATTTGTCCATTCTTACTTCTAGTTGGTGTATTTTGTCTAGGCAATACATTTAGATAAGTTAAATAGCTTTGAGTTGAGAGTTAAAACTCTACAATTATTTAGTGTTGTTTTTCGATTGTTCAATAAGACAGAACAGATGAAATAAGACGTGTAAGTACCTCGGCTTAGCCCTGTCTGAAAGTGCTCCAGACGCCATTTTGAAACAAAACAGCCAATCAATAAGAAACGTAAATTTGTCAACCCAAAACTTTGGGTCTACATTGTAGCTTAGTTATAAAAGATTCAGATGCTCAACAAAGTTTAATAATTATTAGATACCCTTTAGTAACATATTCTTACATTGATAGAGGAAAATACTTATTTTACTTGAAGAACAAAACAATTTTTTTATTGTATTCGCAATTACCATCTGAATTAAGCATAAGAACCTAAGAACAATGAGCACACTACAGCATTGTATTAGGATATTGCTCAAATATTAATAAACAATGAAAAAGTAATAATGCCCCTAAATTACTCTGTCTGAATACTCCCCATGTCCGAATGTATGCTCTCTTCTCGAGTAAACAGTATAGGACTTGTATTATGAGGTCAAAACTATTAACTGGTATACAAAAATAGGTATCGTGTATACAATATAATTTTTTTTAAGTTTGAAATTTGAAAATTTGAAATGTTTTTTCAAATTTGAGTTCTCTTGTTACCATATTGGATATGCATTTTTACGTTATAATATAATATTACAAATTGGTCGATAAAAGCACTGAGTTAGAAAAATGCTCAGCTATTTTAATTTAGCCGCTTAATTAAGAATAATTTAATCATCGAATCGTAGCGAAAATTTTGACGAAAAATTGAGACTTCTTTTAAATGTCACTAAATTGGTGAAAATATCACCAAATTAATGAAAATGTTGTCAAATTAATGAAAATAAAGCTAATTTATTAAAAAAAGGACTCCAAATTAATAAAATCTAGAATCAAAACATAAGTAGGAGTTTGATTTTGAATTTTATGAATAAGAATTCAAACTAATTTATAAACGGATGGTATATTAAGTACGTTTCAATAGGGTACGTCTGTCTTTCTGTCCCACTTGGCGCTTGGCGAAAAACGCTCCGATTTTAATAAATGTCATCAAATTGAGGGAAACGACGCTAATCAACGAAAATGACACGAAATTGATAAGATTTAAAATCAAAACACAGGGCAGTAGGATTTTGATTTAAAATTTATGAATGAACTGGAATGTAAACTAATTAATAAACGGATGTTATATTAAGTATATTCAATAGTGTCTGTCTGTTATACTTGGCAACACATTTAGCGACCTTGGCGGCAAATTTAGCGCCCTCTTTTACATATCGCCAAATACCGGCCACTCAACCAGCTGCTCATACCCAATGGTGAGTTGGGTGGCCTGGGTCTTCCACATATCGCCAAATTAACGAAATTGTCGCCAAATTGATGAAAATGTTAGCAAATTGATGAAAACAGCGCTAAATTAATAACGACACCAAATTGATGAAATTTAGAATCAAAACATAAGTAGGAATTTAATTTTTAATGTTATAAATAGATTGGAATTCAAACTAATTAATAAAAGGATGGTGTATTAAGTATGTCTAGTTCGTCTGTCTGTCTGTTCGTCTGTCCCACTTAACGGCAAATTTGGCGATTTTTCTTAATGTACCCACATTGACTAAAATATCGTCAAATTGATGAAAACGGTGCTAAACTAACGAAAATGACGCTAAATTGTTAAGTTAAAATCAAAATATAAGTAATTAGTATTTTGATTTAAAATTTTATGTATTTATTGGAACTGAAACTAATTAATAAACGAATGGTTATACTCTGTTCCGCTTGGCGACAAATTTGGGCGACTGCGTTTGAATGTCGCCAAAATAGCGAAAATGTCGCCGAATTGATGAAAACGGTGCTAAATTAAAGAAAATCATGGCAAATTTATAAAGTCAAAACTTAAGTAATTAAGGTTACTAATTTTAAATTTTATCAATGAATTAGGATTCAAACTAATTAATGAATGTTTCAGTAGAGACTGTCTGTTCATTTGTTCCACTTGGTGACAAATTTGGCGATCTTGAAGACTGGGTAGACTGGGGAAAATATCTCAAAATTAACAAACAACGCCAAATCGACCAATATGTTGCTAAATTGTCAGAAATTCAATAAATCAAAATCTGGCCGTCCAAAGCGATACCTTAAACCTATGGGTATGTCAAACGGTCTGGGTCTAAGAAGAAATCCGAATATCTATACTATTAATTAAATTCAATTTATTTAATAATTTATTTAATAATTTATTTTTTTTTCTACTTTACATTCTGAAATAAACTTTGTTTTTAACCTTGAATATGAAGCATCCTATTCGTTCGACTTAATTTGTGAAATATTTTCCTATATTCGTTCTAACTTTATTTATCCTAAAACTAATCTTGCCCCTTCTTCTGACTTTTTGCTGTATAAATTCGAGTATTCCTTTCCATCCTGCGGATTTTTCGTCCTCTTCTTCAATTTTGCCGTGAATGCAGGTTTAAACCTGCCCATTCCACTGTTATTTCGTTATTTAGTCGTATTTGTACCGATAAATTTGGGGATAAACGTAATTTCTTGAATCAAGCTGGGATGTATGTTGTCCCCATTTTATCTCCGGATAATAATTACGAGTTTTAGATTGGGAATATAAAACGCACTGTCGGTATTCGTTTATCTGAACATGCTCGTGATATTACAGATAATAAACATCCCACTGCTCTTTCATAATTAGCTATTAATGATAAATTTACCCCTAAATTTGTGTGTGTGTGTGTGTGTGTGATAACACTTTTCTTTTTATTAATTGAAATAACCCCGTAATATTTTACTTTTTGAATCCCTTTTTATTTATATTTATCGAGAATCTATTTGTAACTTCGATCCTGTTAAAACCCTTAATTTCACTTGGCGTCTTATTCTCGACTCTAGGTGTCTTGAACCTTTATATGATTTCTTGCAAATCCAGTGCTTTGCCTCTAGTGTTACGTTTATATGTTGGCCTGATTTATTTTGTACATGTTTTATAAATTAAATTATTTTTGCTTGAATATTTATGTACTTATTTGTAATTTGGGACAAATTTTTGTATCGGTTTATCCGATTTACTATATGCAAATTTTGTATTCACGATTTCAGATTGTATGAAGCTCATGTCTGTCATTTCCTTAACACTGCCGCTGATGATGGACATTATGATGTCTGAAAGAGCTATGGCACTGTAAAATGTAAAAATTTCTTGTACGTCAAGATGGTGTTTTTAAAAACAGTTTACAGATAAGTACAATAGACTTTGTGCGAAGGATAAGGAGAACTTGAGCAGCGTACATAAGCACAAATAACAACAATAATGAAGCATACAGCTGATTCTCGGATATATTGGTTCCCCTTCGCTAGTGCAAGAGAACCAACAAACCCGAAGTCCAGAAGAAGAATGGGTTCAGATGTTGGTTCTCTTGCACTGACGAAGGGAATCCAACGTATCCTCGAAACAGCTGTATGCTGCATTATTATTGTTATTTGTGTTTATATACGTTACTCAAGTTCTCCTTGCAGTTTACAGATACTGTAGTCTTTGATTGAAAGTATTATAGCGTGTTATTTCTTCACACATCATCTGTGTACCATTGTAGTTGTCGTTACTTAATAACGGGACTACAAAGTGTTTTACCACACCAGTCGCAAATTTTCAATTAGACATTGATACGCTATATTGCAATTAAAATTGTGTGGCTAAAGTGGTTTTAGCACCTTTAAAGGGACTTAAACACTTGTAAATTATAAATAACTCCACCTACTTCGTTATTACTTTTTTGAAAAGTTACAAGGACAGACCTCTGTTAACAGGAAGAGCAACCGTCGCTACAGATAACTTAGTTACTTTTTACACTGTCAGTTACTATCTGTCCCTATCTCTATAGTACTTCCAAGCATACCTTGTTATGTAAATAGTGTTACAGAAAATTGTTGTGTAGTAATATTTTTAATAGTGCTATATAAGGGTGTTTGAAAGAGATTGCAAGACTAAATATCACTTAAACGATTAGTCGTAATCGTAAACCTATTAATCCAGTTTAAGAAATGCTTTAATTATGGTAGACTATCATCACATGTGAATTTTGATCATGTGACACCTTTTAAAAAAATTCAAATACAACTTTTTATACACGCCTCTTAGGGAAACAAATGCAATTATAAAAATATTTTCCATAGCCCAATTAGTCAAACAAAAAAATTTCCATTCTTATACGAACAAATTTACCCGAGATATCATGAATTAAAGTTTTCGAAGAATAATTGGGGATTATACAAAACTTTTGAGGTACGTAAGTTTTCGAATAGAAATTCTATCTAAGAAAATTCAATTTTTGTACGACCTCTGAAATCTATATATTCCTCTTTTCTTTCAATCAGGTCAATAACTTTGGCAATTTTTTCATGGCTAATTTTACATATTAGAGAATCGGATTTTTATCGAAATATCTGTAAATGAATGAGGAACAATTTGCTAATTCGAACTTCCTTTGTAGAGGGTCTGTATAAAAAGTAAATTTTATATTTTATGTACTAAAACGTGTCACGTGACCAAAACTGTAGCAGTTCGAAAGCCTATCTCATTTGAAGCGTTTCTTTAATTAAAACGATGGATCTGCGATCAATCGATCAAAAGATACTGAGTCATACAATCTTTTTGAGACGCTCTTTATTTCATATTCAATCTTCTACATTTTTACGTATTATTAGAGAATTCTACTACTGAGACCTCCATTTAACGCATTTTTGTATCCATCTATTTATTTTAAAGTAAAATATTTTGCACTTCAAAAGGGATAGATTAAAATAGTAAATATATAGTAAAAATTATTTCAATAGTGAAATAGTGAAAAGAATTTCTAATAATTATTTTGTGACAATTACTCATATAAAAAAATCTTTATTGAGTCTAAGTAAAAATTGCATTATTTAATGTGCAAAATAATGAAAACTATTTCTAATAATTATTTTGTGACAATTACCCAAATACAAGATCTTTATTGAATCTAAGTAAGAATTACATTATTTCATCTAATCGTACATAACAACAGCTGGAGTATATGTTATGAGACATGAAGTTTTAATTTGAACAAAAACCAAATCATATTCAAAATGGTGATAACATGAATAAGTGTGATATATTTGTAACTTTTAAAGCTCCATTACAAATGATTGAAACTTCAAATTTTATAAAAATTTGTTCCACAAAGCTCCCGAACTAAGGAACACAGTGTTAGCCACTGATATATCCTGATGTTCGTCATTTCTTCTTACTGTACCTGAAAATAAAATAAAATATAATTTGAATAATGTTAATTTAAAACATTAGTACGAATATTACTATTAATTAATCGTCGTTGTCTGTAATACTTCTACTGAAACTGAATGATGTTTCAATGAGATTGAAATATTACCTTATGTCTTCAAATATTCCCTTCTCCTGAAACATTAACTTCTCGATACAATTTGCAATCATTTCCACGAGATAAGCTCTGGATTATTTCGTTATTAAATCTTAGCTATTTAACTATTTAAAAAATGAAATGAGTGAAAAGGTGCATGAACATATTGGTTTCTACTTGATACAAAATATAAGGTTTGTAGGATAGTAGAAAATATTTACTTCTATCATTCAGTTTTTGCACTCATATTGACAAAATGAATACGCAACTTTTCCGCTATATTATGAAATTTTTTTTAAAAAAATCACCCATTTTTGTTCCTAGAGTGGAACGAAATTGGTCGAACAAGATTTTCTGTCCTTTTCTTTGTTTAAGAAACAAGCTAGCTAAACAATTCACATTTGTATATCTTCTTTTAGATGTTTCAACAATTGGACTTAAAAAAAAACATTTCCCTTTTGTCGACAGATATATTGTCTTCAAAAACAAAAAATATTAGTACACACAAAAATTATTTAATATGTGTAGTTTAAAAACTATGGCGGTTATTAAAAATATTAGAATGAGAAATTCCTGTAACACGACCAAAAGTAGTTTTCTCTGATCATCTTACTTAAGAACTGTTGAAAAGGAAATAGAGCCTTCCAATACCTCCAAATCAAATGAAAATAGTGTTAACTTAGCAAAATTCTTAACAAAAGCAGGTTATCCCATAAATAAAGATGTAAGATGTCATTCGAATTTTTCTATGTCACTTTAGATCTCCAATGCTTTTATTAAGTTAAACGTATCGCTTACAACAAAAAATTAGAGACATGGGCATAGGATATTGCAAAGTTTTTAATGTGTGAGAGGTAAATTATTATTGCTATGTGACTTCTTGGTGTAGAAGCAAAATCCTAGGAGCAACAATTAGTTTGATTAACAAATATTCATCCCCAAATACACTGAGCATAAATAATTTCTTAAACACATCCCCAGATAGAGATATCCAAAACACGTGAAGATTGGCTGAAAATTTTTACATAATGCCTGGCATGATGCAAACAGAGAAAAACTGCTGAAAACATGCTGGGTTTTTAGAAGAAATCCAATAATCCTTTATTTCCGATCCTATGTATGAAAATAGTTCAAAGTGGAATAGGTTACGAGAAAAAGATTTGTACCAGGAGATCTTACATTTTACAATTACTGCAAGCGATAATTCTAAACACATTCCCAGATACGCTGGCCTAAACACTTTCCTAAACACATCCCCAGATATATTCAGAATTCTGAAACACATTAAGATTGCTTACGAATTTTTAGATAATGCCTGGTGTGATGTTCGCCCACAAACCACAGCAAAAAAAAACTGCTGGGAATATGCTAGGTGTTTAGAGGAAATCCAACAATCCTTCATTTCCGATCCTATGTATGAAGATAGTTAAATATGGAAGAGATTACTAGAATTAGGGTTGTACCAAGGTTCTTCCTTTTTACGAATATTCTGTAAACGATGATTGTGTTAAAACAGAAGTCCAAGAGACAGATGATACCATTACTGACGTATTATTACAATTACTAATAATACGTCTGATGAATCCAAATCCAAAGAAACCGTAACTGATTTAAAAAGAGAGACGATAACATCAAAATTTGCAGTGAAAAACTTTCAAAATTTGCAAGACTATTTCAAAGTCCACAACGCTAACGACATTTTAGATGAAATAGGAAAAGTACTATACAAATGTGTTGTAAATTTATATGTTCAAAAGAAAGTTATAGATTTTTTCAGCGGAAATAAAAGAGCAATATATTTCAAACTTACTATAACGACTTATTATTTCACAATAAGCAGTCAGATAGGTCATTCTTATCGTTTATCTCATAAATAAGCTTTTCATCGGCTATTGCGACTATAGCTTATAACGAAAAAAATTTCCAGTCCCTTGAGACTTTGCTATATGAGGGATTTACTGTATTACGAATGTGAAATCATATTTCTGAAAATTATTTTCCTAGTAGGTGACTGGGGTAAATTGTTCCAGGGACAAATTGATTCAATAAAAGTTGTGCAATACCGCCACGCGTAATATTGTCTCTTTGGAGAGGGAGAAAACTTTCATTTATATCATCAGTATGCACGTACGTTACAAGATATAACTTTAATTAAGTAAAAATTATCCAAGCAAAACTATTTTTAACAGTGCAAAGCAAATATTTGTGTTTTAAAAAATGTGAATGCACTTCTTAACATTCCCTTAGATTAAGGGCTTATTTAGGTACTGAATGCTAAAATAATTTCACTGTTTATTGTATTTTTTTACTATTTCTCAGCATATCATGAATAAAGCGGGCAAGTTGGTGCATTTGCAATGAAGATAGTTTTTACCATGTCTTAAATTACCCCATTATATCTGTGAGAGCCGGCTCTTGAGTAAATCTCCGCTACGAAGCACAGTCCCAATTATTCGCTAGAACCCGAAGATATCTTTCAGCCTTACCGCACGAGATTACAATACACTCGGTCCCGAGAATTTCTATATATCTAATTAAAATTTTTCTTTTATTCTGAGGATAATGATTCGTAATTGACCTCATTAAGTCTGGCACACAGTTCAAAGAAAATATATTGAAAATGAAGTACGAAAAAGCGAGATATTAATAAACCCGAGTAGAGTGATATCAAATGTTTAATTACCATTATTTTTATCCTTAAAATTACTAACCTTAAAATTTAAACGCTGAACTCCATAAAAAAACCGTTTTCTTACACTTTTTTTAATTTTTTACGCTTTTTATCATCAACATCAACTTCTTCAGTGTGGGGAAAATCCTCTTAGTTATTTAAACAATCTTTCACCAGTTTTTTATTTTAATCTCCTAAACCATAATTGGTTCAATCAGTAGAGATAAAAACAATGCGAATTTTGATATTTTTAACACTTTACAACAAAGTTGAAAAGTGTTTATGACTTTGTTAACACTTTACAACAAAGTTGAAAAGTGTTTATGACTTTGTTCATTCTGTCTGTCTGTCTGTCTGTCTGTCTGTCTGTCTGTCTGTCTGTCTGTCTGTCTGTCTGTCCGTTAGCACGATAACTGCCGTAAAAATGACTTAATCAAAATGAAATTTTAGTATGTTGTTCAGACGGTCTGTAGGACCTATGGGAATATAAATGAATAATATCACACAATTAGTTTTGGATTGAACCCGGGTTGAAAAAATGAAATACATTGAGCCCTATGGGACCTAATTTTTCTAACATTTTTTAAGCGGTTTTAAAATTCACAAATTGCTTCGAAAATTTTAGGTAATAGTTAAATTGCTCCATAAAATATATAAAAAAAAATTCAGCTAAATATATTCGGTAGTTTTTTAAATAAAAATTAAAATAATAATTACACATCTTATATGAAACGATCACGTGACCATGATATGAAACGATCACATGACCCACTTCAAAATGAGATATGGCATCCATCTTGTTTCAAATTCGTGATTTTTTAAAGTTCTTTTTAATTCATATTGAGTGTTGTATCCATCCTAAAACTACTTTATTTCTGCTTAAATTCTGTGCATCTACATACTAAAACAACACAATGACAATATATTTGAGTTTAAATTCTCATTCAAATTTGATTATTTCTACAATTAAGCCTATTTTTCACCTATGTAAAATGTAAACAGCAAAATATGTAGAATGAGTTGTATTAGAATTACTGTATTTCTTTAACACAAAATAATTCAGTCCATGGAGTCTGCATGGCTGATATGAATGAAATATTAATTGATTTTATAAACAGAAGGACGATATTTTTCGATGAAGTTTTAAGCATAAAGTTTATGAATTGTAGCTCCATGGTCTTAATTTTTAAATAAAATAAATTATTATAGTATTGTGATGAATGAAATGGAGAAAGTTATGAATGAAATCCTGCTTTTATAGAGAGATCCAGGCGTGTTATTTTTTCTATGACGTCATTTGAATTAATTTCAGTTGTTTTCGATGAAGTTTTCAAATATAATAAATTATCGTAGTATTATGATAGATTTAAAATTATTACCGTGGAATGTATTGCATTTTAGAGATATTTAAACCACGCAATTTATATTTCAATGCCGTCTTTTGAATGAAGTTCATTTTTTTCAATGAAGGTTTAAGTTTTCAAATATAATAAATCAATATAGTATCGTGATAAGTTTTAAAATATTACCGAGGAATGTATTGCATTTTCGACTTTTTTAAATAAAATTGCATTGAAGTTGGAAAGTGTTTCATAATCAATGCTTTAAGCATGATTGATCTTTCTTGTTGATTTATAACACTTTAGAACAAAGTTGAAAAGTGTTTATGACTTTGTTCATTCTGTCTGTCTGTCTGTCTGTCTGTCCGTTAGCACGATAACTGCCGTAAAAATGACTTAATCAAAATGAAATTTTAGTATGTTGTTCAGACGGTCTGTAGGACCTATGGGAATATAAATGAATAATATCACCCAATTAGTTTTGGATTGAACCCGGGTTGACAAAATGAAATACATTGAGCCCTATGAGACCTAATTTTTCAAACATTTTTTAAGAGGATTTAAAATTCACAAATTGCTTCGAAAATTTTAGGTAATAGTCAAATTGTTCCATAAAATATATAAAACAAAATTCAGCGAAATATATTCAGTAGTTTTTTAAATAAAAATTAAAATAATAATTACACCTCTTATATGAAACGATCACGTGACCATGATATGAAACGATCACATGACCCACTTCAAAATGATATATGGCATCCATCTTGTTTCAAAATCGTGATTTTTTAAAGTTCTTTTCAATTCATATTGAGTGTTGTATCCGTCCTAAAACTACTTTATTTTTGCTTAAATTCTGTGCATCTACATACTAAAACAACACAATAACAATATATTTGAGTTTAAATTCTCATTCAAATTTGATTATTTCTACAACTAAGCCTATTTTTCACCTATGTAAAATGTAAACAGCAAAATATGTAGAATGAGTTGTATTAGAATTACTGTATTTCTTTAACACAAAATAATTCAGTCCATGGAGTCTGCATGGCTGATATGAATGAAATATTAATTGATTTTATAAACAGAAGGACGATTTTTTTCGATGAAGTTGTAAGCATAGAGTTTATGAATTGTAGCTCCATGGTCTTAATTTTTAAATAAAATAAATTATTATAGTATTGTGATGAATGAAATGAATGAAATCCTGCTTTTATAGAGAGATCCAGGCGTGTTATTTTTTCTATGACGTCATTTGAATGAATTTCAGTTGTTTTCGATGAAGTTTTCAAATATAATAAATTATCGTAGTATTATGATAGTTTTAAAAATATTACCGTGGAATGTACTGCATTTTAGAGATATTTAAACCAGACAATTTATATTTCAATGCCGTCATTTGAATGAAGTTCATTTTTTTCAATGAAGGTTTAAGTTTTCAAATATAATAAATCAATGTAGTATTGTGATAAGTTTTAAAATATTACCGAGGAATGTATTGCATTTTCGACTTTTTTAAATAAAATTGCATTGAAGTTGGAAAGTGTTTCATAATCAATGCTTTAAGCATGATTGATCTTTCTTGTTTTTTTTAATTAATACAAATAATACAAAAATTTACAACCTAAAAAAGCGTCAAATATGCCCCGGTCTCCCCTATTATTTGTAAAATTTTAAATGAGGAGTATGGAATTTTGTCTCTGTATTTGGGTATTTGTTGACATCTTTTATATTTTCCAAACTGTATTACTAACTCAGATGAAGTCATAAGGGTCCACAATATATGTATTGATCAATGATAATATTATTCCAAATAACAATTGAAATATTTTCTTGGCGTGTATGTCGAAAGCCACTTTATTTATTTTTAATTACATCTTAAATTTCATAATGTACATTAATTTCTTTAGCGTGCTGTTTGACTGTGCATTTGCCATATATTCATTTTTAATTATGAAATAGATTCCTAGATTAGTCTATAAAACTTAATTCCATAATATTCAAATGATCAAAACATTAAAGTATGGTGAAAAAATTAATAAACATAGCTTGTGAAAATTTTATTATTTATTATTATTTTATTCTAATTCCACCTTTTCCTAATTTTGATGTATGTTCTAAACTTCTCAATTTTCATTCTAAAGAAGCTTTGGCGATTTGTTTATCTACTACTATTCTGTTTGATGCTCTGATAAAAGGAGGGTTTGCTGTAGAAACATAAGTTGTCGCACTTAATAATAGTATATTCGGTTCGGTTAAATTCTGTATTGTAAATATGTAGGCAGGTTTACCTTTGAAGCTTGAGCGTAATGAGTAGCCTGGGCTAAATTGTATATAAATTTGATGCCGGCTACAGGTGAACAGCTGAAACTGTCTGTTCCCATAGAAATTCGCAAAAACTGTGGATTTTAGCAAGTTTCTTGCTGCCATAGCAAATATCGGCAATTATATATGCTGACGAGCACATAATAAGTGCGATGTCGGTCCATGAATGCTATTATATGCAATGAAAGTACCTTTCAAATATATATAGCCATTCAAAATTTTAATGCAAAACTGAACTATTAAAAAAATGTAATGATACAATCAAAATTTTAAATTTCAAGTTCACGAGCGACAAAAGGCAAAAACAAATGCAACTAAATAAGTAAAACAATTCAATATAAATGTAAACTAATATTTTAGACGCTTTGCTATAACAGGAATGGATTTTACATACATGAGAAAAATGTTGTACAGTTTTATCAGCATGCATATATTGGTTAAAATCAGAGAATATTAAACATTATATATATATATATATATATATATATATATATATATATATATATATATATATATATATATATATATATATATATATATACTAGATAATTAAATAATTTATGCAAACATTAAATTAGCTGCCATTCTGAATCAAAACAGAGAATTATGTAATTAGTATAATAAACTTCATAAAATTGCTTAGTCAGAGTTTCTAAATTGCTTAGTCAGAAGAAATATGAAGCAAATCAGAGTAGGCGGTAAAATTAGTAGCAAAAAAGCAAACAGTAAAAAGTAATAGCAAATAAAAGCAGACGATATTAATTATTAGCAAATATAAGCATACGATATGAATTAGTAGCAAATAAAAGCAGACGATGTAAATTAGTAACAAATAAAAGCAGAAGTTATAAATTAGTAGCAAATATAAACAAGCGATCTAAATTAGTGGCATTATCTAAATGAAATTCCCTTTTTCAGATTTGTGGACGATGTTCTTATTGGAAATTTTGAAAGTAATTATCAATTTGACTTCAGCTTTTATCCCGCAAATTTGGAATTGATCGAAACAAAACAAGTGACGGAAGATATAATAGAGTTTTTAGATATAGGCATTTATTACGACAAAAAAGAAAGTATTTGTTTTAGAATAAAATGTATGATAAAAGAACGACCTTTGATGTCAACATAAACTATATCATCAACTGGAATACCAGCTTGAGCATAAGAGTACTACGTAACTTAATACTCAATCATCTTAAGACATTTTAAAGATTAAATACAACCAAGAAGGAACGCATTATATGTGAACGTAATTTGGTACGTGAAGCGACAAAACAACTTTATCCAATTCATTTCCTAAAGCATTATTATGAAAAATCATACAAAAAGTATGATAAGAACTTTTATGCAAAATTCTATGAGCTATTATAGTTAAATCACGATGTATGCAAGAAGCTTAACCGTAACACAAATCTTAACCGTAACATGTTATCTACGGTCTTGCATGTAATGAAAAGTCATTGTTGATATGGATGGTATAGGTTGTATTGATATCCACGCTGTCTTGCTATTCGTATTGTTCCATTTTACCGATCTGGGTTTTCATGTTCGGTTTTCAACGGTTTGGATTTTGCTTTTCCAATGTTGACAGTTGGAGGATTGCTTCAGACGAGTCTGATTCCGGGAACGTTTCCTGGGTTTAAAAGCATGCTTCAACCGGGAACAAGGAGTCGTAATCCCCCTTGGCCGTTCGACTTCCCTATAAGCATCCCCATTCTCCTTTTGTCATTCTTTCATTTTTTAATCATTTGATTCCATATTAGTGCTATATTGCATGTGCTGCAATGCGCCTTATGATAATCTGGACATTTTTCAGTTGTAAAATTTCTTGTAATAGCTATATTTAACTAAACATTTGTATGGTATATATATATATATATATATATATATATATATATATATATATATATATATATATATATACTAGATAATTAAATAATTTATGTAAACATTAAATTAACTGCCATTCTGAATCAGAACAGAGAATTATGTAAGTAGTATAACAAACTTCATAAAATTGCTTAGTCAGAGTTTCTAAATTGCTTAGTCAGAAGAAATATGAAGCAAATCAGAGTAAGCAGTAAAATTAGTAGCAAAAAAGCAAGCAGTAAAAAGTAATAGCAAATAAAAGCAGACGATATTAATTGTTAGCAAATATAAGCATACGATATAAATTAGTAGCAAATAAAAGCAGAAGGTATAAATTAGTGGCAAATATAAACAAGCGATCTAAATTAGTGGCAAATAAAAACAGTGAATATAAATTAGTAGCACATAAAAGCAGACGATATTTAATCTACTCCTAAAAAATTTATGCAAATATTTAAAAAAAAAACCATACTGAAAATCAGAACAGAAAGGTATGCAATTAACATAATTAACGTAATTACTTAAGTTTCTAAATAGCTTAGGCAAAATAAATATAATAGTATTAGCAAAAAATATATTTCATAAAGTACATACATGTGTTTGGCACGATCATTTTAAATCATTTCTACATCTGAAAGAAAAATATGAAATACATTAAAGATATGATAAATCTTTTATCAAGTTACATATTTATGTAATTTATCAACGCACTTAGTAGTGATAAATTTTGTACAGTAAAGCACTGCTTTTATGCTTCTATCATTTTAAACCATTTCTACATCTGAAAGAAAAAAAAATGAAATACTTTAAAGGTATGATAAATCTTTTATCAAGTTGCATTTTTATATTTATTTATCAACACACTGAGTAGTAATAAATTTTGTACAGTAAAGCAATGTTTTTATGCTTCTCAAGAAATCAGTATTAAAAAGCATATAACTTCAAAACATATATTTGTTGTAAATTACATCACGATCTGCCAGAAGGTGACGTCGCAGCACTCAAAGTTACAATTCACAGAACCCGCCTATATGAGGAGTGACCAAAATTGGGATCATGCTCCCATTGTACATATATTGACCGGCTGTACATATATTGACAGGCATTGTACATATATTGACCGGCATTGTACATATATTGACTGCTCGTCAACATAGCTGATACCTGCAATGACATCAAGAAAATTTGTAATGTGCCCCAATTCAAAATTTTAATTGCTTTCATATTTGAAGCCGATTAGGTGATAAGACTTAATTTGTTGATCCGCAAAATAGGTTCCGAAAATTGTGACACATAGCAAGATTTCTAGTTGTCATTTCAAGTCCCGACTATTCCATACTGATGAGCCATAAGAAGCTCAAAACCGATCCATGGATACTGTTATCTCAGGGCCGTAGTCAAGCAGATGCTGAAACCCCACAGGAGGTATACTCGTAGATATCTTAAATATATGATATCTAAGGGTATACTCACCTTCCCCCGCTCCCTGATAAAGTATTCAAGTTTTAGTAGTGATATGAAATTTCACCCAACATGTCATCCAAATAAATTTTAAATGAAAAATTGCTTTTGAGAATTTTTTATAAGTTACTTCGTTTTGCATACTACAGAAAAATATTTTTAATTTAGCTTAATGTGTGGGGATATTTATGATCATCAATTTATTTACATATTTAATTTAAATATAATTAAAAGTTTTAAATAATATTATTTAGAGTATTCTGTATTACTGCGAAATTCCTGCTATGCATTTTAGGGTCAAAATAAAGAGATAAGTAGTTAGAGTTAATATTATGGGTTAACTTGTATTAACTTTTACAAATTTCTTTTCAATTATTTGTCAGCTTCGCTACTAGTTAATGCTAACGTTAAAATCAATTGTGATTATTGTATATTAATACTTATGTATAATAGGTATATAGATTTCACAATCAACTATTAACTTACAGATAAAGCTATACAATAACCTATTTGTTAATAATTTATGAGTCATTCTGAAATTAAGTGGAAATTTGTGTCCCTAGCAATTTTTTCAAAACTTTATCTAAATAAGTAATCAAATATTCATTTAAATAATTGAGAAGTATCAAATTGTTTTATTTCAACTGAATTTTAAGATAATTATATTGTTTTAATGTTTAAAAATGTTTTAAAATGTGCTGGATTTCACCTTCATGGGATATCCCCACGATTGTTTTTGTATAATATTGTAGCTATTTCTTCTAAAATATTAGAAAAAAACACTAAATAAAGTAATCAAGGTTAATTATGATTTTTTTTTAAACAAAGGGTTGAAAAGCAATAAAAACTTTTTTCTTGTGAATTCGTAAAATTTAGTCCCTAGAATTATGGTCCCCTACATGGAAAATTCTTATAATTCCTCAAAAATATCCCAGAAGGCAGCAAAGTCAAGAACCTTTACAATGAAATGAAGCTACACTTAACCTTGTTGGCTAGCTATCTATTTTAAGAGGTAAACTGTCATTTCCTTGAGTTTTTACTCAGAGTACTTATAAAAATGGAGAGTACTCCATGACCACATTAATTATGCCAGTTTTCAAAGTAACAGATAATTATCTCTATAAATTACTCTGAATTGTGTATTTTTATGTTATCCAAGCAGAATGATAATGTTGTGTGCATAAGTTATGAATTTTTAAAGTTAAACCCCAAATATGTCACCTCCATGCCAATATTACGACATAGAGGTGACACTGATCTTCATTGATATAAAACATAAGTAGATATAAAATGCTTTCTTGACCTCTGTTCGAAGTTTCTACAACTTCATTGACTTAACATAAACACAAAAACATAAAATAAATAATAAATCTTTAACTATTTTTTTCACGAAATTTTGGTTATCAAATTTCTACTTAATTTCAGAATGACCCATATATAGTAATTTATATAATATTAAAATATATAATAGGCACTATTAGAGTTTACATGTTTATAGGCTTTGTAATATATAAACTTTGACTCAATCACTTGTATTATCTGCAAAGAAAGTGAAATCATTACTTTGAGAAACCCATTTTAGGTGGGTTCTGTGAGTATGGCGTGAATATAACTCTCCAAGCAGAATGTTCCCTTTCGAAAATTCATGCAACTCTAGGGCTGCTTGAACGTGGGAAAACAGGATGAATAAAACAATGTATGTAATAAAGAAAGACTAAGAGGTAATTATTAAAAAAACTAGCAACTACCCCTGTCTGGACGCTGTTATTAGCTTTTATAATAACTTTTTGGTATTTTTTCATTTTGCATTAAGGCGAATTATGACTAAACTTTTATCTAAAGTGGGTATGAATTATTGAAAAAACAGAGTTTGTATAGTCAATTAGACGCCATATACAAATTTTAGACGAGACACGATATACAATATTTCTATAGAAGTTGACGCCATATACAAATTTTTTGAATATTTGTATGTAGTACTGATATCAAGTCTAGCATTACGTCTTGTCACATATACGATCTGTAGCACATGAAGAAGGAGGTGAGTTCGGATTTATATTTTGATAACAACTCACACATTTTTGAGTGATAAAATCGCACATAAACAAGGACTTTATTCCCATTATGCTCTGCTCGACAATGTTGAAATCAAACTGATTTAAGTCGGACGACCTCTTCCATTTGAGCCATAGCCATCCTCCATTTGAGTTTTGTTTATAGAATAATTAAACAATCTGGACCAAACAAAACTCGAGTAATTTCATTTGGAATACGAACATGTGTTTTCAGTTTTTCTGCGTGAATAAGCTTTACCTATCAGACATATATAACGAGAAATTAATCCAGTCTTCCATGCTCCTTTCACCATTAGTGTCTCTTTATAAAATGTTGAAGAAAAAATACCCCAATCCCTCGTTCTCTTGCATCCAAGTATAGAGTCTGAAGTATAGGCGAAGTGTTTCAAACAAAAAGGTGTCAAAGGTGAGATGTCCTAAACGGATATATTTTAAAGTGGCACAAAATGAATACAGAACGTGACCTTACGCACAAACAATAAGCAACTAAATCGCAACATAAAATTCTGCTCAAATAAAATGTAGCTCTCTTGGTTTGTTCGCTGTAGATGAAAATCTAGGTATTTCTGAAACAAACATCCTCTTTCTAAATTTTATTTGCGCAGCATTTTTCGTTGTGATCTAATTATTTATGGCACAAGTTAGTCTACAAAAGTTACTTTTGTAAAGGTAAAATTCGAATTCAAATTTACTCAAACAGATCCCAGGAGAAGATCTGTATCTCTAGTAAATTGCATAAATGAATTGTCACTCAAAAGCTAAGGCATCTAAGATCTAATGAAACGAAACTTGTGTGATATGCATGTGTACCTTCAAAAAATAAAACTTGAGGTTTAAATTTCTACCCAGAAGCAAGATAATGTTTTCGGCAATTTGCCCAGCCATGTCCCACCCTCTGTGCGAAGAGATGCAGATGCGCTTTCTATTTTGGAATCTCCACCCCCGCAGGAGGCTCTTCACCTCTTGCCATCTTCAAACTTGCTCCGATTGCCTTGTTTTCCAAAATGTTTATTTAACTTCATAATAAACAGAGTAACACCGTTTTCTAAATATATGTCAGAACGACCGGGCACACTCTCAATCCGTTTGCACTCATCGCATTCTCCAGACGGATGTGCAATTGCATACGCAATAATGAGGGCCTGTGCAAATCGCCATGACACTTAGGAATCTAATCACGGCGCCAAGTATTTTCAATTCTCTACAATACATGCTAATGTTAGGGAAGTGATGAAATCGTGTCGAAAATCGGAACTCAAGTTTTCGACTGATCTACACGTTTCAGGCACTCTAGAACACGAAAACCCCATTTTTGCGTGACGTCTGTGTGTCTGTCTGTAGGTCTATGAATACATGTATCCACTCTATCTCAAAAATTATTTTAGGAAATTTTACAAAATTTGGTAGATAATTCACTTCTTCTGCGGCCCAGACCGTCCGACCTACCCGAAAGTGTAAGGTATCAGTTTGGACGGCCTGGAGGTGCCACTCAATTTAGACCCAGTGGGGGCGGCATCCACAGAGACAGTACCCTCTTTTCCCTACCACCAACATCTCGGAAGGACTTACGAACCCACATGTTTAACGTGATTGTACTCCGCGTGAACACTGCGGCAGTTTGGACAGAGGCGGGAATCGAACTCGGGTCATCCGAGTGCAATCCCCGCGCGCTAACCACTGGGCTATCGTGCCCCGACAGAGAGATAATTCACTCGTGGGTTACCCTAATGCTCATTAGATTTTAATACTATTCTGGAAAATATAATCTGACTGTTTTGCTAAGTGGTCCGTAAAAATCGCCAATATTTGAAATAAGACACTAAATATGCGAAAATGTATTAATTAAATGCTTGTTTTATACGTAATTGTTAACGACAAAATGAATAAAACCAGTCTCATTACTCTAGAAAGGACCATTCTCGAGATATTAAGAATTTTGGAATTTTGAGGACATGACAAGGTTTTCTACTATAATTAATAAACTATTCGATAAAATTTTTCAAAATTTGATAAGCAAAGCACTTGTAGACCCTAGTCTGATTAAATTGGGTACGGTTCGGAAAGGTAAAACTAGACTTTTGTTTTACGAAATTGCCCGTAAAACCGTTAACATATTGAATAAAAGTTTAATTATGATTAAACGTATTCATTAAATACTTGTTTTATAAGAAAATTTAACCTCGAAATTAATAAGAGTCACCCCATTACTCTAGGACAAAACGTTTCCAAGATATTGAAGTTTTTTTAGAATTTTGAGGAGATGCCGTCCCCGGTTTTCTGTCTCCTCCAATTATTTTATTAAGTTTCACCACTGTATTGTAGGAAACGTAAAAAGAAGACATATTTAAACTGCAAACGGGAAAATAATATCAAATAAGCATCCATGTCAATTTGAGCCATTAAAACCAATTTAATGGATTATAAGTTTCAGTCTGTAGGAAAAATCATTTAACGCCCACATCAAGCCTAAATATTTTAAAAGGTCAGAATACTTTTAACATGTGAAAAACGTGCGAAATGTGATCTAAGTATAAACAATAAGTATGAATCATAAGTATAAATCATATGTATAACCTAAGTATAAATCTAAACATCAATCCTTTTACAAATCAGCTTAAAATAAATTAATAAAATTTTCAGACCTACTGAAACTTAGTTCTTAGAAAAGTCCACAAGCAACTCTATGAGCATATTATTTCTATCTACAATAAAATGACCATTCCCGATGAAATAAAAGTGATTGCAGTGCTTCTGGCGGAGAATTTAAAAAGTTGGGATAACGAACTCAAGAACGAAACGAGGTAGACAAAAAAAAATTACAAAGTTGCAAAGCATTGTCTAACGAGTCAAACATTGACGAGTCCTGATTGGCATCTGGAACAAACGAAATGTGAAGTCAAAAGATGTCAATCAAGATGTCAAAAAGATGTATAATCAAAGCCTCTAACAAAGTGACACCTGCAATGCTTGCCAAAGTACACAGTAATATAATTTCTGGAATTCAAAAATGTATTGTGTCTAACTGATAGCATTTTAAACAGGCTCTACACTAGATTTAACTTCTCGTGTAATTGTTATTTATTGTATAATTCCTTAATAAAACAGTCCTTCACCAATAGCCACATTGTGTCAAATAAAAGTTTTCCTAACAATTTTATTGCCGATTCTCACTCATCACACATATGCTTACAATTGATAATGGTAAATGCCTATAGTAGACATAGGCTTATAATTGATACATACTAGAGATCCCGATTGGATATTAAAATACACGAGTGCACGTGTAATTAATTTATTCTCGTTTTAATTCGTGTAATTTTCAGTTCTCGTATATCTGTGTACTCATGATCATTTATCCGTGTAAATGCACGTATATACAACATGTATAACACGTATAAGTTCACATGTGCCATATGGCACAAAAACAAGAATCACCGAATTTCGGGGATGCAGGTTATACAAATAAATTAATAAATTTTAACATAATTTATCCTACGAAAAATTGGTAACAAACAAATCAAAAGAAATAATTTCGAATTAACTAGTAAATAACTTTATTCGATTAATTTTCTTTTTTATATAAGAAAACTAAGGTATTTACACTTAAAACTAAGCATTCTCTGGCAATAGACAACTCCATTTCAGCGTGATAATATTCCCAGGAGTTGAGAAATATCACTTTGAGCTAAACGATGTTGTCGATATCGCTAAGTGTTTCATTGCAAGCTCGCCAGTTGCTGCGTACATTGTCACCCGTCTTTTCCCCCAATTAAAAGTATCAATTCACAATTAAGTCACCTCAACTGCATAACTTTCGAACTGACCAGTTAAATCAGACATTTAAGACTTCATCATTATGTAGAAATTCCAAAGCACATTTGGTGATGAGCTTGCATAGTTCTGTGTTTAGTGTCAGAGGAGTAGTTGAAGTAAACATTTTACTTTTGAATTAATTGCCTCTCTTTCCATTGCCTCTATTGCATATCTTTATACGTTGGATCCAGAGACTAAGAAGTTTGTCTCAAAGTACAATATTGCTTGTATTCCGCGCAATGTCAAAACGATCTTTAAGTTCACACAATGTTTAAGTCTGCTTGATGTTACTCCGGACTTCATCATCATCATGTTGTAATTTTAAATATTTCTCAAGCACTTTTTAAGTAACGTTCTGACAAGATCATTACAGCTAGAGGGTGACTTTCTCAGCAAAAAGTGCTGCTGCAACCTGCAATGGTTTCAAATTATATTCAAGGGATTCTATCCTCGCCTACTATCCGCCGTCTATTATAAACTGGCCTAGAAACTGAAATGAATGGGAGTGAAACTTATCAACAGCAATATTTGACTTCTCATATAAATATACGTACATATTCATGATCAAATCTGTACACATAAATACCCGAGTACATAAATAGCACGGATATCTAAATCACTATATATAAATGCACAGATATTTGAATCAGTGTACACAGAGAATACAGTACATAATTTCACGTATATTAAGAACCAGTATGTTTATGTACTAATACACGTAACAAGAATCCACTGAGCACGTGTCTCTTTAGTCCACTTTCAAAACCGTTATGTCTAATATATACCATTAAAACTCACAGCACCATGTTTTGAAAAAAACCCACCAAAACTTAAATCTTCAGTTGTCATCACATTCTGTTGTCCCTTGAGCACTACACGAATTGTTGATGGCTGTCAGCAGGCGAGAGAAAAAACCTCGTTCAACCTCGTTTTTGCGAGTGATGGCAGACAATTGTTTGGCATTTTGTCAACTTGTATTTTTAACTCATGAAGGCAATGAGGCAAAAAATTGAGGTATTTAAACGATCTACTTTATAATGAAACAAGCAGTTATCACAGAGTTTTATATTCTCCAACAATCATTGGATAAAAATGAAAATCTATCTTCCCCTCCGTCACTCGCCCATTCTCAATATGTTATGTGGAACCAGGATCTCGGCAAGGATCAAATAGGCATTTTACAGTAATAGATATTATATAGCCAATAAGGAGCCAATTTGGTGGATTTACCCCTAATAACACATCTACCTACTCTTAACTATCATGCAAATTGCTCCAGACCAGAGATCCGCAAGCTTTTGCTATCAGAAAGCACTAGCACTATATGTTAAATCGTTGCAAGGAGCATTACCACTGTAGAAAACTCTTTCAAGAAGTAACTAATGAATTTTTTACACAAGTGTACAAGATTAAGCAGTAAAAATGTTTTGTGCAAAAGATAAGAAAAAAACTCAAACAACATAATTAAGTATATATAGATATTTAAGGGAAATGTAATGTTTGCTCCAAAGTGGCATCACCAGAACCGGAAGTGGAAATCCTTAGTAAATCTCTTAAACCCTTTCAGAATTTAATGCTGAATACATATCAGACCTAACTAAACCCTATATATAACCAACGCTGAGAAATAGATGTTTGAAGGCAAATTTTTGAACCTGAAGTGGGAAATAAACCAGAGGTGAAAAAATTCTTCGTGAACCACCCTACCTCGCCCATAATTTGATGCTGATTTATATCAGTTATCATCTAAGCTCTATCTATGACCAATTTTGAGAAATGTGTGTTTTAAGTAAAATGAAAATTTTAACCGAAACGGGAAGTGAAAATCTTTAGTAAATCCTCCAACTCCTACATAATGTGATGCTGAATCCATATCAATCCATATCAATCATTATCTTTGGTATCAGCTCTATCTTATGCATGCCCGTTAATATATACTCGAAATAAATACAAGGTAAGTCCTTAAGCCCCCCACCACCACCACCAATAACTTTGTAGAGAAAGATCCGTGAGTGTATACGTTAGATCTATCTATAGTAAAGTGACCATGCCCGATCAAATAGGAGCCATTGTAGCACCCATAGCGAAAAATTAAAAATGGAATATGAACTCGGCAATAAAACGAGATAGACGAAAAATCAAATTATAGAACTATGTAGCATTATCAAACGAGAGGAAATCGACACCAGGAACAAGCTAGACGCGTATAGGGAAGGCAATAAATACTTATCAAAAAGTTGCATCATCAAAGCCTCTAGCACAATACCGGTTGCAATGCTGGTCAAAGCACTCGTCTAGATAAAAAGTCCTTCACATCTTTGATAAAGTATGCCATCATACGTCTAATACAAGAAATCTAATGTAGGCAGCACATGACTTTTTCCGCAGACCCTAATTCATTTTCTCTTTCTTTCTTTCTTTCATCATAATTCATTTTCTCTTTCTTTCTTCATAATTCATTACACTGAGTTTAATAGCACAAAATAACACGGATAATGATTTACAATGACACTGAATTTGCAGTTTCATTTCAATTTTCGTTTTCATTTGGCGACTGGGCGTATTTTCAAAGGCAACCTGGCAAAAATACGAAAAAACTAAAATATCCCAAAAACGGTGAGTCCTAGAATTATGGGGTTGGATTTAATCTTTTTTCATCGTCAAAAATTACTTATAAAACAAATATTTAATTGGTATATTTGAGCATAAGTAATATTTTATTTTAAATTTTGGCAATTTTGGCGGGCTATTACGCAAAAAGGCAGGTTATTTCCTTTCGAATTATACCAAAATCTAATCAGCACCAGAGTGTCTCACAGGTGATTTATCTACAAAATTTTGTGAAATTTGGTCAATTACTATTTCAGTAGAGGGGATACATTCTTTTTTGCGAGCCACTTCGCAAAAAAAGGGCAGATTCTTTTCTTTTCGAATCCTGCCATAACCTAGCACCAGGGTAAACCACAAGTGACTTATTTACCAAATTTTGTGACATTTGGTTAATTAGTTTTTCAGCTAGAGTGGATGCATATATTGAACATACAGACCCACAGACAGACGAGCACACAGACGTCGCGCTAAAAGTGTTTTTTTTTTTTGGGGGGGGGGGGGTTCTGGAGTACTCAAGACGTGTAGATCCGTCGAAAATTCGGGTTGCGGTTTTCGGCACGATCCAATATTTTACAAAATATTGTAGGGCAAAATTTACAAAAATTCGTCAAGGAGAATAAAAGGATAAATGGATATGAAAAATGAAAAAAATTTCTTCCGGTTGGCAGCCTCGAACATAAAACGAATTTCTATAACATGTATACAAACTTCCTAACAAAGTCCTTAAGCACCCCAATAACTTTGTAAGGAAAAATGGTAAATCCATGTATAGTAAAAAGGTCATGCCCGATTGAATAAAAGTTATTGCAGTGCCATTAGAAGATAATTTTAAACGCTAGGATAATGTAGTCGTCAACAAAGCAAGATAAACGAAGAGCCAATTATAAAGCACCGTCAAGTTATAGAGCACCGTCTAATAAGTATGTCAATAAAACTGGTACAGAAAGCATTTGTTTGACACAATAGGGTTTGGGGTGAATGGCTATCATACTCAAGAATGCTAAAATAAACCACTCCTTACATGCACAAGAATCTAGCGTAAAACATGTTTAAAATGACCTCCGTTAGCGACATTGCACGTTTGAATTATAAAAAATTTGATGCGGGGAGCACATCACTTTCCCTACATAATGTACATTTTCCCTACATTCGATGCAGGGAGCATATCACTTTCCCTACATAAGTACTGTACTTCTTTCAATGCGCAATAATGATGAACAATGTTCTTAAAGTATACTGATATTGGGACTTTTCTGGATGGCGACATGTAAAATAATTTTGAAGTAACCAATAACTTATATTACGCGCAAATACAACGCAATTAAACATATTGCTAACATATACTAGCAGTATATTCCATTATAATAAAATTAGTTAAATTTAATTCGTCATTTGAAATGACTTCGTCAATTTGGCGAATTTTTTGTCAATTTGGCCCCACATTAAAGAAGTCGCCAAGTTAACGATATTTCACGAAATAAGTCACCAATGTCACCAAATTTTTCGCAAAGTGTTACATATTTGATAATACTTAAGACTGTTCATTTTTAAGTTTTACTTTCCTTATATACATAGTATAATGTATACGGAAAATATTGTGCCGGGCTCAAAAATTCGAATTCGAATTTTCGACGGGAGAGCGCGTTTCAAGCATTCCTGAACACGAATCAGACGTTTCTGAGGTGGTGTCTGTGTATGTGTCAGTGAGTCTATGGAAACGATATCTCACGAACGAATGAAGTGATTCGTACAAAATTTGGTACAAAAATCACAATCTGTAAATACTGGAAGCCTATTGTTTTTATGCGCAATCGAATATTCAAAACCCACATAAATTTTGAAACAAAATTTTGAAAAAATCATCAGAAAATTAAAACACTCAATAAAGTTACATAAATATTGATTTCTTATGTATCTTTTCACTGGAAAACGATTGACACAAACTTTAGAACGCTAGCATGAACAGTTCTCAAGATATTGTACATTTTTCAAATAAATTTATCAAAAATCACGTAAAATTCATAAAAATTATTAACTATTGTATAATCTGTTCACATTTTATATGTAATATTATGTGATAAATTTATTATCATCATTCTCGTAGATCTAGCTCGTTCCATTCATGAGAAAAGACACTGGGTAATTGCATTCTAATTTGACGCCTTTAGTCATTTATCTACAATAAGAATAACCAATTTCTGCATCCACAATGCTTGGCGAAACTTTGGCGACGAATTTTGTGGAATATCGCCAACTTGGCGAGATTTTTAAATGTTGTCAAAGTGACGAAAATATCGCCAAATTGATAAACATGTCACCACATTAATAAAATAACACTAAATCAATAAAAATGAAGTAGATGAAAATTCATTATCTTGGAAAGAATATAAGAATATACTATAAGAGAAGATACTTTGGGTAATTGTTTTGTATTTGGACGCCATTAGTCGTTTATCTACTATAAGAATAACCTATTTCTCCGACCATAATGCTTGACGAAATTTTAACAACGAATTTGGCGGCATATCGCCAACTTGGCGTCTTTTTTTTTAAATGTTGCCAAATTGAAAAAAATGTTATTAAATTGATAAAAATGTTGCCAAATTGCTAAAAATGTTATCAAATTGATAAAAGTGGCGCCAAATGGGATGCAATGTTTTGTAAATTTTTAATTCTGCCATATGATGGAATACCTTTTATTATATAAGAATTGCACCTCTAAATATCGTCAACTTTGAGATATTTATCCCCCCATTGACGAAAATAGCGTCAAAATTGCAAAAATGACGCCAAATTAATGAAACTGACGCCTAATTGATGAATTTATTAAAATATTTAAATATATGGACAATATTGCTTATTGAGGATGATATCAATATTGATAATTGCTAATTTACAGTTGCGTAAAATATAAGTTAATTAGGTACGAAATAGTTTTACATGTTATCATCTGGGAAAGCGCCAAATGTACAATTTAACGTTACAAACACTGTGCCGTGGATTTTTTCATCCCTTTTTCACCGTTAAAGAAGTAAATTCATTGCATTATATAAGGAAAGTCATGTGCCGCCCACATCAGTTTTTTTAGATACATTTATTTGTAAAAATTGCAATATCTCTAGAACAGTATAAGACAGTGTGCTAAAGTTTCTGTCATTCGTTTTAGAATAATAAAGTTACGCACTTAAGGATTATTTATTTAACATTATTGAATATTCTGATTTTGTTATGATTTTTCGAAAACTGATTCGAAAAATGAGTGAGGAGGGTCTTCCGGAGGTTTGATAGCATTTAAAATCAATAGGGCTCCAGTATTTATGGATCGTAATAATCGTACAAAAATTTCATTCGAAAAGTGTCGTTCGTGAGATATCACAGCCACGCAGACAGACATTACCTTAAAATGGTTCGATTCGAGTTCAAAAATGTTTGAAACATGTTCCGACGAAAACTCGAATTTGAATTTTTGACTCCAACACAATACTTTCCCTATGCATTATACTAGGGAAAGTATAAAGGGAGACCAACGACAACATAAGAAGCTAACCTGGAGGATAAAATGTCATCAACAGGATAACCTGGGGTATAAACAGCAGGTCAATCATATTCTCGAGTTGCATGTCAATCTGAAATTAGAGCGAGGAGAAGGCAAATCCACTTTGACGATAGGAGCTAGCAATCACAAACTAATATACAGGGTGTTCGTAAACTGTTTTGACAAAATAAGTGGCGTGATAGTACCCATCAAGACGAGCAGTATTTACTATAAAACCTAAAGTCGCATTCCACTCTGAGTGTCAGAAAAAAGTAACTTCGAAACACTTCCAACAAGCACAAGTCGCCACTTCGGACGACATAGCTGTCGTGCCGGAGAAGTAGCACATCTCCAGAACAACACCGTCAAGCATGTACTGTATGCAAATTTCCAGTGACAAGAAACAGCAGCGACAGTTGCAGTTGATTGGCTGATCAAGGTTCAGTAGACAGCCAGTAAAAGCAAACGTTGAACTTTAAAAGTGGCACATTCTTAATGCTTCAGATTAATACCGGGACAACAACGCCCGAAACGATTTTGGGAAGGCCATGGCGGATTACACGTCCGAGGAATTGGCAGATATGCATCTAATGTACGGCCAAGTAAATGGGAACGGACACGAAGCACAAAGATTGTACCAGGAACGATTTTCGATGTGTCGTATGCCAAGCCATCCTTCCTTCGCCAGTGTTGATAGACGACTTCACTGGACCTCAACCCAGTGGGCTTCTTTTTCTGGGGGCACATAAAATCATCGGTGTACGAGACGCCTGTGGACTCCGCAGAAAATCTCGTCGCGGGAATCGTTGTTGCAGCGGACAGTATAAACCACCAAATGTCTTCGACAGAGAGCGCCAGTCGTTCATTGTCTGGTGTGAATTGTGCAACGGCACCCTTGGCCATCACTTTAAGCATCTACTTTGTGTCTTTCTCTGGTGTAAATAAATGGGATTGTGCAACTTATGATTACGTTAATTCTCCTTATTTTCACTATTGAAAATTCAACTTTAAATTTATTATCAACTTTAAAATTCTGACACCCAGGGTGAAATGCTACCCTAGGTTCAATAGTAAATCTTGATGGATACTATCACCCCTCTTACTATTTTGTCAAAACAGTTTACGAACACCCTGTATAGTATTTCGTGTTTGCAAAAATCGTCCCAGTAACTCAATTGAAAGGGCGTCGGCTAAGCCAGCAATTTCTTTTAAATATTTAAAGAGCGTGGTAGACACAGACAGACAATTTATAGTTATAAGTAGTTCGGAGTTGCAATGGTTTGGGCTCTACTTTTATTTTAGAAAATGAGGTCTAAGTTGATCAAGACCTACTGTCATATAGGCATGTTTAAAGGGGGATCAGAAAGGTGTCAAATTACCCCTCTCCCTCCGTCTCCCTGGAAAAATGTAACATTACTTGGGAGCCGTTCCCAACAGAGTATTTTGATAACATTACAATCCATTTTTTAGGAGTTTCGGAACATAGTGGTTCCCTTGCTTTGATATCCTTGAAAATCATTAGGCCTCTGACAGTCATCGGTTTATATATTAGATTTAAGTGATCATAAATATTAGATTAATTACAAAATTATTTGATAAAGTATCTATTAATTAATTAAATATAGTTAAATAATTATTTATATTAAAATTAATCAATAAAATATTTTAAATATTAGATTATTTAAATATAATATTTAATTTACATATTTGATTTAAATAATCATGCAAAAATTTATTCAATTTTAACAATTTGAACTAAGACAGACGTGCCGACATTGAAAAAAATGGTTGATTCTTATTCAGGGAGGCTCAAAACGTGTAGATCCATCAATATCTCACAGTTGTATTTTTGATCTCACCACAGTACTTTTCCTTTAAAAATTATTTTATAAGAAAACTAGTAGATAGACCTGACGTTGCTCGTGAATAAAATATGTGCACACTTCATTAGTATTCTTTATTATATTATTCTTGAAAAAATTCTATTAAAATATTTACATAATTCCTCTGAAAACAAATAAAAGCATTTCTGCTCTCGCTGTACATAATTTCCTGCACAGGCAGATTGAGGAATAATGCACCCTGGTCTATTTTGTAAACAAATCGACAAAAAATATGATGTTGGATCAAAATACGTCAAAATAAAAGCACTCAAATGGTAGAAGATATAACCGTACTATGTGTATCCTGTTTAAACAATCAGTTAAACACAATAGAAAAAAGTCTGATGTGGGCAGCACATGAGTTTCTTTATGTAATAGAATGAATTAACTTCAATCACAGTGAAAAAATGATGTATATGATCTACGGCACAGTGATATTAACGTTGATTTGTGCATTTGATGCTTTTACGGATGACAACATATAAAACTATTTGGAAATACCCAATTAACTTATATTTCACGCAACTCTAAATTGGCAATTAACAATATTGATAGCATAAGTAATATAGTCCATATATTAAATTATTTAAATAATTAATTCACCGATTTAATGCCTATCGATTTAATGCTATTTTTGCACTGTTGACGAAATTTTCGTCAATCTGGGGCGAAATATTGCCAAGTTAGTTATATTTTACTAGCATTTTCACAAAGTTCGCCAAATGTATCGACAGTACGGACAAATGTACAGACAAACGGAGAGTAAAGCATTTCTTATATAATAGACGGTATTCCTGTTGTATGACAGAATTTAAAATTTGCAAAACATTTCCTCCCATTACGGCCATTTTTATGAATTTGGCGATCTTCTTATCACTTTTGCAACATTTCCGTCAATTTGACAACATTTTTAAAAGTCGCCAAGTTTGCGACATCCCACTAAATTCGTCGCTAAAATTTTCGCCAAGCTTTACGGACAAGCTTTCGCCAAGCTTACGGACGTATGGACGAAGAAATGGGTTATTCTTATAGTAAATTCCCTACATGAGAAGTAGATTCCCCACATTCTTTCCAAGATATTGGAAATTGGTGGAGATTTATTCATCAAGTAGTCGTCATTTTCATTAATTTAGCGTCATTTACATCAATTTAGCAACATTAAAAAAGTTGCTAAATTGGCGATATTCTGCCAAATTAATCACCAAAATTCGCCAAACGTTACAGACGGAGAAATAGGTTATTTTTACAATAGATAAATGACTGACTATTGGCGAATTGTTAGACATCAAGATGCAAAACTATTACCCAAAGTATCTTATATCTGGAATGGAACGAACTAGATCCACAATAATGATGTTACCAAATTTATCTCATAATATTACTTATGAAAAGTTAACATATTTCACTATAATTAATGCTATTTTTTTATTTTGTGTGATTTTTCCGATAAATTTATCTGGAAAATGTGCAATATCTCAAGAACTGTTCAGGTTAGCTTTCTAAAGTTTGTGTTAATCGTTTTCTAATGAAAAATTACATAAGAAATTATTATTTTCTTAACTTTATTAAACGTTTGAATTTTTGATGATTTTTTTCAAAAGTTTATTCGAAAATTTGGAGGTGTTTTGAACAATTGATTGCGTTTAAAAACAATAGGCTTCCAGCATTCACAGATTGTAATTTTTGTACCAAATTTCGGTCGAATTGCTTTTTTCGTTCGTGAGATATCATCTCCACAGACTCAAGGAAATACACACTCACACACACAGAAAGAGCGACATCACCTCAAAAACGTTCGATTCGTGTTCAGGGATACTTGAAACGTTCTCTCTGGTTGAAAAGTCGAGTTCGAATTTTCGACCCCATCACAAAACTTTCCTTATATATTATATTATGTATATAAGGAAAGTAATATATCAATTTGAAAAATCGTTGCCAAAATAAAACAGATAACTTGAAATTGGAAATATCAATCATCCCCGTAATCTCATATCCCGAGGCCATAATAAAACCCCGTTAAAATTATATAGAGTGTTGTTGTTGAAACCCAGACCGTCCGACCTACCAGAAAGGTGTAAGGTAACTGTTTGGACGGACGGGAAGTGCCACCCAATTTAGACCGGCGCCCAGTGGGGAACGCATCCACAGGGACCGTACCCTCCTTCCTCTACCACCAACCTCTCGGAACTTACGGACCCACATGTTTAACGTGATCGTACTCCGCATGAACACAGTGGCAATTTTGGCAGTGGCTGGAATCGAACCCGGGCCTACCGAGTGCAACTCCAGCGCGCTAACAACAGGGAAATAACAGCGCGCTAACTACCGCGCCCTATTATATAGAGTGTTGTTGTTGTTGTTGAGACCCAGACCGTCCGACCTACCAGAAAGGTGTAAGGTAACTGTTTGGACGGCCGGGAAGTGCCACCCAATTTAGACCGGAATCCAGTGGGGGAGGCATCCACAGGGACCGTACCCTCCTTCCCCTACCACCAACCTCTCGGAAGGACTTACGGACCCACATGTTTAACGTGATCGTACTCCGCATGAACACGGCGGCATTTTGTGGCAGCGTGCAAATCTAGCGCGCAAACCACGGGGATACCGCACCCGAGATGTGCCAACAGCACGCAGTGTTCCGAGGTGGTCACCCACCAAGTACTAACCGCGCCCGATGCTGCTTGACTTCGGTGATCTAACGAGAACCAGTGTTTTCAGCACGGTACAGCCGTTGGCCCTTATTATATAGAGTGTTGCGGAACTTTACTTTCTTATACCAAAATCCATTTTTAAACAGCTTGAGATTTTTTTATTTCCCCCTCCTCCCTCAAATTTTGAAACGGTACCGAATAATATGCTATAATTGTGATCATTTGGAATAACAACTTTTCCTTATATGGTTAGACCGACAGACAAACCTACCGATACAGCATTACAATACTATCTCCTAACAAAACGCAATTAATTTCATTGATTTAGAGTCATGTTTATCAATTTGGTGATATTTTGATCGATTTGGCGATATTTTTGTCAATTTGCAACATTAAGAAAACTTGCCAATTTGGTAATATCCCGCCAAATTAGTCGCCAAATTTTTTTCGCCTAATTTGGCGAAAAAAAGCGCCAAGCATTATGGACGGACGGATGGAGAAATGGGTTATAAGATATTAAATTAATAATTCCCACAAAGCAGCAGGGATTATAAAGGAAATTGAACTTCATTTTGCAAAATATTGAATTTTTATCAATTTAGTGTTATCCATTTGGAGACATTTTCATTTATTTGGCGATATTTTGTTCCACGGGGCAACATTTAAAAAAGTCTCCAAATTTGTCGCCAAGTGAGATGGGTGGATTGACAGACAAACACTACCGAAACATCATTAGTGTCTCCTAACAAAACACATTTAATTTAATTGATTTAGCTTCATTTTTATCAATTTGCAATTATCAATTAACAGTTTATTATTATTAATATTTATTTTTATTTTAAGTAATTCTCATTACGCCGGGTATATCTACTGGTTAAAACTAAGTAAAACTAAATCAAAGAATAATTTCTTGACTGTGCGAACTTTCATTGAAATGTAATAGTTATTTTTTTTTTTTTTTTTTTTTTTTTTTTTTTTTGTTATATTTTGGCAACATCTCAGACAGGTGCCACTAACATAATTGCATGCAGCTCAAAATGAAGCCAACTGCTTTTATTAGATTTTCTTCCTGCTTAGCTGTTTCTGCATTGTTTTCAGGAATAGAAAATCCCATAAAGATATAAATATCAATCAGCAAAGATTTGAGTGTTTCTTTTAAAAATATTCAATGCAGTTACTTTTATTATTGTTGCAGATGTGAAAATGAAATTACTTAGCGATACTCATAACAAATTTTATTGCATGACTGCAAATCATATAAATACAGAGAAGAACATAAGCCCCCGAAGTTGAAGAGAGATTGTTCGATAACAATGTATTTTAACGCTCTCTAAGCTAGAAGAAAATATAGCGATAGTGATTGTGACTTTTAATACTTTTTACAATCTCATACTTAAAAAATATTGTTTTCACTAAAATTTTCGATTTCGAGATTTTGATACCAATATTTGTTTTAAACCTCCCAACACGTTATGACAGCCTAAATACGTTTTGACTATATTTTGAGGATATCCGTCTGTTTGACATCTATGATCGATTACTTGTGTATACCATAGCAGCCAGAAATATTAATGGATTTTAATGAAACTTTATAATCGACATTGTTATCAAAAAATCTAGAACTGGATAGAATTTTTTTATTCGAGAGAAAACTTCGAAATTTATTCAAAACTTCATATTTTTTTAACTTGACAGCATAGGACAAAAGTTGACATAATCATGAATAAAAGGATTTATTTATAGCTCAATGATCACGAAACTTAATAGTTTCAATAGTTGTGAAAAATAACCGCGATATAAAATTTTTTGTTCGTGACGTCATTGCCCCCCCCCCCCACACACACACACACACACCTTGGATTACAACTATAGCGTGTTACCTTACACCTTTAAAGTGAAGGGTAACACACTATAGTTGTAATCATTTTGACTCACGATAGAGATTTTCAAAACAATGAATTTACTATTCATTTTCCAATTTGGAAGCAATTATATTTGCCAGCAATCATTCTCCAGAATAAAAAAAAAATGCTCAAGATTAATTGATGACCACTTGGATTTTTTTTACATTTATGTTTCAAATTGGACATTAAAAATAGTAAAGATGATTCAAACTTCAAGAAAGTAAGCACATTTTCCTAATTAATTACTTTTCAGTGTTTTGTGCCATCGATTTCAATACAAGTCTTTTGTGTTCCATTTTTTCCATGAAAGAATTCTTACTTTTATGACGTGTATATAGTTGTGTATATATATACACAAAGGGATATATATATATAGAGAGAGAGAGTGAGATATAATTATATATACATATATCGATATATATATATATATATATATATATATATATATATATATATATATATATATATATAATAATAGTTTGTTTGAAAGTCCAATGATAGAATAGAGAGACGTAGCAACTCAAAAAACCCTAACTTTAAAATATGCCTACATAATAAAAAGAAGTATTACATAGAGAATCATCAATCAAATAGGGAAAAAATGCAAATTTCTAGTCATCAAGCTGAAGATAATCAACAAATATCAATGGAATGGAATAGATAATTGAAAAGCAAATAAAATCCAAGCATTAAAGCTATACGCGTGGATAAGCACTTGGCCTAAATACATTAATTGTTCATTTTGAAAAACTCTTCTTCAAGTCAAAGTATTTAATCAAAATGAACACAAAATGTGTGTTTCTGATATTAGAGATAGATTATATCTATAAACTCTAATAACTTGGACAACACACATAAAGATGGAAAAATTATAAAGGATAAAAGAATACCTGGAAAAAAAACAATCCATATGTCGTAACCAATGGAACCTAGAATGAGGAGACCAGTGTTGTCAATCGCAAAGGATAAAAGTAGAGATCTACTGTTACGAATTGTAAGAAATAAATAACAGTAATGCGAATAGGCAATAAATGGTGATATTCTACAGTAAGAGCTACATAATAATAGGGCGTATAATATAATCGAAAACAGTGAGTCTAATGCTTAAGGGGATGTAAATACAATGTAATGTTAATACAAGAGAATGCTGATATCTGGCTGTTATATGAAGAGATTTCATGAATATTCAGCTAATCCAAACTTTTTAACTATACCATTTACAAAATATGCTGGATATTTATATAATGTGCTTGTAATTGTTAGAATATTTATATGCATTGCATGAAATTTTTTATCTGATAATCTATAAATTGTAAAAAGTTGATTAAGTACAATATTTCTAAACAATTGAATCGAGTTGCAGGAATTAAATGGTAACATTTTATTAACGTTAAAATTAAAATAGTCTTTTTTATCATATAAATTAGTAACTATTCCATTAGTAGGTTCAATAATTAGATTTAAATCCAAAAAATTAATGTTATTACTAATAGTGGCTTCATTAGGAATTAATTCCAAATTATCTGGATAGAAACCTATACAGAGTGCCCCAAAAAGATTGAAACACGCTTTAATTCTTTACCTGTTGGAGATAAGTGGGCAGAAATTTTTTATTTCTAATGCAAAAAGATTAAGAAACTCATATCGAAGATTCTGCTCAGATCATACAAATGAAACGCACTTCATAAAAGCTTTTCGACCAAATCACGTACTTTTCTAACTTCATATTTGCTGCACAGACGCTGGATTGTATATTTTCAAATAGTGGCATCATCAGGAAAAAGATAATTTGAGGGTCATAACTCCTCTCAGCATTAAACGTAAAAAAAACAAAAAAGATCAATCATGCTTAAAGCATTGATTATGAAACACTTTCCAATTTCAATGCAATTTTATTTAAACAAGTCTAAAATGCAATACATTCCTCGGTAATATTTTGAAACTTATCAAAATACTGCATTAATTTATTATATTTGAAAACTTAAACCTTCATCGAAAAAAATGAACTTCATTCAAATGACGGCATTGAAATATAAATTGCCTGGTTTAAACATCTCTAAAATGTTATACATTCCTCGGTAATAGTTTTAGAATTATCATAATACTACGATAATTTATTATATTTGAAAACGTCATCGAAAACAACTGAAATGAATTCAAATGACGTCATAGAAAAAATAACACGCCTGGATCTCTCTATAAAAACAGGATTTCATTCATAACTTTCTCCCATTCATTTCATTCATCACAATACTATAATAATTTATTTTATTTAAACATTTTATTTAAGACCATGGAGCTACAAATAATTAAACTCTATGCTTAAAACTTCATCGAAAAAAATCGTCCTTCTCTTTATAAAATCAATTAATATTTCATTCATATCAGCCATGCAGACTCCATGGACTAAATTATTTTGTGTTAAAAAAATACAGGAATTCTAATACAACTCATTCTACATATTTTGCTGTTTACATTTTACATAGGTGAAAAATAGGCTTAGTTGTAGAAATAATCAAATTTGGATGAGCATTTAAACTCAAATATATTGTCATTGCGTTGTTTCAGTATGTAGATGCACAGAATTTAAGCAAAAATAAAGTAGTTTTAGGACGGATACAACACTCAATATGAATTAAAAAGAACTTAAAAAAATCACGATTTTGAAACAAGATGGATGCCATATATCATTTTGAAGTGGGTCATGTGATCGTTTCATATCATGGTCACGTGATCGTTTCATATAAGAGGTGTAATTATTGTTTTAATTTTTAATTAAAAAACTACTAAATATTTTCGCTGAATTTTTTTTTATATATTTTATGGAGCAATTTGAATATTACCTAAAATTTTCGAAGCAATTTGTGAATTTTAAATCCGCTTAAAAAATGTTTGAAAAATTAGTTCCCATAGGGCTCAATGTATTTCATTTTTTCAACCCGGGTTCAATCCGAAACTAATTGGGTGATATTATTCATTGATATTCCCATAGGTCCTACAGACCGTCTGAACAACATACTAAAATTTCATTTTGATTAAGTCATTTTTACGGCAGTTATCGTGCTAACGGACAAACAGACAGACAGACAGACAGACAGAATGAACAAAGTCATAAACACTTTTCAACTTTGTTGTAAAGTGTTAAAAATGATATTTTGAGAAACGGAAATCAAAATATTTGTCCCCCCCCCCAAAGAAAAATATCTAATGCTACTGCATTCAAAAGATTGTTCTTGAAGTACCTGCCAGTCGTTGAAGTTGCCTTTTCTTTTTCGAGTTCTTTCCTGGAGCACTCAAATATACCTTGATTCAAAGAATGCTCGTGTGGTAGCCGTTTGAATTTACAGCAGCTCCCAAAGAGGATTTCGCTCGGAAGAGCATTATGTGAGCTGAGCCAGCCGAACGACGTAGGGCCTGCATTTCATTTTTTTTAATTGACTACTACAAAAATGGTTACTATATTTAGCTAGTCTATCAAGAAAAGTGGTACATCACAATCACTATCTCCATACTATCACCATACTTTTCAGATTTTAATTCTTGAAAAGTAAACAAAATCTTTCTCAAATTTAATCCATTGAAAGTAAACAAAAGCATTCTAAAATTTAATTTATCGAAAATCAGATAAACTATGTTGCTAAAATTAAAATAAGAACGAGAAATATGTTGAATTATTAAATTTATATATTTTAACCTATTGCCTTCATTTTGCATTTTGTTATTGTTTAGCTTCTATTCCGTTACTTTCTGTAACCGCCATGTAGTTTCCGATCGAAAAACAGAAATCGTGCCAAAATGTTAGCAATTTTTAAAGTGCGGCCAAAAGGAAGGTTCGTTAACTGCATAAGTACCGTTTTCCTCTAATTCCATTATAAGATTGTCCGCCCAAAAATTCTTTATATCTTTTAATTACAATCAATTTGTGTTACATCATTGCGTTAAATATTCAGAGGTAAGGGCATTTCTTATATGTTATAATCCATTAATGTTTAGGGTTAGTATTATATATTTTAATGTGATTTATATTCTATTCTACCCGCTGTTGCTCGGGATTTAAAGCAGGGATTAAATGAATTCATTCATTGAATTTTGTCAAAAAGGGTAATCACCAGCTGAGCAGACGAGCTGTTTCGCGCCTGGACTTAATAAGCCCGAAATAAACTCCTTAGTTGGTTGCGCGGTCGCATAATACACCTTGAACGCTATGCTGGGCCCTAATACAACTACATATTATGCCCGAAATTAGCCTTTTGACCTCTGCGCGAGCATAATATACCCTAAATAAGCACCTTTGATACGCTCCACTTCACGACCCAACACGCACAACTCACCCGTAGATTTAGAGTGTTATGGAAACGTATTAAACTTCGAAATAATTATATTTTGAGAAATGGAAAATAAAAAAATTGATTTACCCTAGCCAGCACCCTAGAAAACCACAAGGTCCTGTTATCATCCAAAGGTTTAGAGAGATGATAATTTAAAGTGGGGAATCAAAAATATAATGCATTTACAAATTGGGGAATTAAGTTTACATCGGTGAAAATAACTCATGGGGGGTCCATGTCTCTCTCTCTCTCTCTCTCTATATATATATATATATATATATATATATATATATATATATATATATATATGTGTGTGTGTGTGTGTGTGTGTGTGTGTGTGTGTGTTAGTTAGTGATAACTACATTATTCTAAATAACAGTAAAGAATTAAAAAATAAATTAAAAACACTTGGTAAAATAATAGGATTTCAAACTTTTGATTTTAAAGATCTATTTAATAATATTAGGATCACTGATCTATATGATGTCATTTTAGCTTTATATAATGCTTATATTACTAATCATTCTCATCTTACTAAATTTACCAATTTTCCTAAGCTTCTCCATTTTGTTCTTTTCAATAATTATATCTTTCAAGGTAATAAATTATGCTTACAAGTCTCAGGAGTTCCAAAAGGTGGCTGTAGTAGCAGTATATTAGCTAATTTATACCTATATAAATATGAAAAATTCTTTACTTCAACAGATTATAAAATTTACAGATATGTAGATGATCTGATTTGTCTTGTATTTACTGATAACTATGTCATAGATATAAATTTTTATCCGGATAATTTGGAATTAATACCTAATGAAACTACTATTAGTAATAATATTTATTATTTGGATTTAAATCTAATTATAGAACCTGCTCATGGGATAGTTACTAATTTATATGATAAAAAAGATTTTTTTAAATTTAATATTAATAAATTATTACCTTTTAATTCCTGCAACTCGATTCAATTGTTTAGAAATATTATACTTAATCAACTTTTTAGAATTTATAGATTATCAGATAAAAAATTTCATGCCTTGCACATTAATAATCTCAAAATTACCAGTAAAATGTATAAATATCCTGCATATTTAGTAAATGGTATAGTTAATAAGTTTCGATTAGCCTAAAATTCTCATAATCTCTCCTTAGTATCTTATTTTAGTCGTACTTCTTCATTCTCTTGAAATTATATTTTCATCTTTTTATCTTGAAGCTTTAACTGTTGAAAATCTCATTTTATTGCTTTTACGCAGTACAGTTTTTATTACTCTCTTTGGCAACAGCAAATCACATCTTTTCATTTCTGCATATGGCAACATTGGTCCAGTCATATTTTGCTCGTCATGGTTGTACTAATGAAGTGTATTTTAAGGTATTTATGTTTCCTTTATTTTTTCAATCCATATGCTTGTCGTCCATATAACACAAGTTTATAGATAAAATCCATCTTGTGTTTCAGAAACAAGCATTTTTGTGTTCATTTCGAAGGGATATATGGACTTGAGAATTTTTTCGAAATGAACTTATCTTAAGCCTAAAGCTCTTCCATGTGCAAGCTTTTTTGCTTGATTTTTTTGTTTTCCTATTTTCATTCCTCATCTTTGAAATTTGTTGATTGTCTTTGTCTTTATGACCTGCATTACGCTTTATAATTTCCTCTTTATGTTTTAATTTCTTTTATTTTTTGTATTTTGTAGAAAATTTTGGAATAGTGTATTATGAGTTACTACTTGCATTCTAACATTGGATTTACTAATTTATATATATATATATATATAAAGTTGTAACTCATTCAACCCTAACTTAAAAAATACCAACAACTTGAAAAGAAGGATAAAATAGAGAATTATCAATCTAAAGGAGAATAAAATGCATATATCTAGTCATTAAACTAAATATATTCAACAAATATCAATGATGAAAATTCGAATAAATAAATAAATAAATAATATATATATATATATATACATATATATGTGTGTGTGTGTGTGTGTGTGTATATATATATATGTATATATTGATGTGTGTCTGCGTGTGTGTTATTTGACTGTCACCGTCATTTGCCTGTGATTGCTTTCATTTTCACAACTAAAGGGTGGTCATAATGTTTTAGTGTATCAGAGTATACATGCAGCATAATACATGTGACACAAACATGGTCTAAGTACTTTTATAGGAACGTTGAACTCTTTTAACTGACTAGAACTCATAAAAGTCCATTATCAGTTTGAGTTTCACACATTGAACGAACAAGGACAAATCTATTCTAAAATGAAGTTGCAAAATTCTAAATTGAAATGGAAAAAAAGTGGGAGTACAGACGCCGTTTATCCAATGTCAGCTTTAAAAAGGCAGAAGAAATATTTAGAAGCAGAATTCTTTGGAGATGAAACTCAGTACAGCAGAACTTCAGGAGAGTAAAAACGCCAAAAAGTAATACAATATAGAGAAAACTTTCAATGAAGCTGACGGCAAATATATGTCTTCATACAGCTTAACGAAAAATACTTAATGCCAGTGAACTTGGAATTCAATAATTGACTCCGTCCATGCTCTTCAATATTATCAGCAAATGATAAATGGCTACTAATAAACAGAATAATTGATAACTGTTAAACGACTGATTTAAATCACGGAAAACGCCATCGTTAAGATTAAAAGATTGTATCGCGACACAGAAATTGGAAGCAGGCAAACGTCAAAACCTTCGAGGAAAAAAATATAAGGCATACAGCCAAATACTTCAGAATGAAAACTGACAGTGAAACATCACAGGAATAATCACGTTTTGCAAGGAATGGAGTTAAATTTTTTAATCCCGTGCTATCGAAACTGACTGATATGCCATCTATCTACAAAAAATAGTTTTAAACGATATACACTCGTTAAAAGTGAAATTGCAACACTGTGAAGGAATGCACGTAGCCATATCCAAATCATAGCACCTATAGAAGAGAGAGTCATATGCAAATAATTGAAAGAACAAACAAAGATATACAAAATAAACCTGTTTATTCAGTAAAGAATGTGGCAGGCAGCTAAACGGCGAGACATACTATCGATGAGGCTATTAATGATTGCCTCAAGTAATCCTTGCCAAACAGCGTCCACTGCGCCACGCAGTTTGTCTACGGTATGTATCAGTGGTCCCGGCGGTGCACCTCATGTCCGATGAGGGCCCACACGTATTCAATGGGAGAGAGATCCGGAGAGGCTGCTGACCAAGAAAAGTTGTGAATATCGTTCAGGCTACTGAGAGTTCACCGAGCGGTATGTGGTGTGACATTGTCTGGCTGGACCACCGTGCCGGGGGCGGCCTGCACCAGTGACCGAACCGCAGGCATCACAAATTGTGTAACATGCCAGTCCGCTCTCAGATTATCTGCAATTCAGAGCTGTCCGCTGATCGAACATGGCACCGCCCTAAACCAGGATGCCCGGTGTGACGCTCGGTGATGTTCTCTGATGTTCTTGTGCCCATCGTGTCACACGTCGCTGGATGATACTCACGTCGTGCCAAACATGTGTGGCAATTGCACACATCGACAAACCCACGCCACGCCGTTCCAGGATACGGTCTCGTTTCCCAGCCGTTAACTGCTGATACACAGCTCACTGGCGTCTTCGAGGCACGCTTCTTCACTTTTTCGAAAGTTTCGGCTGCTGCTAATCGTCGCTGGTAACATTTACGGGACGATCCGTCTGCTGATCTTTATCACCCGAAACTGGGTGTCACGTGACCCAATACGTGCGATAACATAGTCATTTGCATATGACTCTCTCTTCTACTGGCACTGTGATTTGTATATGGCTATGTTCCTTCCTTCATGGTGTTGCAATTTCACTTTTGACGAGTGTATATAGCTTTAAACGATAAAAATAGTTTTAAACAATAGACGTCATATATTTAGAGATTATATACATTCTGAAAATGTTAACAAGAATATTTTGCAGTCTTGGAACGTCACGTCACTTTTTATGTCCTAATTACACAGGGATCCTAAAAATGTCCTCAAGCACACAAATTACTTTGTAAAGAAAGGTCCATAAATGCGTACATTAGGTCTATCTATAAAAATGGCCATGCCCTATTGAATAAAATTGACAGCAGTCTCCCTAGTGGATAATTTAAAAAGTGACGATAAAGTTAACGGCAACAAAGCGAGATAGTCGAAAATACCCAATTAAAAATTTAAAGAGCATTATCTGATGATTAGGTATCGACACTAAAATTGTTATAAAAGTTATTTATTCGATACAATATGGTTATAGATGAAATGCTTTCATATTCAGAAATGATACAAATAACGACATTTGCATGAATATAAATCTAGTATGAGCCGTTCAAAATACTCCCCGTCAGCGATACAATGCACGGTAATGTATAGGGAAAGTATTGGAATCGTATCAAAAATGAGAACGACAGAACTACACGTTTTGAGCACTCTTGAACCCGAAAAAACTATTTTTAGCGTGATGTAGGTGTGTGAGTCTGCCTGTGCAGTATATGTATCCACGCTAGCTGAGAATCTAATTGCCCAAATTTCACAAAATTTGATAGAAAAGTCACCTGTGGAATACTCTGCTGATTAGATTTTAGTACGGTTTGGGAAAAAAAGAACATGCATTTTTTACGAAATGGCCAGCAAAAGTTGCCAAAATCTAAAATAAAAGACTACATATGGTCAAATGTATACATCAAATTATTGTTCTATTTGTAATTTTTGACGACGTAAAGAACCAAACAAATTACTTTACAACTAACCGTTCTACAGATTTCTCAATTTTTTTCATATGTTTGTAACGTCGCCTTTGGAAACGCGCCCAGTTGCCCATTGAAAAAAAATTGAATATAAACTACAAATCCATTGTAATTTTAAATTAGTATCCGTTTTATGTTGTGCAATTAAACTCAACTTAATAAATTGTGAAGAGAAAGAAGAAAAAATCAATTTGATTCTGTTGGGAAAGTCATGTGCTGCCTACATTAGATGTTCTTATCCGATATATGCAAATGATCTGACATGCAAATAGGTCACGTAATTGGAGCGCGAGATACAAAGGATGGAAATGTCAAATGAGACAACAGTTGTTGCTGTCTGTCGCCTACGAAAACCCGTCTTCCGAGCTGTTTTTCATTTCAGAAGACACGTGTTGTTGGATAGATGCCTGGCAGACGACGGCGAAGTAGGTTTCAACATTTGGACGACCGTGCAAGAGAATTCATTTTAGACCTACGTAGGGCTGGGTAGTCGTACCGGCGTATCGCTGCTGAAACACACCTAGATGCGTCAACTGTACGAGGATTTGGAGAAGATGAATTGAAGAAGGGCATGTGAATTGTCGCAGTGGTACAGGTCCATCCAGACGTGCGCCACCAGGCGTTGATCAGCACATTCGTCGTCAACGTTGTGGCAGCCCCACAAACGACGGCTGCCGACATTCTGTAGAATTTTCAGAGTGCATTAGGTGTTACATGTACTCTGCAAAAACACGATGAAGCATCATGATTTGGGGTGCCATCGGCTTCGCTAACTGGTCACCTCTGGCTCGTATCATAGGTACAATTACGACACGACAATATATAGATGAGGTGCTGCGCCAGTTGCACTGCCTTACCTTCAGCGGTTACAAAATTCTGTACGATAACGTGCCACCGCACACGGCAACCATCAACAGATAAGCCTTGTAAGGTATCTAGGTGCTTCGTGACCTCCACTGTCGCCAGATCTCTCACCCATCGAGCATGTGGGGGAAGTGATTGGTCGTCTCTTCATTGCCCTGCCCCAGCCTCAAGCAGGGGTCGACCTGTGGAGGATGGTTGAAGGCATATGGTCATCCATCCCTCAGGAAACTATCCGCACGCTTATTGCATCTATTCCTCGAAGGGTTGCTGCTTGTATCGCCGCAAGAGGTGGTCCTACTACCTACTGATCACCCTACCATTACTGTATTGCATTATCCTCCTGGAAATAACATCACTTATTTATATATGCCACTGTCTGTGTGTTCTTCATCATCACACTCTATTCACTCTTTCATAGTGGTGCCTTTTCTGTGTCGGGAACTGTATAATTCCGAATCATGCCAAAATCTGATCAGCATCAGGTGACATTTTTAAAAAATTCACCAAATCTTATTTTATCTACAGTGAAAAACGTCTTCAGCTCCTCAAAATGAAAAACAACTTAAATACACTCTTTTGCAAAAAACGAAGCACCATGAAAAAAGTAACTGTTTTTATTGAAATTAAATATGCGTACAGCTCATTCACAGGTAATGAAATAATTAAAAAATCAAGGCCGCAGGACCCATCAATGGTTAGCAATTGCATATTGAATTTTCAAATCAGTAATTGGAGAAACCCCCTTGGCGGCAATGCACGCTTGTATACTTCTAGGTAAAGAGTGATAAAGTTTCCTAATGTCATCCAGTGATACATTCTGCCAGGCATTCCTCAATTGTTGCTCCAGATCTCCTACACAGAGATCCACTACATCAACAGCACGGAGACAGTCCACAGATATGCGAGCCGTATGCGGCGTGGCATTATCCTGTTAGAAAATGGCCCCAGAATGACGTGCCGTAAAGGGTAAAGCAAACGACCGCAGGATTTCATCAACATATCATTGGGCTGTTAAAGTTGTACCCGGGATGACTAGGAGCGACCTGCTGTCGTAAAAAATAGCACCCCACACCATCACACCAGGGGTAATGGCTGTGTACCTGTGTAAAACAAAGGCTGATTGGGACCGCTGGCCCTGGCGCCTCCACACACGTACCCGATGATCATCTGCTGAAAGACGGAAGCGTGATTCATCGCTGAACACTATGCGATGTCAGTTTGCTGGCTGTCGTGATGCTCGACTACGACACCACTCCAAACGATTCTGTCGATGTTGTGGGGTTATGGGCAGACGTCTTAAAGGCCGCCGTGAGCGTAACCCCACCTCAGCGAAACGCCGTGAGATGGTGGAATGTACCACAGGTGGTATGGAAGAGGCTGTAGTACGTTGGATGGCAGACAATGATGCCGTTGGGCCAGTTCGGACCTGTTGCACAATCATCCGATCTTGCCTCGCATTCGTGCACTTTGGTCTTATAGAGACTTTATTCCGCCGAAAAGATCCTTGCAGCAACCATTGCTGGCAACACCTTTGCGCAGTGTCCGTTCTGTGCTGGTGGCGGCCTATTGCTCGGTATGACCGGCCAGCTTCATGCATCCCGACAATACGATCACGTTCGAACTCGTCTAATTGCTTATAAGATCTTCGGCAACGTCATAACTGCATTATTGGTTGTGTCTCTACGGAACTGCAACGCTTATAACGAGCAAAGATAAACCATCCACATTTTTAACCTGTTTTATAGGATGATGGTTGCGCAGTAGAAATTCTCAACTGCGCAGTAGTATTCTTAATTTTTTCTTATTCTTATAATTTTTGACGAAGTATGTTTATACATAATTTTTGACATACGAAAAGATTAAGACCGACCTTATTACTCTTGGATTAGCCGTTCTCAAGATATTTTAGTTTTTTCGCATTGTTCTTACGCTGCTTATGAAAATAAATTCAGTTACGCAATGAAATTACGCATATTTACAACTTCTATATCGCTTTCTGGTCTTAGTGTTCCCCTAGGGATTCTGTTTTTCCCACATTCACGATGGTGATTGCTTCGGGCATTTAGTGGTTTCTGGGAGTGTTTCCCGGGACTGAAAGCATGCTTCAACCAGGAAAAGGGGTCACAATCCCCCTTGACCTTGCTACTTCCCCGTAAGCACACCTCTCTCTCTCTTTTTATTTATTTATTTTTTTTTAAATCCTTTTGAAATTTTATATATATATATATATATATATATATATATATATATATATATATAAATATATATATATATATATATATATATATATAAGTTAAAGGAAAGCTTTTACTCATAAGTAATTCCGTCACAAGTACTGACAGGATATAAAACGAAAACGAAATTGCAGTAAAATAATTATAGTGTTACTCAGTCAGTAGTTTAATCACCTCAGTTGGGATGACAGTACATGTTTAAATAAAATAAGAAATGCTCTTGAAATCCATATATGTGAAATATATAACATACGAAAATATTGATTTAAAAAGGAAAGAAAACGCAAAGTTAAGCCCCGAAAAGGAATTCGCGAAATACGTGTAAAACATGAAACAATTGCCTTCCACAGAAAATATAATACAAAATTCACAAGTTCTTCTAGTTCTGGAGTTGTCACTTCCAATTCAAAAATTTACATTATCCTTGAAATATCTATTTCTCGAGCTATACTATAGATAAAGCATAGATAATAGCTGGTATAAATTGAACATCAGATTCAAGAGAGTGTAAGCGGATTTACTAAAGATTTCCAATTGTGGCTTTCTTCCACTTCCAAAATATTGCCTTAAGACATCTATTTCTCTGGATTGACTCTAGAAAGAGCTTAACGGTGAGTGTCAGTAAATCTTCTGCCCTATCCGTGCTTTGTTAACTTTCGCAGCACACGTTTTTCGCCGAAATGCTGCTCAAACAGTTGCGCAATATTTTCTGAAAGATAAAATGCAATGCTTAGATTATATTAAAACTAAATTTTAATACCCAATAAAACATACAATATATTTTTTTATTTTAATCCAAAATATTTTTTGTGCTGCCATCTGTTGTCGTAATTTAATCCATACCAATTACTTTTATTTTTTAATGAACATTTTTAAATATAGATTCCTTCTAATACAGTATTAAATACAACAACAGATCATATATAATAATGCCGCAATCACGGAAAGGTAATTTCTCATTTTATACATTCGATAAGGGGAACTGAATGTACATCACTGAGGACTGCAGCTTTGTCTTCAAGTTCCTTTGTCTTTAAGTTCCTTTGTCTTCAAGTCCAAGTTCAATTACGTTTCCGTGATTGTGGCATTATTATACATGATCTGTTGTTGTATTTAATAGCATATTAGAAGGAATAGACATTTAAAAATGTTCATTAAAAATAAAAAAGTCGGTATGAATTAAATTACGACAACAGATGGCAGCACCAAAAATATTTTGAATTAAAATAAAAAATATATTCTATGTTTTATTGGGTATTAAATTTAGTTTTAATATAATCTAAGCATTGCATTTTATCTATCAGAAAATATTTCGCAACTGTTTGAGCAGAATTTCGGCGAAAAACGTGTGCCGCGAAAGTTAACAAAGCGCGGATAGGGCAGACGATTTACAGACTCTCACCCTTAAATAATGGTTGTTATAAATTTAGCCTCAAATTCCGCAGGGAATAGGATGATCACTAAGGATTTCCTTCTCCCGTTCTTTTACCACTTCCAGTTAAAACATTTTGATACATATTTCTCAGAATAGGCAATGAATCGATCATAGATGATGACAAATATGGATTCCGCATCAAGATCTTTAGGGAGTAAAGGGATTCACTAATCATTTCAACTTCTGGTTTTTTCACTCCTAGTTCAAAAATTTTCCTTGAAACATATTTTTTTACATAATCGGTTACAGAAAGAACTTGGATGATGACCTATATAGATACAGCATTAAATTCTGGCAGGTGTAAGAATCTCACTAAGAATTTTCACATCCGGTACTAAAGATGTCATTTCCAATTTTAAAAAATTACATTTTCTTCGCAAAATCTATTTATCAGGATTGACTATATATAGACCTTAGATGGTGACTGATATGGATACCGCATTTCCACTTACTGTTCTGGAAATGTCACTTTCGTTTCTGGAGATGTCACTTTCGGTTCTGGAGATGTCACTTTCGGTTCTGGAGATAGCACTTTCCGTTCTGGCGATGTCACTTACGGTTTTTCCGAAAAATCGTTTGACTGTGCAAAATAAGTGTACAAAGGAGTACAAAAATGCTTAAAAGTTCCATCGAAAATTAAGTGTACCATTTGCCACCACCATTCGCCACCATATGCAGGTTCCTTCATAAATGTCCTGTAGTATTTAATTTATTTGTTTAAAAATTCCATTAAGAACTACAGAAAATGCAAATTACTTTTGAAAACGGGATGAGATGCAACATACAAAATACGTGTTTTGTATTTCCTCTTGGTGGTTTGTATATTTGAAAAGTATTGAGTTTCTCAGACCAGTTAATCACAGATAATAAAATACGTTTCAACTGACAAACTGTTCTCGTTGACACAAATGCCACACACAAAGTGAAAGCTTGGTGAATGAAGTTGTCAATATTTTTACAAGTGGATACAACTAAAGAGACAAAGGAATTGTTATGCCTGAAAGAAAGTCGCTGGTGTTTAATTTCCAGAAACACTTGCCAAGACAAATGGGACATTGTTGAAGTAAAGTAAAAAATTGCTCGTCTTTGAGATTTATGTTAGGCTATTATAAAGAAGAAAAAGTATCAAACAAAGAGAGTTTTTGTAGATGTTATAAATTTCTCAAATGAAAATGCAGAAATTCGTGAATTTATACTTAGATACAATACATGGTAATGCATAGGGAAAGTATTAGAATCGTGTTGTAAATCGGATGTTCGAGTTTTCGACGGATCTACACGTTTCGAATACTCTAGAATACTAAAATTCTATTTTTAAGATGGCTTTTTTGTATGTGTGTTTGTCTAAAAAACTATTTGACGAAATTTCACGAAATTTGGTAAGTCTCTTGTGGGTTAACCTGGTGCTGATTACATTTTAGTACGATTTGGAAGCATAAAAGCGGCTTTTTCTTCTTTTTTGCAAAATGGCACTTGAAAATCGTAAAATCTGAAATAAGAGACTAAATATGCATAAAAGAATGAATTGTAGTGCATAATTTTTGACGTCGACAAGACATTCTTTAGATATTAGAATTTTGAGGAGCTGACAACATTTTGCACTGTAGTTTAAAACTATTCGATGAAACTTCTTAAAATTGGATAGTCAAGTCACTTGTAGGTTTCTCTGGTGCTGATTATAATTTAGCACTATTTGAAAAAAAAATAGCCTTTCATTTTTCGAAATGACCAGCACATATGCTTGAATGTTATAGTTAAATGCTTGCTTTATACGTAACTTTTGACAACGAAACCAATATGACCATTCTAAGATGAAACGTTCTCGAGTTACATTTTTTTTTTAATTTTGAGGAGCTGCCGGTGTTATAAAATGCGTTAAGTTGCCAGATATAAAATAAGGTGAATTAAAACTGAGAATTGGATCTAATATCAAATATGTATCCGTGTAATTTTATGCAGTTAAATTTAATTTTGATTATTTTATTGTATTCATATTAAATGAATACAACAGATATAATCCAATTGCAGTAGCCACTAAACAGGAAAAGTAAAGAACATACTAAAACGTAAACCTGTGCAGAATCCACTTCGGTAATAAAAACGTGCAATTCCGTTCCAGTAGCTCAACGGTAGAGCGTCGGCTGGCTAGTAGGAAGAACTGTGGTTCGCTTCCCGATAAGATTCTTTACAATGGCGCCGGAACAAATCAACCCTGTAGGTAAATTCAAATATGTTGGAGGTCTAAAAGTGACCTTAGTGTACGACTAGAAAGGATTCACTGGACTCTCATATATTGAGCGCGAAAATCAAAATTCAAAATTGAAAGAACAACGACCACTAGAAGATAAAAATAGCATCAGGAGGCTATCCTGAAGTAAAAATAGCAGAGGTGGTCTGTCAAATTATCAGTCGTATGCCAATCTGACATTAGAAAGTGGATATTGCAGAATCCACTTCGAAGATAAAAGCTTGCATTTCCTTCGCAGTAGCTCAACGGTAGAACATAGGCTGGCCAACACGAAGATCAATGGTTCGATTCTCGGTTGGGGCAGTAAAGTTCTTTACAATGGCGTTCGAACAAATCAATCTTGGAGGTTAATGTCGGAGATCTGAAAGTGATACTAGAAATACTAGTGCGGATTCAGAGGACTCTGTTATATTGCCAATTTCAAATCGGGAGGTCAACTACCACGCAGGAAGCTAACGTGGAAGATTTAAATAGCAGCAGAAGGTTAACCTGAGGTAAAAATAGCAGTGATCAGACAGATTGTCAGTTCGTTTGCCAATCTGACATTAGAGGGTGGAGAATGCAAACGCCATTTTGATGCTAATAGCTTACAATTCCGTCCCAGTAGCTCAAAGCGTGGGCAAACCAGTATGAATATCCGTGGTTCGATTCCCCGTTGGGGCATCAAGGTCCCTTACACATATCAAACCCATCAAAATAAGCCTTTTAAAACTATTTTGGGATTCTGTAATTAAGAACACGTAATAATTTATTTGGAGCAATGTGAATCTATGGGGAAAACAAGTGGTAAATAGGATCCCAGATCATAGCACAATATTCTATAAGTTTAACAAAAGTATTATATAAGCAAATAAGAGAATCGGCAGGAAAGAGAAAATGAATTAAGAGTATGTAGGAAAAGTCATGTGCTGCGCCATACAATACATGGTATATGTGCATCAAAACAAAAAATATTGATTAGATTTAAAATTCAATATAATTTTGAAGTTTTCGCACCTTAGAATTATTCCGAAATGTGAAATGACTTTTACTCATGTCTGCGTATTTGCGCAGTGTAAAAGTTTCTCTATGGTAGTCTAAACAGAAAGTATTCCGAAATAATACAAATATTCAAAATGAAATAATAAACAAGAATTTAAATAATAAATTTAAATAATAAACAAAAATTTAAATTATAAACTAGAAAGATGAATCATGTATAAAGCATTGATTATGAAGCACTTTCCAACTGAAGTGCAATTTTATTTAAACATCTCTAAAATGTGATGCATTCAGCTAAAATGTGATACATACAGTACTATAGTAATTTATTTTACTTGAAAAGTTAAAACTTCGTTGAAAAAACAATTCTAGTTAAATAAAACTAATTTGATTATGGACGAACTTTATTCAAATGACGTCATCGAAATGTAAGTCGTCTTCTTCTCAATGCAAAATAATAAATATTCCATTCATATCACTTACTAGCAGTGTATCCATTCTTCGCACGAAATATGTAATGTAAAGAAATTAAAACTTCAATTATGTGCAAATTCCTATAATATTTTAAAAGTCATTGTTATTCTAAATATTTTATTAAAATATTTAATTTAATTATCCTAAAAAGTTGTATAAGAATATCTGTTTTCGCTATACAAAATTAACTTCACAGTCAGATCTGAAGGAAAAAACATCCTGGTCCCGTTTGTAAACAAATTTACAAAAACAATTATTTAATTCCCACAAAGCGACAGGGATTATCAAGGAAATTGAACTTAATTTTGCAAAATATTGCATTTTCATCAATTAGGTGTCATTTTCATTAATTTCGTATCATTTTATCAATTCGACAGCATTTTCATTAATTTGACAGCATGTTAAAAAGTCGCCAAATTTGTCAGAATGTGGGGCACTTGGACTAAGAGACAAAAGCTGCCGAAACATCATTATATTATTATCTTTCAAAATCAATTAATTTCATTGATTTGGTGTCATTTTTATCAATTTGACAACAGTTTTTTTCTATTTAGCGATATTTGAGCAATTAGGTCACATTTTAAAAAGTCGCCAAATTTGTTGTCAAGTGGGATGATTGAGCTGACAGTCAAAAGCAACTGTAACATCATTACAATATCTATCATTATAATCCTCTTTCAAAACAAAATTAATTTAATCGATTTGGCATCATTTTTTATCAATTTGGCAACATTTTTATCAATTTGGCAACATTTTTACCAATTTGGCGACATTTTTACCAATTTGGCGACATTTTCAGCGATTTCACAACATTTTCATTAATTTCGCAACACTAAAAAATGTCGCCAAGTTGGAGATACCCCGCCAAATTCCTTGCCAAGCGTTACAGAGACGGACTGACTGAACTACTATTTATATTTTCGTAGATTAGAAGATTATACCCATGCATTAGAAGATGTACCCGTACTACAATATATGGATTTTAAAAATGTTTCCCCAAAATAAAACAGATTGCGTAAGAATTTGAAAATATCAATAATTTCTATACTCGTTAAACTCAAAGGCCGTAATGGATATAACACAATCAAAAATGCAATTCTGATAAAATTTATTTAAATATACCATTTCTTTATTATTTAAATCGAAAAAGATTTATTACTGCAATAACTCACTGAGTTTAATTCCGTTCCTTAGCAATATGATATTTTTTTTTCAAATATAAACTCATTGGGTTTAATTCTGCCACTTAGCAACATTATATCATTTTTTTTCAAATAATTTTGCGGAACAAATACCGTTTGCATAATGCTACCTCAACGGAAGGTTTAATAGTGCATTTTTTAATAATATCTGGATAACTCCTGGTGATAAAAACCCGAAACATGGACTAAATTTTAAATGGGGCTATTCCAAGTCCACCCCAAAAATTTCACCCATTTCGGTGCAGCCGTTCTCCCATGATGCTGCAACAAACACATACATAAACACACAGGCAGATTTTCAATTTTATTTATATAGTTATTCCAGACTCCAGAGCTAAATAATTTTGGGTGAAAAAATTCACCAATTTCTGTATAACTCACCTAACGATCGCTTGATTTGTTTACATTCTGCATGCGTTAAAATTAAGTTTCGTTGTAGAAATAATCAAAGTTCAATAATCATTTAAAATCAAAAATATTGTAATGGCGTAGGCACAGAATTTAAATACACAGGTAATATGCAAAAATAAAGCGGTTTTAGGAGGAATGCAACACTAAATATAAATATATACGGTCCTTAAAAATCACTATTTTGTCACAGCGAAAAAAAAATGGAAGCCATATTTTATTTTGCAATGAGTCACGCGATCACTTCATATAATATGGGTTGTTGTTGATGAAACCCAGACCGTCCGACCTACCAGAAAGGTGTAAGGTAACTGTTTGGACGGTCGGGAAGTGCCACCCAATTTAGACCGGAACCCAGTGGGGGAGGCATCCACAGGGACCGTACTCTCCTTCCCCTACCACCAACCTCTCGGAAGGACTTTCGGACCCACATGTTTAACGTGATCGTACTCCGCATGAACACGGCGGCAGTTTTGGCAGTGGCTGGAATCGAACCAGCCTACCGAGTGCAATTCCAGCGCGCTAACCAATGGGCTACCGCTCCCCTTCATATAATATGGGTGTAATTATTATTTAAATTTTTATTTAAAAATCTGCTTAACATATTTTAATGCATTTTTTTACACATTTTACGTGATAATTTGAATATTTCCTAAAATTTTCGAAGCAATTTAAAAATTTGAACTCCACTTACATTATATTTGAAAAATTAGGTCCCTTAGGGTTCAATGTATTTCACTTTTTCAACCCAGGTTCAATCCAAAACTAATTAGGTGAAATTATTCATTTACATTCCCATATGTTCCACAGACCATCTCAACAACGTACTAAAATTTCATTTTGATAAAGTCATTTTTACGGCAGTTATCGTGCGAACGGACAGACAGACAGACAGCATGAATAAAGTCATACACACTTTACAACTATGTTGGAAAGTGTTAAAAAACTAATCTAAAAAGAATTTTGTAAATGAACGATATTATATTTTTGATTGGGTTATATATATCACTTACGGATTTAGTATATACAATTATATGGCATATAATGGATTACGGAGATTATTGATATTTTAATTTTCTTAAGTTATCTGTTTTATTGTGGCAAATATTTTTCGGCGCATATTTTTTATTGTGATTAACCGATTTTTTCCGAGGATAAAAATGGCATGAGTATAAATTTTGCTGTCCTTTTAGCGTTTTCACCTTGGCGTATGTTCACCAAACTTTCGCTTTTTTTGTAAATTGGTTTACAAACAAGATCAGGATATTTTAATCAGATTTGCCTGAGTAGATAATTTTGTATAGAGGGGACAGAGATTCTTACCCATCATTTTTGGAAAATTAAATTAAATATTTTTCTAGAATCTTTGAAGAACAACATAATTTAAAATACTAAGAGAACTATCACATTTTAAATCACGAGCAACGTCGAGAATATTTGCTAGTTGCTTTATAAATATAACCAAGATGTTTCACTCTTAGATTCGCATCTGAAAATTATTATACATAGCAAGCACGAATCTTTATAAGGAAATAAAATTAGATATTTTAAAAGAACTTTTAAAGAAATAATATACATGCTATTTGAATTTACTCATATTGCTTTCCCTACATGCCGATCCGGTGGTCGAGCGGACAGGGACATGCATTTCCGTCTGATCGCTGGATTGCCGGGTTGCGGGTTCGAATCCCGCCAGCGGGCATGGATGTTGTCATGTCGAGGCCAAGTCAGACTTCCGCCCTTCGGGGAGACTCTATAAAAGTGAAGCTGCAAATCTTCTCCCCTTCGCCATGGGATACCCTGGGGGGTCTTGTGGACGAGGTGCGTAGGCGCCTCATCACCAATTAGTTACGAACGAACTTTCCCTACATACATAGTATAATGTATGGCGAAAGTATTGTGAAGATGTTGCAAATTCGAATTCGCGTTTTCGGCGGAAGAGCACGTTTTAAGCATCCATAAACTCAAATCGATCATTTAAGAGGTGATGTGTGGGGGGGGAGGGGAGTCGATATCTCACAAACGAATGGAGCGTTTTGAACGGAATTTCGTACAAAAATTACAATCAGTAAACAAATTGATTTTAAACGCAATCGAATGTTCGCAGACCCCCAAATATTCGAATGGAATTTTATACAAATGTATATAAATCCATAATTTTTGATGGATTTTTTTCCATATTTGATATGGTTATTCTCTGCATAACTGCGGGTAACCCCTGTGTCCCGACCATGAATCGATTTTGTAGACCCAAAAGTTGTAGAGATATTTATAAAAGAAACTCTCTCATGTAAATAGCATTATGCAGACGAGTTTTTTTTTAACTTTATTTAACGAGAATAACATCATATTGCTTAGCGGAATTACATTAAATGCGCTTATGTGGCAAACGACTTTCATTCAATTTATCTTATTTCAATAATGAAGAAACTTATTTTTTAATTACTTATATTTTTATTATATTTTTATTACTTATATTTTTGACTAGCAGTATATCCATTCTTCGCACGGAATATATAATATAAAGAAACTTAATATTCACAATCATGTACAAATTCCGATAGTATTATAAATGAAATTGTTATTCAAAATATTCTATTAAAATATGTAATTTAATGCTCCTAAAAGTAAATATAAAAATAACTGTTCTCACTATATATTTTTATTTTCATACAGGCAGATCTGAAGAACAATACATCCCGGTCCCGTTCGTAAACAATTTTACAAAAAATATGAAATTGTATATACCAAAATGAAAGCACTAACAGAAAGCACAATATATGAGTTTAAAACATATTTGCCAAAATAAAATAGATGACTTAAGAAATTGAACATATCAATTTTTCCCGTAACCTTTCAACCCGAAAGATGAAATTGGTGTAATTCAGTCAAAAATGTAATTCCGTTAAAACTAATTTTATATGCATTTCTTAATTACTTAAATCGAAAAAGATTTAATAAAAATCGTCTGCCGTATAATCTCATTGGATTTAATTACGTTGCTTATCAACATGATATCACTTTCTTTAAATAAATTTATGGAAAAAATATCGTCTACATAATGTCCAAGGAAGGTTTTATTGTTAGTTTTTTTTATTAATATCTAGACAATCCCTAGTTCTAGAAACTCGAAACGAACTAAATTTCAAGTACAGCTATTCCAAGGCTACACAAAATTTTATAAAATTCGGTTCAGTCGTTCTCCCACGATGATGAGGCAGACAAACAAACAGACCCACAAACAGATTTTTAATTTTATTTATATAGATATTGCTATATCATTTATGACCATGGAATATAAAATTAAGGTAATATTTTGGAAAAAAGTTTTTCAAATTCATATATTTCCAAATATGCTTAAATGATTGTTGCAATGGGGTGAAAAATAGTATGACAATTACTTTTTGTACCATCATCATTTTTGCGTGTGTTTACCAAGCTTTTATATTTTTGTATATTGGTTTATAAACGAGACCAGTATGTTTTATGCTTCAGATTTGCCTGCACAGATAATTTTGTATAGCGAGAACAGATATTTTTATACTTTTTATATTTTTAGGGGAATTAAATTCAATGTGATTTAATGATACTACGTTTTGATGAAATATGTTTTAATGGAATTGTTTTAAAAGAAATATTAATTTAAAATTTTCAAAATGAATTAAAAATTAGCAAAATAAATTAATAATTTGGAGTAAGAATGAGTTTGAAATGCGCACATATTTTAAATCACGAGCAACGGCGGATATATCTGCAAATATAACTGAATGTATAACTGAAAAATATTAGAAGATAATCGTACTTAACAGTGAAAGATTATTAGCAGAAAATTATACTTAACCAGCAAAGCCCGCGCGCTCGTGTCCTACGCCGTCTAAATACACCATGACCATGCATGGGAAACGGAACCCGCTGTCATCAACTCCCGTCGACACTCCCATCCGATCCTAATAACCACAGACACATGGGAGTCATACACCCCTCCTATTCGATATTACTATTTCTTATACGACTTCCTACGACCTATCAAAGCATTCCCTAACATACCGCAATTCATTTACGCTCTCCTAGCAAACGAATTTATCAAGTTTAATATATCAAACTTCTTATATCAAGTTTTCAATACCATTGAGGTAAAGGGACAAAATATCTCTAACGTCTTGGGTCATGTAATTAAGCTCCCACTAATCTATTTATAAACGAAATTTGCATTAATTGCATTGTTTAAAACATGAATTTGAGTAACTCCATGCTTTACATATTCATATTCTGAATTTTTAAATCGGGATGACCTCTCAATATTAACTTTCCTATTCAGGTAATCATGGAGGTAAAAAGATGGTCTCATATTTAACCCCATGAACTAAATACAGTTTACCTTTTAGTTTCTTCAGACCTTATAAAAACTCGTGGCCAATTGCATCTCAATTGCATCATGTTGTGGCAACGCCTTCGGTCTCAGTTAATAAGCACAAAAATAGCAAATAAGGCCATTCTTTGATAGGCTATTTCTCCAGATCCAATGGGTAATTTGAAAAACTGATTTCAGATTTGGATTTAGCCTAGTCGAATTAGTATACATGAGTTTTTCAGCCCTCGGGGTTGCAATCAGTACTCTAAAATACTGACACTTCGCTTTTATAATAGCGATAATGCTCATTTGCTCTATTTACTAAAGCTAAAAAAAATTTTTACTTTTTTTTAGCTTATTTTTTTTTTTTTTAATCCGATCATTATTAAAATTACTGTTATATTTTCTCATTATTGCAAATTAGCTGTACCTTGGTTATTTGGTTTCCTTGATGTGGAACATTTTTTAACATTATAACTTAAAAAATATATTTCGTTTCATTGTATTACTTACAGTACATGTCTTTTTAAATTGAATGCTCTCAAAAAGTAAAGCGAAGTTTGAACTGTGAAATTTTTTATTTTATTTGTACCTTATTCTCTGTTTATTATTTACTTCTTCCAGTCTATATAAGATTTTCTTTCGATTTGAAAGATTCCATCAATAAAATTGTATATTTTTTACGTAAAATATGGAATAAATTTTTTCTCCTGTTCTGTTTTGTTAAAGAATATATAAAGAAAGTTATACTTAACAGTGGCAGAATACTTAACAATAATAAAAAATTATACTTAATAACTACATTATGGACATCATATGACCTCGTTGTCAACTAATAAATATAAAAATAAAAAAATTGAAAACCTTTTGCATTCTATATGATACGTATATATCAAAAAATATTTAGTAAAAATAATTCGGGAAATAAAGGTTTAGGGAAGTTACTTAAGAAGATTTTACATACGCTACACTGTTTAAACCATATTAGAATTTATATCCTCACAAATAGCTATTTATATCTGCATACATGAAGGTTATTTATATTTTTTCTATTATATTTTTTCTATTTTATTGTGTTTTCTGAAAAATCAGAATACTCTTGAGGTGGCAATGCTTACGATTAAGGGCAGCAGACCAAGTTCTTGATAAAATTCTAAAAACAATCGATTTTCAAATTTTTAGTCAAAATGTTCTTCATAAATTATTAAATCTATATTGTAAATTTCATATCGATATCGTATGTAGAACACATATTAAAAATGATAATGTAGTTGTTTATCTGCATCTAAAGAACTGAAAGTGAAAACCTTAAATGCAGTTTTCTCTGTTTTCATTGCTTTAACTTATTCTTATAAATCAGAAGACAATTAATGAAAGGCTTTGAAACTTTTTGTGTTTGTTGGTAATAATATATTTAAAAAACAATATTATGGATTTGTTTATAAAATTATTACAACTACCTTTTTAAATATTAAAATTTTAAAATATTACAAAACACGTAAAAAATGTGCTGTCAGTTAGATAAAAAATCTAAACAAAAAGTATTCGAATTAGAAATAACTCCAAAATACCGTTTATTAATCAGCTTTAAAATATCATATTGAGCAAGTGCTTAGTACTACAAAAAAGTGAGTTATATCAATTTTTACATTTATCAATTTAAGATTCATTTTTTTTTAAAATAAAATTTAACATTTTTGAAAATTTTGAAAATATTTTTCATTAAAATTTCTAGTTGTCCTTAAGTTGAAAATCAAACCGGCAATATAATGAAAGTTTAAAAATAAATGAAAAACTCAGCGGTCTGCTCCTTAAGATAAGAAAAATATCTGCTGGAAAAGCTTTGTATTGAATTCCGTACAATAAAGGTTTGCATATTGTGCAGATTCCATTATACGGCAAGGTATTTATGAAAACAACATTATCTTGATGACTGTCACTCTATGAAAACCTTTGAACAGATTACCTACGCAGTTGTGATTAAAGCACTGTTTAGATGGCATTAATCGCAAATTAGATCGAGTTACTTACCCCCAGATACAAGACCCAGAGGATGAGAAGCAGTAATATGAGAATGACATAATTCATAACCAAGCTGTAGGCTTCTTTGCCCCCGACCATGATTACCAAATTCCTGGGTGGGAATGCTGCGGGTTCGAAGGCTGTGCAAGTGAGTGGTGGTAGAAACTTACTCAAGATATGTAAAAATAGAGTTGGATTTGAGTGACGGGCTGATTTCTCTCCCTCCGTACCTCAGCGCCTCACGCACATTTGGGGCCTTGAGACCGTTTTTAAAAATCTTTAGAATGCGTGGTGCCCAGTAAAACAACTCTGTGCGTTAAAGGCACGTGATACGTGAATATCTGAGATGGAGAGTCAGCTGGAATTGAATTTTGCAAGAAACCTATCTGGGATGACATCGCAATAGAAAGATGTCGCTTACTTTACAATAGACCATGAAAGGCAGAGAGTACTCTCTACCCTTCATGCTAGACCTATAAATTTAGAGGGAAAAAGAAAGAAAACTGGCTTTAGAGCAGAAATCAAAATGGAAGAGAGGTTGGGCCAAACGTATAGGATGAACAGTCTTGCTTTATGTTGAAACTTACACTAAATACCCATTCTTCGCACACGTTGAATAGAATTAGGTAATTATGCATCCTAGTTATTTGACAAACAAACAAATACATCAAATGTAGAAAGATATATTTTTTAACCATTTAGTTCCTGTAAAAATGCCTAAACACGCCTTCAATCTCTGAGTGGTCAAATACGCGCCTGCACAACGTTCGCTGTATGGGCGTTGTATTCAAGGCCCGACTTACTCAGGGTCATGAGGGGCAGCCCCCGTATCACAGAAGTCTCAAATTAAATAAATCCAACTTTACGAAAAATGAACGACTGCTTCCTGAAAAAAAAAAGTATGCCATCAGAATATGTTTTTCCAGAGAAAATATTCCTTTTGGGGATAGGGATTTTACGATCTAAAAATCTCAATTTGAGAATATATAAGATGAAATACATGTTGGCTTCGTAGAAAAATTTCCCAACAATTAAAATTTCATATGTAAGAACTTCATTTTGATGAGAAAATTGCCATTAATTAAAATTTCCTTAAATTTCATTAAAATATGTAAAAACTTCTTTTTGAATACCATTTTCTAAAATGCAAGTATGTTTTTGAAAACATATTTTTGTTTATTTCTTGTCGAGTCATTTCATTTTGTTCATCATGTCGAGAGGTAAGAGGTACTCCGTAGGAGTGTTTACCCCGGACCCCAGTTAATCTAAGTGGGCCATGGTGCCCTAAATAATCGAGCATGGAAGATGCAATCTGGCTATGCAGATTTTGTTAATTCAAACTACGATATTAAATCTATAAAGCTAAGCTCTAGCATAATTAAAAGTTGAGATATGGTCAAATTAAGAAAATGCCCAAAATTAAGGAGCCCAATAGTATTTAAATATAGGCCTAACTGGTCTGTAACCCTATCCTATGAGAAAACTCGGGAGTTTTCACTTTTTATAGGTAGTTTCAGTACCTGAGTTAGATATTTGTGTAGTAATTTTCAGTTACATCGAAAAGAACCCCTAAAATTCACTCTTTGAAGGGATATGGGGGAGGGGGAGTTGATTTATCTCTCTGTGGTTTCAGTACATGTGTAGCAATTTTCAGAATTCTAGCTCATTTGAAAGTCACTTTGAATTTCCCGTCATACACCCTTAAATAATGAAACCTAAAATCCTCTCTATGAAGAAATGTGGGGGTTTTCGATTTTTCTCCGTAGTTTCACTACCTGATCTACATGTGTAACAATTGGTAAGATGCTGAACACGGGCCCGGGGAGAGGACAATTGAACCTCTCTGTACGATTCATTAAAAAATTTATAACACAAATAATACAGGTAAAAAATAGTAAGATAGCGAAACTGATTATTGGACTCCTTTTCAACTTTCGTACAACAATGATTTTTCACAACAATGATTATTCACAATGTTTATTAATTTTCGATGCAATAGCGAGACCTTTTCAAATATGAACCAGATATGGGAAATGAAATCATCACCCCCAACTACCTATGGAAAAAATTTCGAATCTTGGAAATCTTTTGGCCAGTTATATCACTCAAGATATCCATGTACCAAACCGCTAGTTTCTACTCCTTTTAGAAAATGTGAAAAGGTTAAGCATTTCACGGACATACATACATACGTACACACAATTTTTCTTTTTTATATATATAGCCTACTCAGCGATCATAAACGTGCGCTAGAAAGACAATGAGTAAGTTGGCAGAGCTGAGTGAGATTGTACGTGGCATGATAATTATATGCCATCGTTGCAATAAATCGGCTCGTGACTAATCGGTACTGGTGCAGGTGCCTCGATCAAGTGTAAGTGATGTCATTGTAAAATGGACACGTCTGGGATCTACAACTGCAGAAAAATTGCAGGTCGGCCGCAGAAACTCAGATTGCAGCCGTCGAACCCTAAAGAGGGTGGTGTTGAAGAATAGCAAGGCCCCGGTCGCAGCAGTCACTGGTGAGTTACAAAATACATCGGACGTCGTCTGTAGCACCAGGACTGTTTGTCAGGAGCTGAAAAAATAGGTTTCCACGGTCGTGCAGTCGCTCACAAGATCAACATCAGCACGATTATTGCGAAACGTCGGTTACAGCGATACTGAGCTTGCCGCCATTGGACTGTGGAGCAGTGGAAACAAGTACTTTGGAGTGATGAATCGCGCTACACTGTCTGGCAGTTCGACGGACGTGACTGGGTTTGGCGGATGCCAGGCGAGCGTTTCTTGCCAGAGTGTATTGTGCCAACGGTGGATGCATGGTTTGGGGCTGTTTTTCGTAATTCGGCCTGGGCCCCTTAGTTCCTGTGGCGAAAAACATGAACGCTGCGATGTATGGTGACATTCTTGACAAATCTGCACTTCTTACTCTCTGGCAACAGTTCGGGGAAGGACCGTTTCTGTATCATGAGGATAACTGTTGTGTCTATACAGCGAAGGCTGTGCGGACGTGGTTTGCAGAGATAGATGTTGAAAATTTAGACTGGCCTTCACAGAGTCCCGATCTGAATCCCACTGAACACCTTTGGGATAAATTAGAATGCAGAATACGCGCCAGGCCAAATCGCCCATCTTACGTGGCCAGACTCACTGCAGCTCTCATCACCAAATGGAAGGTAATTCCTGCTAAAATATTTCAAAAGCTGGTGGAAAGTCTCCCCAGAAGTTTGCAAGCTGTGATTGATGCAAAAGGTGACCCAACGTTCTATTAATATGTGCAACATGCCTCTCTGATTCCACAACGGTAGGTGTCCGGATACTTTTGACCACATAGTATATATATATATATATATATGTGTGTGTGCAGTGTATCCACTACTGCATCCTCATAGTACTAGCAAGACAACTCGCACTTAGAGGAATGTACACAAAAATAAAAAGAATATTAACTTCGGCTTAATACTCAATAATCTACCCACTTTGAAAATAACTATGATTGGAAGAAAATCAGAAACTGAGTATATACAATAGAAAAAACCACATTTAAATAAAGTTTATCATTCTTTAATAGACTTAAGTAAAAAAAATCTAATTAGGGCAACACATGACTTTCCTTGTATAATGCAATGAATTTACTCCTTTTACAATACAAAAATAATGTATAAGATCCACGGTACAGTGCTTTTAACGTTGAATTGTACATTTGGCGATTTTCCAAATAACAACACGTAATACTATTTCAAAGTGCCAAATTAGCTTATATTTCACACGACTCTAATTTAGCAATTATCAATATTGATAGCATCCTCAATAAGCGATATAGTCCATATATTAAAATATTTTAAAAATTAATTCATCAAGTATGC